>CM031919.1:10003109-10319773 GCA_018703695.1 Prunus fruticosa
CTCATAAACAAAAGTACTTCATTATATCGTTTTGATTGGGGTTCTAGAAACAAATTGCAAGGGTCTACATCTTCTTGTGGTGTTAAAGCAAATACTGAGAGTTGACACACAAGACAGCTACAATTAGCTTTATTCTTTCAAGGCACGTTGCTAGCAGCACAACCAAACTTTTATTGATTTATGCATGTTGCTTTAAAATACTATTTAATCACGAGTTAAATAATCAACACCAGTACTATTTCATGAGGCAAATTTTACAGGAAGCACGTTATATAAAAAATTGTGTATTTGTATTAGCCCTTGCCACACGCTGACATGTGGGATTAGTTTTCTTTTTTCACTTTTATAATTAAGAAAAAGAAAAAATGGGTAGTTATTTTTCATGGAATAAAAAATAATTATGTTTTATTTTTAATTTTAATTTTTTTAATATAAAAATAAACTTACCCTATTATACTCCTCATTTAATTAATAATTTCAATTCTTAATGTCAGGGCAAGTAGGAAGGGCGTTTGGTATTTTGAATGTTCAAGGGATTCTCTAGTTTGTTATATATATAGATTATTCACAAGTAAATATAAACAAAAAAACACTTCTTCTTTTTGCGCATGAATATTTTCTTCTTCCAAAGAGGCGAGTACGGCATTTATTGATGAACAGGGAGGAGAGAGAGAGAGAGAGAGAGAGAGAAGAGGCTATGATTAAGATACATTCACCATTTAGGACTGACACAGCTGCATCATCCACATATATATTTTTCAGAAGCATTGTACCATTATATATTTTCTTTATAATAATATGAAACTATATTTTGGGCACGAATATTTCCTTTTATGTGCTCTCGAAAAGCATAGTTAAATAATATTTCTTTATAGATATTAATTTTCAGCAATTTCTCATTCTTAACACTAATGATATAAATAAACCTTACACCATTTAATTTCTATAAACAAACCCAAAAATGGAGTTAGTTATCGTATGAATTTAATTTTAATTATTAAAACTACTTTGACGCTCTATCTTTGAGTGTTTTTGTTTATTATGAGGTTTTGGGCTTGGGCTTGTTTTGAGAAATTGAAAATGACAGTTTTGTAATTTATAAGAAGTTAAAATCTTTTTTGTTATGTTGTAAATGGACTTTGGTTGTATTTCTAAAGTCCATTTCATATAAGGTTTTTTTTTTAAATAATTTGGGCCCCTATATTGGGTATAATAATGAATCTCCCTTTATTTTACTATTGTCTAATTTTCAGTATTTTTCTTCTCCCAATATCATCTTGTACAATTTTTCATATCAAACTAACAAGAAGCGACATGGGCGAGAGCTTGGAAATTGAAATGAGTGAAGAAAAAAAAAAGATATTTAGTCATATACCCATTCTTAGCACTAAAACTATAAATAAATCCTACATCATTTAATTTCTATAAACAAACCCAAAAAATAATAGCTAACCCTATTGAATTTAATTTTGATTATTAAATTACTTTGATGCCCTATTGGTGTTTTTGAGCTTTTTTATGAGGTTTTTGGGCTGGGTTTGTTTTTAGAAATCAATGGCAGTTTTGTAATTTAAAAGAAGTTAAAAGTCTTTTTGTTATGTTGTAAATGGGTTTTGGGTGTGTTTCTAAAATTCATATTTTATATAGGTTTTTTTTATAATTCGGGCTCCCTATATTGGGTATAATAGTGAATCTTTCAAAAAAAACAAATGATAATTTGCCTGTCCTGCGTCATATATATAAGAGAAATTCGACCTAATATAATATGCACAGTTAAACGTTGTATTTGCTTATAGGGCAAGGACATGGAATTAGCACCTCTATTATGGGGCCCAAATTCCTTTGTTATTGAACAGGAATGTCCATACAGCAGTTGACCAAGGACTTTAAGGCTCATTTTTCCAATTATCACTAGTCCTTTTTTTTTTGCAGATATCTTCTGTTGAAATAATTAAACATCTCCCTTCAGCTTTGGATTTGATTCCAAAATATCTCCCTTGATTATTCATGGTTTATGTTTTTTAATGGGACAAAATAGGAAAGAACTTGCATGCCAATTTCGCAATTGGTGGGTCAAATTGAATTATTTCAAGTGCTACTATTTTCATCTTTGTTTTATTTCCCCACGCATCTTATCTTTTCACCTACCATATTGTCGATTGAGAAATTTTTAGAAACCAACATATGTATCATTTTAACTGATAATCCACCTCTAAATTCCTTTACTTTTTTCACTTTGAGTACAATCATACTTGTATCAACTTTAGAGGGGAATCATTTGTTGAGTTTTTATTTTCCTTAATCCAACAACAAAAAATAAAAAGCACTCTGCTACTTTCTGGGTTTCTTTATAAAAAAAATATATTTTATTTTATTTGTAATCTTTGATTTCGAGTTTCGACTCACATCATAATACAAATTTGAATAAAAAGATTGCTATTACCAATCTGCTCCATTAATTTATAGCCAGCTGCAAAATATTTCTTCAACAAATGGCTAATAATATGGTGAAGAGAGGGTCGAAAAGGAGAGGAAGAAGAAGAGGGGTAAAGGGTTTGACAATTAATTGGGAGGAGAGTGAATAAATGGGAGCCGTTTAAAATTTATTCATAAAGTTAATAAAAAAATTTATTAATGACATATTGCTCCAGGCGGGAAATATGACAATGGGCAGAGATAGTAGCACTCATTATTTCAATTAAAATGAACAAGAGTCGTGGCCGTTGTTTGGTATGTTGAGACTCGACTTATTAAATTGGACAACATTATAACATATAGGTATCCTACAAGTCCCCACATAGAGGGTGTGACTCATAACAATTGGTTTTTAGATAGAACTCATAATGACTGGCTTGTGTTCAACTCTAAATCTAATCTAAGTCGGGTCATCAGTTCCCTAATTTTAAATAGTGATCAAACAAAAAATATAGGCGGCTAGGTGGGATAAGTGTGGGATGGGAAGCAAGAGCATGATTGAATTATTTGAGAGGGTAGCATGGGAATAATCGTGGGTGGGAAAATAATGTTCTTATTCTTTCGGATTTGATTAGGTGATAAAATAGAGTAGGTAGAAAAATAAGACGGAGAAAAACAGTGCTTTATCCTGCTCATCATGGATTTTACTTTAAATTAAGGTTAAGTTGACTTGGCCCATACTTGCTTAACGATTCCTGTTCTCTTATTTAAATGGGTTAAGTCAACCGCGTAGATCTATTTGACCCAATTGAGGTAATTTTTTTAAAAAAAATTTATTGTTTTTTGCTTTGCCTAGAGATAAATCCCTTGTTAAATTATTAAAGTAGAAGAAAAATACAAGCAAGGCCATCACTCCAAAACAAGAACGTGGGGTCCCATGTCCTCAAATACATTCCAAAGTGTCGAATCAGACATTTCCTTTTCTAATCGTCTGCGGTGGGGTCCACCAAAACCCCATCATCACCATAATCATCAACGTTGATCTGATCATCAGCGTTGATCTGGTCGAGAACGAGCACCAATCCCATAGCAAACGCGGCGTCGAAGCCGGGCTTGACGCAGAGAGCGAAGACGTCCTTTCCGAGCATCGTCTGCGTGGAGGCGTCAACTTTGCGTTTAATCTCAGCCACTAATTTCTTCTCCGCGTCGAAGATCGTGCAGGACCGCTGCAAGAATGAGCCCTCGATCTGGTACTCCTCGCCTGGGTCTCCCAAAACCTCCACGGTCACGGTGGACCTCCCGATCATTGAAGATCTCCGCACGCTGAAGATGTGCTTCTGGCCGTCCGTTCGCTCCCCCACAAACCCTTCCCACCGTTGATGCAGACTCGGTCGCTGTAAATTAAACAGGTTTAGGTCACTGAGTTAGGAAACCGTGTTCATGGACGAGTCACTGAAAATTATTACGTTAAAAAGGAAATAAAGCAAAAAACCATTATTTGATTGGCACGTAACGAATCTATAATTCACTGAGTTCACTCAGTGAGTCAACTCGTCCATTATATTTTCTCGTACCTTGCGGCGCACAGTGAGGAGGCAGCGGCCGTGGGGGTCCATGAGAACGAGTTCGCAGCTGTCACGAGCGTCCTGGGCGTACGAGTCGACTCGGAGGACGACCTCGCCTTTGCAGCCATAGACAATGAAGCCGTCGCCGGCGAAGAAGACGGAGGTTTTGGAAACGGTGAGATGGGTCTCTTGTTCATACACGAACTCAGATTCCACAAGTGTCCCCTCTTTCATTTTCGTGTCGTAGATGTTGTTGTCGTTGAAGCTCTTGAAGCTCTGGTTTTTTTGAAATATATGACGTTATGAAGAAAAACTTATTTTGAAGTGAAGAAGGGGGTGTGTATGTGTGTATATATAAACACTGAGAGGGACAAGGCGAAGGCTTTGGAGCTTCGGATTGGTTTTGCGATGTCCCTCAATGACATCAATATTTACGGCTTATAAATATGGCCAATAGGCTATGGTGATAGGGTCATAATGCATGGTCACACACACGACTCTCTCTCTCTCTCTCTGTGCCTTTGTTATGGACAGATAGGCGTCTCTCTCTCTCTCACTGTATCTTTGCTATGGACAGATAGGCGTCTCTCTCTCTCTCTCTCTCTCTCTCTCTGTGTATCTTTGTTGTGGACAGATAGGCGAGCGTAAGACTCGAATATGCATGACTCGGTTAATTTAGTCAACAGTTCACTAATGATGAATGGAGCACTTGGTGTTTAGTGACATTTAATCTTAACTCTGTAAGAAAGAACAAGTCGTGAATTCAGATTCCATTAATCATAGTTTATCCGGAAAATAAAAAAATAAGTGTCAATGATAAGTAATGTCGACGCAACTATACAGGCCACAGGCTAAGCCTAATCCTTTTATTTTAATGTTTCCTTGTATCAGTCGTTGCCATGAGTTGTAATTACACAATTTGTTGCTTTTTTTCTGTACTTGACAAATTTGGGTGTAATTATGTAGGTATTAATCTTTTCTTGTAGGCCACTAATTGTAACCCTGTATATCCACAACAACAAGAATGAAATATCTAACATGGTACCAAAACAAAGATCATATGCTTGGATATTTTATCTTGTTACTCATGCCCTTAGGCCACGTGTGGTGGCTTGGCTTGGACTGAATTGAAATTGAGTCCAAGTCAGTCCATATGAGCACCTCTATATAGAACTTGTGTGTCGAATTTAATAAGTCCAATCCCACCATACCAAACAACAATCATGCGTTTGGTTCATGAAAAATGAAGCTTGGGAATGATTTCCCATGTTCGGACCTATATTCATCATGAGGGTAAGGATAATTGACTTTGTTAAACCCTTTATTGTGAGCTGCAGTAGCACTTGATTAGTCCAAAGAAACCGGAATCAAAATTTATAAAAAGAATAATTTATCAAACAGGAGCACATATTAGAGACTGAAATTATATTCCACTGAAGCGTCGCCAATCTTGAATATTGATTAGCTTATTGTGGGTTGAATATTCGTTTCAAAACAGTGAGGCCCATAACCACTGTAGTTTGTGTATAGAGCATGTGCTGGTTTCTTGCCAGCTTGTGAAAATCCTTTCTGGACATTATAACGTATAATTTTGTGTGTTTTTTTCTGCTAAACAAATATTTGATAGCCTAATCTTGCTCCAGGGAGAACGATATCGATGTATAGATCACCCGATGAACGTATCTTTTAACCCCCAACCGAGATCTATGCCCACCATTCAATTTCAACTTGTTGCTTTTGTTCTTGTATGATTCTGTCCACCATTTATTTTGGCCACTAGTTATGCATATGATATCAGTTTATTGTCGACATATACACAAGCGTATGTGACTTTGTATTATTGTGCTTCAATCTAATATGAGCTGATATTGATCTTTGCTTTGTTTGTTTTCCAAGTCATTTCCCTTTCTGCATTCTCCTTGGTTTCATTTATCTTGTTTTACTTTAACTTTTGCAAAAGATGTCAGAGGTAGGTCTAGGACTAATATGAAAGCAAAATTCCTACTCTAAACCCTAGTAGGCTTCGACCCAAAAAAAAAAAAAAAAAAAAAAAAGCCCTAGTAGGCACCACTCACTCCCATGGCCCATGAGCCTTTAATTTCCACCTAAACCAACTTCTCGGTTGTTAATACATCTTCATCACTGTACTTCAAAGGAACATTGCAAGGAAAAATATGAGTTGGCTCAAGAACCCTCATGGTCAAAACCGTGGTCGACCATCAATTGACAAAATTCTGGTTGCATTTCTAACATTCAAACAGAAGAAACCAGTAAGATCCAGATTTCAGTCAGTGCTGTTGTGGATCGAGATGTAAAATTAACATTGATTTTTTTTATAGCACTAATCGATGCTATTTTCTGGGCTAGATTTTTTTGTTTCTTATGTCAATCTGATTGAAACAAATATATATATCAATTGGGACAAATTTACAGCCTCTAAAAGTTTCAGTATTTCTGAGATGGACGCTTTTCTGATCGTCGACAAAAACTGGTTGAGTTTGGCCTGGATTTCGATTTTAAAACCGAAAGTTACAATCATCCAATTATTGTAACAGTATTATAGTTTTCACTCATTTTCAAATCCAAATCACTTATTTTTTTTTCAGGTTCATATCCAAGTAATTAATTGAATCAATAAAACTGATACATGTAATGAAAAAATACTTGAAGACAAGAACAGGTTGAGTTAGACAAGGACCCCGTGCCCGTGGGAGGTGACTGTTGAGAGTATTTGTCCCACATTGAAAGTTATGGGACCAAGCCTTGATTTATAAGGAGTTTGACTACTCCCCCCATTGTCAATTGATTTTGGGGTGAACCTCAACTTCCTTCAGTGACTCTCTCTCTCTCTCTCTCTCCCCTCTAATTTGTTAAACTCTTTCATTCTTTTCATTTTTGAAGTTGTAAGGAAGCTAAATATACATAAGAAATTATAACATAGTTAAGGCTGTGTGGAGACGCAATTGGATGTAAATAGAATCCAATCAACTTGTATTGACATGACGCATATATCGAAATAGGTCAATTTCGTTTGATATATACCATGACATCCAATCAACTCAAACCAATCCATACCCAGCAAGCAACATCTATCCCTACATGTATACCTAATCATTTTGGTTGCCCGATGGGGACAATTTCCACCCCGCGCAACCATATCTGGGTCAGGTGCTGTTTTAGCAAACCAACCACAACAACAAAAAGAAATGAGAGACATAGAAAGTTCAATGCTTAGTAAATCAGCAAAATGAAATGGGAGGAATTGAGATTTGTGTGGGATTAATTTAATTATTCAATGCTTAGTAAATCAGACATATATACTTAGTTTAGTTGATAGGTTAAGCATACATGCTGCGGTGGAAAGTTCAAGCACGATTTGTCACATCCATCACAACGTTATGTGTGTATTTGTCTTCACCACAGGTGCGAAACAGACATACCCACAATATGCTCTTGCTAAATTACAAGGGAACACGAGCAGGCCTAGTCAAAATAAAACTAGATGATTTCATTCATTGGATTTAGATGATTATAGTCACGTTTAATGTGCTTGGTACGAGCATGAAATAAGGGATTAACGGCAATGTATGGCCTCCATCAAAATTTGGTTTTTATTTAAATTTTATCGTTAAGATGATTAATGAAGGTTTTTTTTCTTAATACCACCAATTATTATCTAGACTTTTCTATTTTACTATTCTGTTTGGAATTATTTGTCATCTTATTTCATTGTTTAAAGTCGACATGTCTTAATAAATGTCTAGTTCCGTCCTTACTACTACTCCTTCATGCGTATTAAACGACCATGTTGCTTGCGCTCTAGTGTCGACATCGTCGCCCGTTGACAAGTACCTACCGTGAACGCCAAGCAGGAGTCACCGTTGCTGCCCTGTTCTTCCTCACTCACAGTTGAGGCTGGATTCTCTTTGTCCTTGCAATGCATTTGTTATTTTAGTTAGTATGAGATTACAGAGAGGATTCTTATTAATTACAATATATTGGGAATCAATTAATTTTGATAATTTTCGTGGATAATGTAAATGTTATTGCTCTCTTTAATAGAACATATGATTTTTTGAGTGAATTATTATTAAAGGAATTACTTATACCCAAAATTTGATCTTTGCGTTGAAGAATGTAAGTCCCATATTCGAAAATTGACAACATATAAATACAATATATAATAATATGACCAGTTTCATTATTAATTTTATCGATGCTTTTTAAGATAAAACCTCACACCTACTAATTAGACTTAGAAGGTTTGATTATTAGCTTTCTCGCACTAGCTATTAGCTTTCCAGATTCTGCAATGTATCAAGCCACCAAAATGTTCCACCATTGCCATTGCCTTGTAATGAAACACAGTATGCCATGAACGCAACCAATAATAGTCTGCATTTTACTCCTTTTCCACTTTTAAATTATTTTAGGTTTGCTTAAAATGCTCCTCACACGGATAAGATTCCGGTTTGCATGCAATCAACCTTTAAAGAAAGGTCATGTCACACTTTTATTGGGGTTCTAAAACTAAAGAAAACCCCTTCGCTTTTGCTTTAACAATTATTGTTGTCTGCATATGTTCACATGGTCTTAATGCAAATTGTAAAGAGTAAAGTTGAGACCATATTGATTTATTTATACATGTTGCTTTACAATAATAATTAAGCACATAATTTGTTTTGCACATGATTATTTTCCATATAAAACAGAGAGAGAAACAGCTAGGCTTAAGAGATTTTGCGATTTTGGACCAACCCATTTGGATCGTCCATATCTTTTGAGAAGCGTGCTGCAATGATATATTTTATTGGTAATACGTCGATATATTTGGGTTTTTTTTTATTTAAATCTTATCTCATTTTATTAAAGCACCAAATAGACAAGTGTACAAAGCACGAACCAATGACATAATAAAACCATAACACAACCGAGAAAGAATATCTAAACTCAAACCAAGTCTAGAACAAAGTTTGCAAACCCATCACAATAACAAAAAACCTCAAAATAAAACAACACACATAGTCCAGTGGCTCACCCCAAACACAATCAGAGCCCGAAAATAAGCATACAACCCAGTTCACACCCAAAACTAGAATTTTGGCAAAGCTTAGCCTAAGCACACAAAAGTGTCCGCCATTGACAAGAGGACAAGGAGCACACCACTGCTGCAGAAAGTGCAAGGAGACATCACTGCTAAAGTAAGAAACCTAATATGAGAATATTTATTTGTGGGAATTTTCATTCCTAAATCTATTTACAATAGGAAATCGGTAATTAAAGTAAATCAATTACAATTATAATAGGAATTCTTGGTGTGTAAAGAAAGAAAGTCAATAGTTCACAAGTCACGTCAACACTCCCCCTCACGTTGGTGCATAGATGTCGTCAATGTCAACTGGTCTAGTTAATTGTGGAATGCTTTACTGGAAATTTCCTTGTCAAAATATCCATCAATTGATCATCGGACTTTACGAAAGGAAACTGAATCACTTTAGCTTTGAGTTTCTATTTGATATATTGTCAATCTACCTCAACATGTTTGGTACGATCATGTTGAACTGGATTTTATGCAATAACTATTGCAACCTTGTTTTCACAAAAGAGATTCATTAGAGATGTAGGTCTATACCCAAGTTCAGTAAGCAACCTCTTTAACCATATGAGTTCACAAATTCCTTTGGTCATACCTCTAAACTCGGCTTCTGCACTGGATAAGGTGACCACCTTCTGTTTCTTGCTTATCCATGTAGCCAAATTACCTCCCACAAATGTGAAGTAACTGGATGTGGATTTCCTATCTGTTATACTTCCTGCCCAATTTGTATCTGTGTAACCATCAATATTTAGATGACCATGTTTTGAGAACATAAGTCCTTTTCCAGGTGCTGACTTCAAATATCAAAGTATCCGAATAACCGCATTCATGTGGTCTTCACTCTGAGAATGCATAAATTGACTCACGACGCTCACCGCATAAGCAATGTCTGGCCTAGTATGAGACAAGTAGATCAATCTTCCCACTAACCTTTGGTATCTTTCGTTAGATGGAACTTGATCCATGAAAATGGTACTTAGGTGACGAGGGGTAAATTTAATCGACACAAACAAGACACAACAACACAACAATCAAAAGAACACACAAAGCATGCCACAAAGTACCTGCAGCCCTAGAAGATTACTAATGACAACCTAGGCACTCAGAAGGAACCGTCACTCTAGGCATCCCCTGTGCTAGCAACAATATGGTGCAAGTGCGTGAAGTCATCATTATCAAGTAGACAGCAAACAGCAAATAAAGATGACTAGTCAACCACCAAGAACACAAACCCAGAAAAATTTACAGATATGTAAAACAGAATTTGTTTATCCAGGAAACCCATCATTGGGAAAAACTTGGAGTCATCAACCGACTAGGCAATCCACTAAGTAGAAAAAGATTCTTACAAAGGAATACAAGCAAGCTCAAGCAAAACCTAGATCTATTTAGGAAGATGAGCTATATCTCCTTTGTGCAATCTTCTTCTCCAACTTAGCAAAGCTTCAAGCTCAGTTCTTCATGGCAATGGCAGGTCCTTCTCCAGCTCTTTCATCCCATGGCACTAGCTTGCAAGCTCTAACTCAAACCGGAACCAAAATTTGGATTCATGGGAGTTCAAGAAACCATACTCTTGAAGAAATCAGTCATGAATCTAACCTAGATATATATGAGAGAATGATTTAAATAGCTAGATGCAGATTCATGTTTCAAATGCAGTTTTTCAAAAGAAAATCAATTAGAAAAACTCATAGATGAAATATCTCATTTTCTCTTGAGGAAGAAGAAGAGAAAGATAGCAAGCCAATCTTTTCAAAACTTCCACACCAAAAGCGACAGCTACCAAAAGAGCAATACACTAGCCTTTACAGACAAAAATCCTTTAGGTCAGAATGACACATGGTAGCAGAGAGAGAAAAGAGAATAGGACAAAAAGATTGGTTATCTAGCTGGAAATCCTACAGAGCAAGGATGACTAGTCATACGAGAAATAGATTACTAGTCATCATTTTATGAAATCAATTTAATGCAATGATGCAACGCACAATTTACCTTTGTCAAATTGCATGAGCCTCCATAGGATAGATGTTAGTTAAGAACACATAGAGAAGCTATTCTTAATCTAAACTTGAGCTTGATAAAAACAATAAGAATCTTATTACAAAATTGTCAAGGGAAGCCAAAAGAATTAATCAAAATTCATACATTAACAATCCAAGTATTCTCCAAGATGATGATTCTGAACAATAGGAGTGCCTACAAGTTTACAATCTAGCTTTCCTGTGTCTGTCAATAAGTCCAAGACATATTTCCTTTGAGAGAGAAATATGCCTCGTTGTGATCGAGTCACCTCAATTCCCAAGAAATATTTGAGTCCACTTAGATTTTTCATCTCAAATTCAGGAGCCAAATAGTCTGGTAGCTGAGATATTTCATTTTTATCATTCCCAATAATAATCATGTCGTCAACATAGATTATTAAAGTTGTTACCTTCCCTTTCTGATGTTTCAAGAACAAAGTATTATCTGAGTTATTCTGCCTGAAACTATTGTTCTTCATTGCCATGGTGAACCGTCCAAACCATGCACATGGTGACCGTTTCAGTCCATACAACGCAATTCGTAATTTGCATACTGTTCCAGTCCCGAGTAATATTATATCCAGGAGGAATGTCCATATACACCTCCAACGTGAGTTCTCCGTGAAGGAAGACATTATTTACATCAAACTAGTGTTGTGGCCAGTCCAAATTAGCTGTGAGGGATAGTAAGACTCTAACTTGTGTTCAATTTTGCAACTGGTGCAAAGGTTTCTTCATAATCTACACCATAAGTCTGTGTGTACCCTTTTGCCACAAGTCTTGCCTTGTATCGCTCGATAAATCCATCAGCGTTGTGTTTGATGGTAAACACACATCTACATCTGACAATCTTTTTTCTTCGTGGTAAAATTTCCATGTCCAAGTCTGATTTTTCTCAAGAGCTTTCATCTCTTCCTTTATAACTTGAACCCACTTAGGATCTTTAAATGCTTCAACAACCTTGGTTGGGATATGAATGGCAGACAAACTGATGCACAAAGGCCTTGAGTGGTTTAGACAACTTCTCAGTGGATACATGATTCGCAATTGGATATTTTGATGTCTTGCCAATATCTGGTGAATAACGTTTTGGTGGCTTCCCACAATTTTCCTAAAAGGTAATTGGTATCCAATAGATTTATCCTCTAAATTCACAAGTGTAGGAGGAGAAGTTACCTCAGCGATATTCTTAGGAGATTGGTCTATTGGTATTGTTGAGTTAGAGAGGGTCTTCATCTTGTTGTTTTGTATTGTCTGGAGGTGTAGGACTCAAATCAGAAACATCTTCTTAGGGATCAGGTGGGTCAAGAGACTGATCGCTATGAATGGGCAATTGATCGCTTTTCGGCAGAGAGTAATCTCGTGCTCCAACTTGGGACGATCGATCATTTATGTACATAGGAGAATTTCTTCGTTTTCCAAGTTGCTCCAATTCTGCTCTTCACTTCGTATCTTTCCCTCAAATGCAGAATTGGATGATGGGCCATCAAAAAACAGCTCAGATTCCAAAAAGTTCACATCCAAAGTGACATAGGTACATCTGGTAGGAGCGTGATAACAACTATAGAGTTTCTGAGTGGCATAACCACAAAAACACAACGAAGCGCACATGGATCAAGTTTGCTACTTTAATTTTTGTGGAGATGCACGAAAGCCACACATCCAAAGATTCCAAGTGTGAGTACCAAAACAAAGGGCAGAGGCCCGTGTTGGGCAAGCACTTGTAAGGGAGTTTTAAAGGTCAATACACTATAAGGCATGCGGTTGATTAGGTGAACTGCGGTGACAATAGCATCATGCGAGAAACATGAGCGCCAATCAGAAGTGCTCATGTGGTTTCAAGAAAATGCTGATTCTTTCGTCGAGGAACACCATTTTGTTGTGGTGTTTGAGGACAAGTCGTCTCATGGATAATTCCATGTTGTTTGAAGTAAGTTTGAAAGTCATGATTGACAAATTCTCCACTATTGTTCTAGCGAAAAAACTGTATTTATGCATTGAACTTAGTTTTCATCTATTTGTGGAAGAACTGAAAATAGGAAAACACTTCATTTTTATTCTTTAGCAAATAAAGCCATGTCATCCGCGTACAATCATCTACGAATGTGACAAACCACCGAACACCAAAAGGAGCAGTGATAGGTGAAGGTCCCCAGGACATCAGAGTGAATTAACTTAAAAAGAGTAGCACACTTGGTCATACTCAACGGATAGGGCACACGGTGACTCTTGGCCAAAATACAAGTGTCACATGTGAAGTCAGAGTCCTTGAAACCTGAAAATAAATCTGGTATAAGATGCTTCATATAACTAAAAGACGGATGTCCCAATCAACGGTGCCACAACCAGATTTTCTTTTATTTGCTTTCAAAGGGAGGCGTCACACTGTTAGCCATGCTAGGACTGAAGTCATCTACATAATATAGCTCCTCTCTCTTAGTACCACGACCAGGAATCTCATTAGTATGAATATCCTGAAGCAAATAAAAACTCGAGGAAATGAGTACACAATAATTCAATTGTTCAGGAAGCAGACTAACGAACATCAATTTATTGGATAAAGATGGAACAAGTAAAGTATTAGACAATGAGAGAGAGGATGAGAGTGCAACAGGACCAGTCCCTGCCACAAGATAAGTAACTCCATTGGCGTTAGCAATACAAGTTCGTCGGGGTTGTGTAGTATTTAGAAAATCATCAGGTTCAAACGTCATATGACGAGTGCACCGGAATCAGTTATCCAACCACTGGAATCAACCTTATCCGAAGTATGGAATCCATAACCAGGACCATTACTGGTCGTATAGCGTTGTGTTCAATCTTTGAGAGTAGCCGAACATTTGGGGTAGCCATGCAATTTAAAACAAGTCTTACGAGTGTGTCTTGGATCACCAAAATATGCGCAATCTCGTCCATGTGTCGAGGTCGTTAGTCGAGAAGTCATAATCTGTGCAGTGGAAGATGCATATGATACAGGAGGAATCCGGTTTGGATCTAAACCTTAGTTCGGGCCGGAGTTTCGGAGTCGAAGTCGTGATCTGGGTTTGAATCAAAGACAAATTCTGGGTTCGGGTCATCATCAGAGTCAAGGTCAGAGTCGCCTTTATAGTCGGGGTCGGGTCGGGTTGTCAATATAGGATCGTGATTCAAAATGGGGTTCGGGGTCATCAAAATAGGATCCTGATTCAGGATTCGTTCGGGCTCACAAGCTGCATTTGTAGGAGCTGAGCCACTTGGGCTCTCAACTCTACTATGGTTAATTGAGAATGAGACAATGAGTCGGTGTTGCTACCTCCATGAGGGTTGAAAAAATCATTAACCCCCATAGCAGTGGCATGGGTTTGAAACTAGAGTCAGGAATTCCAAGATCGCCGCTCTGATACCATGCTAAAATATGAGACCTAATATGAGAATATTTGTTTGTGAGAATTTTCTGCGTATTCTTCTCATTGTATAAGGTCATATTTATAAAACAGCGAAACTTGAATGGGTAAGTAAATAATAAATTCCTAAATCTTTTTATAGTAGGAAATCAGGAATTAAAGTACATCAATTACAATTATAATAGGAATTCTTGGTGTGTAAGGAAAGTAAGTCAATAGTCCACAAGTCACGCCAACAATCACCACCGCACAAAAGACCCACAAATCTACCACCAAGACCAGAAGTTCCCTAAACCACAAAGCCATATCAACTCAATGACATCCACTCACGAATCACCAATTCCACCAAGCTTGAACCCGCATATGCCCCAGAGAAATGCAGCAACCAATCAAAGCAAGACCAAGGGAAATCAAAACCCAAAGTCCAAAGAATCAAGAGAGTGGAAGGAGGTGGTGCAAGCAGTAGAGTAAGAGCTCTATACAACTTCCAATGGGAACGCGAGAGATCGCGTTTTGGATTAGCTGCTACAACCGGCAAGAGAGGTCACATCGAAGAGGGAGAAAAGGAATCCAATGGGTAGATAGATGGAAGGTGTTAGGACAAAATTGAGTTTAGAGAGAAATTGATGAAGAATTGGGGACACATAATTAAAATAAGACATATAGCCTCAGATCCACGCACAAGAATGGAAAGAAATCACCAAAGAAAGCAAAGAGGGAGGAAATGGTGGGAATAGTGGAGGATGTTAAGAATGGTTTAGGGAAGAAAGAGGAGAGAGGAGGAGAGGAGAGGAGGGGGGGGGGGGAGGGGAGGAGGGGCAGTGACCTTTTCCTCCCCATTGTTGAGAGCATATACTTCATTCAGGTTAATTTTGTCATTTGCATAAGTTTTTTTCCATCAATGAAAGGATATACTAGTGATTTGCCCCATGAACTTGTATCTAACTTTCGATTTTATCCCCTATCCCTTTTTTTTAGAAAATTAAGGATATGAACTTTTTTTTTCACCAATTTCCCCCCCAGCCATCTAAATCTGCAATATTTCATCAAATTTGCCGTTAAATATGAGGGCAAAATGGTCATTTTGTACATTAAAATTAATAAAAATGAAAAATAAAGTAAATACCAGAAAATTCAAATAATTCTCTCTCTCTCTCTCTCTCTCTCTCTCTCTCTTTACAAGTGTAGATGAAGAAAACCTAAGGGGGAGGGGGTAAAAAGACAGAAGTGAGGAGGTGAGGGCAGGGGTTTGTAGGGTGGGGGATTGGTTTGGGAGTGGAGGGTGGTGGTCATGGGGAAATTGGAGGAGAAGAAAAACCCGGAGGAAAGGTGAGGGTGGGCTGGGTTTGGGGGATGAAAATACAAAAGAGGGAGGTGGGGGGAAGGGTCTGTGGGGGTGGGGGATTGGTCTAGGAGTAAAGGATGGTGGTCATGGGGGAATTTGAGGAGGAAAGGAGGAGATGGAAAGGGTTGACATTAGGTTTATTCTTTTTCTTCAATTTTTTCCAAAAAAATAATTTTTTAACTAAAAATTGGATGAAATGTTGAGAATTTAGACGGTAGTGGGGAAGTTGGAGGAAAAAAAAAAGTTCATATCCTTAATTTTCTTTTTTAAAAAAAGGATATGGGGTCAATCGAAAGTTAGGTACAAGTTTAGGCGGCAAATCACAAGTATACCCTCAATGAAATCATCAATTTTTGGACAAACAATCAACGAAAATGGATTTTGTGAAAACAAACTGAAATCTCAGCGGATTTTCGTGTAATTTTTGAGACCTAAGGGGGTTTTGTGAAAACACAAGAAATCTTAGGGGATGTTAGTGTAAATAACTCTTCAAATTTTTCACTATCTTCATAATCTTGATATTATCGATATTATAACAATATTATAATATATTGCAAAATATCTTAGACCCTCGAAAAATGATAATATCCTCGATATTTCGTTGATATTACCGATATTTTAGTCCTTGAAACCTACCGTTTGGATCATTTACTTGTCTACTCTTCCTTCTCTAGTCTTCTTTGACTTTAAATTATTTTTTGGTGGTATTCACTAATTCAAAAACTGAACGAGGATACATGTCCCAAGTCAAAATTGAAATGTCCACATTTCCAAATTTATAGTTCATATTTGTTGTTAAATTTCAAAGAGACAGACTAACGGCCAGGCGGGATCCTATACCCAAGCTAACTTGTAGCCTAGGTGAGTTTAGTTTTTGTAGGCAAAAATAATACCACACAGCCCACTTAACATCCCCATTCCAGCCATATAAAATTCCATTAACAAACCTACCCCGCATGTCTGACCAATAAGTTAATAACAATAAATAAAAAATTAAAACTAACCCCACACACAAATAAAATCCCATTAACAAACCTACACTACACCACGTCTCACTAATAAAAAATACAAACTAACCCCACACGGGACCACATATGTGAAAAAACATTCATTCTCTCTTTGCTCAGCTCCCCAAGCCCTGTTCTTCAAAAATGGAAAAGAAAATCATCCCTCCTTGTCACGCAGGATGCGGCAGTGCATGCCAAAGTCATTACCCATGTCATTCTTGAAGACTTAATTAAAGGACGTAATCTTCAATTCTTGTTGATGTTGAAATTTTAGAGATTTAGGGTTTATGAAGTATCAATTAGGGATTTACAATTGAGACTTAAGAATTATCAATTATGGATTTTGTTAGTTTATATGTTTACATCTTCTATATATTATTCAATAGGTTATATTTTATGTGTGTTATTTGTATTTGTATTTGTATTTTGCATTAGATGCATTTTGAGGAGTAAGACTCATTATGTTCTCTGTATATTTTTTTGTTATCAATGAAATTTAATCGTACTGCGAGTTTTTTATAGGTTTGTACATAAGGTAAATTTAGCCCACGCCATTTTGAAATCTCTGGTCTGTCTCTACTAACGGCCCACTACTATCAATACCAATATTGTCCCCAACTTAACCACGTATAAATCGCACTAGATGTGGAGCTTTATCTCAAAAAGTATTAGTGGTGGAACCACTCAATTAACATTGTATTTTTACTTTGTTAATTTTTGTTAATTTTTGATGTAGGACTTACATTCTTCAATATGTGTGAGCCTAAAAATTAAGTGCCGTTGGGTTTGTGTGGATGGTAATAATATATAATTGAGGCATTTTAAGATAAATTTCTATAATTGAGGCATTTCTATTATGATTAAGTTTAAAACAATATCGATGTTGAATTAGTATATCCATAAATTTGAGTATGTACAATCAAACATAATTTCGCTTTTTAAACAAATTATTCATTGTGCCCGAGTTCTTCAAACTTTTCTTGCTTTTATCGTCTATTATTTGCCCTCCATTACCATTTTCAAATCAGCCTTCATAATTGAAACGTCATAAAATCCTATCAATTTTGTGGTTCAAATTCAATGATATATGGTATTGACTTTTGGAAATATATTCAACTTATTGGGTGGCCAGTTTCATCTTAGAGTTGTGAGTCATATAACCCAAGTTACAAGTTGTCTACCTGCAAACAAAACTAAATCAGGAAAATTTAGAAAATTTGTTAGAAAAGTCAAAACTAAACAAAACTTATTGGCTGGCATTCAGCAGTTTCAAAGTTTACGAATTTTCTAGTCTTGGATTGTATTTTTGCTGATTGTTCTAGCCTTGATTTTACACATTGATTTGTATTCATGTGTAGTACTCTTTCTTGGATCACGAGCTTCTGCATTTAGTATCAATACATTTACACACATTTATAAGAAATTTAACCATTGAATTAATCTAATGGATTTTTATCGGTCCACATCAGCATAATTGTATTAAACTAAACGTCACCTTTTGCACCTAATTCTTTAGCCCAACACCAGATCCGCATCTTTCCCTATCTCCCTTGCTAAACTATAGATGCTCGTATAAGACTTGAAATTACAAACTTTTCACAAATACAAAACTCAAATATGAATTGGCAGACCAAAAAAAAAAAGAAAATATCAAATTTTCTCTTGAAAATTGAGAGAAAAATTGAATTAGATTGATAGGTAATTCATTATTTCTTCACTGCCCAATTAAATTAGAAGATGTGTTGAATTTTTGGGAAAATTGAATAAATTGGGTTTATTGGCTAATTCCTTAATTCTTTTTTCACTGCCAGTTAAATTAGAAAATGCACGCATTGAATTTTTGGCACAATTTCTTCATCCATCATGGCTTTGGGTTGATTCGTGGTCCTTATTAAAATTATTAGATAAATTTAATAGTTTGCATTCTTTTAAATGCATGTAAATGCACCGATACTAAATACAGAGAATCAGAATCCCTCTTTTTTTTATCCCATATAGTTTTATCCAAGAAAGTTTTAACGAGGCCTTACATTCGGGGGCGGAGCCATAGCCAGGCCTCCCCGGCCCCCCCCCCCCCCCCATTTTATTTTTAATCTATTGTAATATATTATAAAATATATGTTATAGCAATACAATTACTGTAATTATATTAGCGATGGCCCTCTCAATTGAAGATAAAAAATCTATTTGGAAGTGATTTTGAAATTTTGGTCCCTCCATGCTAAGAATCCTAGCTCCGCCACTGCTTACATTGTATGCTGACTCTATTGTTATTGGTTTTTAATTAATCACACTCTCTTATTAAATTTTTTTTTTTTTTTGAGAAACTCTCTTATTTAAAATTAGTTGAGTCAACCCAACGAATCTTCAAGTCCTCATTCATAACCCCACATGATTTATTGAGAAAGGCATACAGTTTTCTTCTATTTCTCTTTATCTTCTAAGGAAAAAAAAAAAAACAAGTGAGATGACATAAATTTATACATAATCTCATTTTTTTTTAAATTATCAAAGTACAAGAAAATACAAGAAAGATCTGCCCCCTATACAAGAGGTCCCCAGTCCGCCAAACACTCCCAATATTCAGCTGTCAAACCTGTCCAAAAACCCACAACACACTCCAAATCAAACCGAGCCAGCCACAATTTACACTCACTGCCCCCTTTCTAACCCTCTGCGGTGGGGTCCACCTCAATACCATCATCCCCATAATCATCACCGTTGATCTGATCAAGGACGAGCACCAATCCCATAGCAAAGGCCCCATCAAACCCGGGCTTGATGCACAGAGAGAAAACGTCCTTACCAAGCACCACGTGGGTGGAAGCATCCACTTTGCGTCGAATCTCAGCCACTGATTCCTTCTGCGCATTGAAGATCGTACAGCATCTCTGCGCAAATGAGCCCTCGATCTGGTACTCCTCGCCTGGGTCTCCGTACACCTCCACGGTCATGCTGGACCGTCCGATTATGGACGACCTCCGCACGCTGAAGATGGGCTTCTGGCCGTCCGTTCTCTCCCCCTCAAACCCTTCCCACCGTTGATGCAGACTCGGCCTCTGTTAATCATCATTAAGCACGCATTAGATTCCGGGTTAACTCACCGAGTTCGCAAATCGTTTCAACGGACGAGCCATTCAAATAAGCAGCCGAAAATGGAAATTATTTAAAACCCATTACTGGAAATGGAAAGCAAAACGATTTCCAGTGCACGTGGGCAGGGCGCAGCAAAGAAATCTATAAACTAGCTGAGTTGACTCGGTGAGTCGACTCACTGAAATACTTTCTTTTTTAATTTTTTCTTTTTTGTTTACCTTGCGGCGTACAGTGAGGAGGCAGCGGCCGTGGGCATCCATGAGGACGACTTCGCTTCTGTCGCGCGGGTCGGGGCCGTACGAGTCGACCCGGAAGACGAGCTGGCCCTTGCAGTCGTAGACGGTGAAGCCATCGCCGGGGAAGAAGAGGCAGGTTTTGGAAACGGTGAGGAGGGTCTCTTGATCAAATACGAACCCAGAATTCTCAAGCAACCCCTCTTTCATTTTATCAAAGAGTAAATGAAGAGCTCTCTCTGCTTTTTTTTTCTTTTTTGGGGGGGTCTTTGAGATTGTTGATCTGAATCTGAGAGCGGGGAAATAAATATGGACGCTATGGAAGAAAGAAATGTTGATGGCGTTGAAGTGAAGGGAGGATTGAGATATGCGTTGTTGATATATACACACTGAAAGGGACACGATGAGAACTCGGAGCTTCTGGTTTTTTTTTAGATTTGCGTTAATTTGCATTAATTAATTATGGCCATGAGCCTATAGGAATGGGTATAAGTGCATGGTCAGTTGGTCTCTGGGGTTTGGTTGGTGGTGTGGTCACTCTCTCTCTCCAAGAATATGGAAGGCTATCTATAACGGTAGCCGAGGTCTTAAGTTCGATTTTTCCTTCATAATATCAGTTTGTTTTTGTTAAAGTTAAGGAGGGGAGGAGAATTTTCTCACATACATTGACAATGTATAATGAAGATTTGAATATGATATCACACAAGGACAGAGTTAGAATTATAAAATGAGGAGGGCCGAAGTAAAAAAAATAAGTATATAAAACACTTAAATATTTAATAATTACATATTTAGAGCTAAATATTTATAATTTAGTCATGTTTAATTTATTTTAGAGGGAATGATAACTTAAATTATAAGTTGTTTATTACAAAATCCATATGTTTTATATAATACAATAGAGGAGAGATAAAAATATGGGAGATGGCCACTCCGGGCCTAAAAATGGCTCCACCACTTATATCACAAGTGAATGTCATTTTCATTAAACTAAACCTCATTCTGGAATTTTCTCAAACACACTGCCAATGTGTCATGAATGTATAGAATGGAAGGCTATAAATACACCTATACTGTACAGTGGGATGAATGGTAAAGACTCAGAATACGTATGACTCAGCTACTTTTAGCGTAACTGAGTTGGCTGGTTTTAACTCGGGCGAGTTTGCCTGTTTGGACTTTTGATATGTGAGACTGCAGACTAACAGTGTTGCCCGCCACCCGAGTTGCTGACAATTCAATGTGCGTTTTGTGCGTGTCATGAGGAAAGGAGAAGGATGACCATAAACATTTTGTTTGCTGATGCAGGCGTTTCGACAATTGTCCAGTCAAACCAGAAAAATCAGTGTATATCGTCAGTCTCTTTTTACTTTCAAGTTTAAAAAGGAGAATTACCAATGATGAATATTTTCCAAAAAGAGTAATTGAAATTGCGTCTTCAAATTTCAGCTATTACATTTTTATCTTTTTCACCTTTTTGTTTTTTCTTCCGTGTGTGTGCTCAAGTTTAATTCTCTTTGCTTCACCCGTGGTTATTATTCATGGAATTTACGACAGCCCCTGCTGTAGTCCTGCGCAGCAGCAGTGTGTGTCATTGACGGCAGTCATACGAGAATGGAGGGTCAGTGATGCCCTGAGAAAAAAAGGATGCACCTCAAAAAGGTGAGAGGAGGCATGTGCCTGCACCCTGGCATGTACTTCCACCATCTCTGGTGGTCGGAAAACCGAGGGAGAAGAAGTCAAATAGAGTAATTAGACATGCCCCTAAGATATGAGATGAACTTGCATGTCATGAAATAGAACTATTTTAATATCCTCAATTAATCACACTCTTTAGTGTAAAAAAATTATCACACATAATTAGTTGGAAATGCGAAACAATGATATCCCATTATATACAAAATTTTCTCCCAAGATATGGCTAGGGTTTAGGAGAGCAAAATAAAAATAAAAAGTATGTGTCGGTGTCTCATCCCACTTCTCCAGCAGCTCCACTAAACGTTTAGCTCATTCCAATTTAAAATCATGGGTAGTGGCTAAACAAGAACAAAGCATATAAACAAAGAAAGAAAAGACGTTGCTCCCGTGGGACAATGCCACTTTTGGCACTGCTTCCAAGTTGAAAGATTTTTGGAAATCCCTTCTGTTATATGGATGGAGTTTATGTATCAATCTATCCCCGCCACCTTGATGCCACCAACAATATGAAACAAGAAGATAACGATGTTATAACTTTTTTAAAGTAGAAGAATATCTGTACCTTTTAACCTACTCCAGATAAACTATCAAATTTTTTTTTTATGGTAATGCATTTATCATAATGCTTTATGCGCACCATTCTAATCTTGATGGATTTAGCATCAATAGAAGCTGAACGTTTTGAAATTTTATTCCTTCGTTCTTTTATGACTCCATGTAAACACCACCTCTTTTTTTCTTTCTTTTTTTTCTCAAAAGCAAAGTGCATGTTTGGAAGAACTTTTGAAACGGCTAAAAGTGCTTTATAATAATATTTGGCAATAAAACTTATAAGTATTTTTGGGTCACAAAAGAGCTTCATGTCGGTTACTTCTTCAGGTGCTTCCTATGTAAGCAATTCTAAACGAATCCCTTATTACACTTAATCTAATATAGTATTTTTGTTTTTGGCTTTATTGGTTTTTGTCCGAGATTGGTTTGCATTACTCCTTGGTTTTTTTTTTTTTTTCATCTAAAAAATGAAATGGGATGAGTTGGGCCCTTTCATTGTGTAGGCTACTACTAAGTGAAACACGCTTTAAGGTTGAAAAGTTAAATTCGATTGTCACATCCCTTTTCCAAAAGTGTGATCTGATCTTGTCTTCGCTGCCGGTGCGAAAAAAGGCATAAGGAATCGAATTCATAAGCACTGCTCAACTACCATGGGCCCTTGTTGAGTTGTTTCCACCTAAACCCACCAACACCTTGGAGGGGCTTTCCCTGTTGCATCTTTTTACTTTACTCAAAAGGGCATTATTATCACTAGCTGCAACCATTCTCATTGTCAAAACCGTGGTCGACCGACCACCAGTTCACAAAATTGTGGTTACCTTTTTAACACTCAAACAGGAGAGAATAAAACCAAGATTCTGTCGGCAACAACCGTCGTAGTTCCACATGTAAAATTCTCTATTTATTCAATAATTGTAGTTTAAGCGGTTATAAGTATTTACTCTTGCATTCAAATTAATATGTTCGATTTCCCTCTAAATATCCGTTGTATAAAAGAAAAAAGAAAAAAACTTTCTCTTCTCTATCTATATTTTATGCAATCACTTAATTTTATGGCATATTTACTAATCTGAAATGCGATGAGTGAGAATAGGAGCTCGTCAACGTGGACCCAGTTGTTGGGCTTGTTGAGAACGTATAATATTAAACCGGAGGGGGTGGCGTGCCCCAAATTTTTTGACAACTGTTATATGTGTTGAGAACAAGCGCTCCTTTGCCCTTACTCTTGTGGTTAAGTGATTGTACGATCCCACACAAGGTCAAGGGGTCCGATTAAGGCGGTGGTGGTTTATGGTGGTGGTGATATTTATCTTAAATTCTAATTTATGAGGTATTCTAAAATACCTCTGTTTTTAAATACACCTGGATTTGCTTTTTCCCTATTTACCATTTGATAAGTTAAACCCATATGTCAATTGCATTCTTAATTTTGAGAGTCTATTTGTTGTTTCACTCATTTACAAATTCTATATTGAATGAAATAAAATGAACCTGACATATATCATCGAAATACGTGGAATATGTTACCATGGAAATTCATAAGTCTTGGCTTGGTTTGGGTTGATTCAGTTTCAGTCCGAATCGAGCAATAACCCACAATAGTCGATTTGTACAAAATCCAAATCAAAACTAAATCCAAAGGTGTAAATAACCAACTAAATCGTTTCATTGATAGGTTGGTTTGGTTTCGGCTCGGGCTGACTTCAATTTGACCCTTTTTTCATAAATAAACAACATTTTAGGCCCAAAATTTGAATTGAAATGGCAAAAATATGGTTTCATGACAATTCATGTTTCGTATCCATGACATTACGGGTTGTAAGTTGTGCTTTAACTTTTCACATGAACAAATTTGACTGTAAATAGTCCTTGGTTGCGTAAGGAAGGTATATTGAATTTCAATATTGGTTGTTAAAAGAATTATATTAAAAGTTAGTATGTCAATTAGAAAGTCATTAGGGACTTATAAGTTACAAACTCTCTGCTATTTAAAACGTATATGGATCGTTAAGGTGATGATTTAGCAAATTTGATTATGTTAATTGTAACTATGGTTGGATAGTAAAAATGTGCATTTAAATGCGTCAATAGATGGTGAGAGAATACATAAAAGAAGAGAAAGCAAGCAATGTGTAGACAGTGTTTGTAGCACAGATGACAAAAAATTAGAGAGATAATGGACCACTAACAGTTTACATTGATTGAAGGTCATGTAGCTTGGCCCATATCCAAATGGCCGAACTGTGTACAAATTTATAACTTCATTTGTTTTGCAGAAATGGCACCGACCTTCTTCCTGGCCTTGTGGTTAAGTGCGCTTGCATGAAACCGCAAGGTGTCGGGTTCGAAGGTTGGTGATGATGTGATGCTCTTTGTGATGGCCCTCACTATAGAATTCTCAGTGATGAACCCAAAAGAACTTTGGTCCAAATGAGGTATTTTAAAATACCTCTGTTTTTTTAAACTCATTTACTTTGTGAAAGGTTAGGCCAATTGCATTCAAATAAAACAATAGAAGCTTTTGTTATTTATTTTTATTTGTATACATTGAAAGAGAAATTCCTCTATCTTGGCGAAATATATATATATATATATATATATATATATATATAATTCCTCTATATATCCCTATTTTTTTGGAACCCAACAATCTTCTTTCCCTATCCAAATTCCAATACCAAATGTTCTTCCTTTCATGTGATAAACTCTTTTATAGATCGATATTTCCCAAATCATATGTTGGTTTAGGGTTTTTACCAAATCTAGAATGATTGTGCGTGTCTTTCTATCTATAATATGATGTTCCTTAATCTTCTAAAAGATAATGTAAGGGGAATGCTAGCATCATTCCTTCTAATCTTCTCCTCTGCCATTCTGCATTCCTTCAAAAAAGTTGCTCTTAACTCAACCATGCATCTTTTGAGATAAAATACCACATGGAGCTAGAGGTTCCCCTGGCCTAACCCAACTTTGTATTGGACCTAGAGATGGAGTTGTGGACAATTAGTAAGGAGTTAAGAGGACATGTGACTCAACAATATATGTCATCAAAGAATCCAGTAGATGTTCCCATGGAGAATCAAAGCGATAATATTCAAGTCTAAAATTGAATAATATGATCGAAACCAATAACTTATGCTTATTTATTGGATTTACTATTCCTAAAAAGTAATACTTCACCACTTATTTTAAAGAGATTCATACCATAAAATTATCATTTGAATTGGCTTGTCTTGTGTTGGAATTACTAGAGATATAGTATCTTTAGTTTTACAAACGAAAATGATTGAAAATGAAATTGGTGGTCATTAGTGGTGAGAATGGGCTGGTTAGGAATCGGGGTATGGAAATACCATCCCCAATCGTTTGTATGAAATTTTAGTGAAAACTACACAAAGAACCCAAAGAGTCACTGCGACTTATTCCAAACATAAAGAAATTGAAAAAAGGATAGTGATGGAAATCCGACGCCGAAACGCAAGTGGAAATCCGATGCAGAGACACAACCATTTGTGATGGTTTGGGGAAAATTATAACAAAACGAAGACAAATAGGGAAAACATTCTATCTCTAAAAATTGGGGAAGAGAGAAGGGAGGAAGAGGAGAGGAGAGAAGGGAGGAAGAATAGTGACTTCCTTCTCCCTTACAGTAAAAACGGCTCTATGAGTGGTTTTTGAGAGAGAATGGACTAGGGTTTCTCTTTATGTTGAAAATTTTGTTTGGTTCAGTTTGTCTAAATAAAGCTTTACAAAGTTTAGGGTAACTTTTTAATTGTTATATTGTATTGTATTATATTATATTATATATTTATTAATTAAAAACAAATGCATCATTTATCAGACTGAATTCAGGGATGGGATAACAATATCATCACTTATCGGCCGGGCAATGTGTATTTTGTGTAGACTGTGTATAGCCCAAATGACAAAAAATAAGAGAGACAATGGACCAGTAGCAGATTACAGCGAAAGTCATGTGGCTTGGCCCATGTCCAAATGGCTGAAATGTGAACAACAACTTATAAGTGCATTTGTTTTGCAGAAATGGCACCGACCTTCTTCATGGCCTTGTGGCTAAGTGCGCTTGCATGAAACCTAAAGGTCTTAGGTTCGAAGGCTGGTACTGATGATGATGGTGAGGATGATGATCAGTGTTCATCCCAAAACAACTATGGTCCAAATGAGGTATTTTAAAATACCTCTGTTTTTATACTCATTTACTTTGTGAAAGGTTAGAGCAATTGCATTCTATAGAAGCTTTTGCTATTTATATTTTTATATTCATAAAGAAGTCCCTTCTATATATCCCTAAATTTTATCGGAATCCAAACAATCTTCTTTCCCTATCCAATACCAAAATTTTGTCCTAACTTCTCTCTCTCTCTCTCTCTCTCTCTCTCTCTCTCTCTCTCCCTCTCATGTGATCTACTCTTTTATAGATCAATATGTCCCAAATCATATGTTGGTTTATGGTTTTTACCAAATCTAGAATGATTGTGTGTCCCTCTCTGTCTACAATGAAGTTCTTCAATTTTCTAAAAGATAATGTAAGGGGAATGTTAATATTGTTCTTTCTAATCTTCTCGATCTTTTCCGTTTTCTTATAATTTGAGGTGTGACACGAGGTTTGATGAATTGTGACTTGATCCAAATTTGTTTGTGAATTAAATACAATGGTCTCACTTCAGAAAATGATTGGGCATAAACGGGTGTATAAGTTGGGCTTAACTCAACATAAATGGGTGTATAAGTTGGGCTTAACTAACCGTGTATAGGGTCTTTTAAGATAAAACCCCACCTAGAAATTCCCTTGGCCTAATCAAACTCTATATTGGACCTAGAAATTGAGTTGTGGATTATATTAGTGTAAATTGCACAATTAGTGAGGAGTTAAGAGGACGTGTGCCTAAACAATATATGTCATCAAAAAATTCAGTAGATGTTCCTTGGGAGAATCAAAGCGATTATATACAAGTTTAAAACTGAATAATATTATATTAAATAGGATATAGCTTTGTTGAATAAACATTTCTATTTTCACCTAGGCTATACGGAGGCTATACGGGCAGAGGTTCTAAACCCCGGACACCCGATGAATGTTAAAAGGTACGATCACTTATTTGAAAGAGTCAGTTTGATTCGTTCCATGAAATTATCATTTGAATTGGCTTGTCATGTGTTTGGAATTACTAGAGACAGTAGCTTTAGTTTTACAAACGAAAATAATTGAAAATGACACTGATGGCCATATCTGCCTAGTGGGGTCTCTTTTATAAAAAATAAAAAATAAAAAATAAATCATATATGAACTTTTAAAAATTTATTTTCTGGTACAATACATTTTCTCTTTCCCTTTGGTTAAAAGACAACCGATCTCCGCTAAAACAAGGTAAGTTTGATGAGTGGATCAATCAATCAGCCGCACATTAATCTGACCATGAACAGCAGTCAGCATAAAGATATTTACGCAGTGGGACTTGGGCGTGGAAATTTGAATAAGGTCCACACCTTTTGTTTTGACCATCAAATTAAATGACAGAAACTTTCCCAGCCAAATTGATCGATTGATTGATTCACTGTTAGACAGAGACTGAACAATCTAATCATATTAAGTTCTCTTCTGAGCAGATTTTGGTAACAAGTTTAAAAAAATAACCCGTTGGCAATTAATTAGAACAGCTAGGCATGCGTGCATGCATAGTAGAAATCAATTTCATTCAAAGTTTACAACCAGGCAGGAGGACGTAGGGAATCTTAATGACTGAAAAAGAATGGACTCTACAATAAAGGGCCGGTGGGTGGATGGCAGTGACATAATTAGCCATGCATACTCTCGACGATCTAATTTTCTACTATCTGCTGCTACTGTTTCAGTGGTGGTGGGGTCAAATTAGCTTGGGTTTGAGTGAAAACCTGAAGCAATTAGCAAGATGGCCGTACGACAAATGAACTCGGCTGGGTTTTATGGCAATTGCTTTAATTGTTCTGCATTGGGTACCTAACCCCAGCTGCCAAGACTCGTTGCTGCTCTATCTGCAATGCCAACGCCACACAAAAATAATCAAAGTATGAGATTGAGATAGATAGATATATATGGTGATCATAAATGAAGGAATAATTACTAGTTTAATTGTAATTACTTGGAATAATTCATGCAATTTGTTCTTGAGGTAGCAATATTCATGTTCTAGCACCTCCAAAGCTCTCAGGCACCTGAAAAACGTACATGAACAAAACTCCATATGAGAATTAATATCAAACACCATGAACAACATGCCTACGTACTGTTATTGTTATTTGTATAATCTCGTAGAGAGATAATACATACGCGTCGTGGGTTATTAAATTAAAGGAAGAGAAAAAGGTGAAGGGTGACTGACTGACTGACCCAGTACGGTTGTTGTGTTCAGAAGCAGCGCGAAAAGCAACGCAGACGTTTCTGATTCTCTTGGCTCCAATGCTTGAGCTGCTTCCCATAAACTGATTCAAATGTGTCCCCATTTTCTTGTAGTCCGAGAACTCTCTATCCATCCTGATCAATTCAATTCAATGTTCATATCACCAACCCATCAACCAAAATTAACCAAAAATAACCCAAATTAATCAAAATGAAGAGAGAGAGAGAGAGAGAGAGAGAGAGAGAGAGAGAGAGAGAGAGAGCTCACAATAATTCTCTGAGATTTCTTAAGAGCTTCTCAGACTCATGAAAGTAGATGTTAACAACTTCAGAAACAAAGTTTGGGGAGCTCTCATCTTGGAGCTGTTGAAGCTGCAAGAATTGCTCATCCAAAACTCCCTATACAAACAACAACATTGACTATTTTTAATATATACAATTAATTTTGATTAATCATTCAAATATAATAATTAAGCTCCAATGAAATGTTGAAGATGAAGTAACAAGAACCCACCTGGTGAAAGAGCATTGCGAGCAACCGATTCATGTCGGCTCGCAACCGATCAACACCCAACCCCAACATCCACACTGGCAGACCCGTCTTGGCTGAACAAACAATAAAAATGAGCAACAAAATATTGAGATCAGATTTTGCTTTGCTTCACCAGCAGCTTCAGGGTTTAAGGGTTTTGTTGTGTTTGTGCTCTTTCACTTCATCTATATATATAAGCGGGAAAGCCCACCTGGGATTTAAAGCAAGTAGTGATCCAATTGGACCCCACTCTTTGCCTATAAAATTAATTAAACAAATTGTTTAATTAAGTAACTAATCTTTGCCTATATTCAAACCCAAAATTCTAGAAAAAGATTTGAATAGTTTCAGAGCGTGCAATGTGGAACATACCGAGGCGAATGTGGGGTATCAACCGGACCAGCCTACAAATCACAGGCTCGACTTACCCGATAACATTATTTTGTCATTTTTGATCAATAACATAATGATATTTTAAAAAATTATTCTATGTTTCAATGCGTTATTGATCTGAAATTTCATGTGAGTGTTTCTCCCACTCAACTCAATTTAACAACCTAAACCTTATTCGACCAAAAAAGAAGATAAAAGAACCTAAACCCTATTTAAATTAAATTAATTGAGACTGAGAGTGAGAGAGGGAGGTGGTGACCTGCTGTCCCCGTAGCCAGTGAGCCCGCGTGCTGTCTGTTGTGGCAGGTTGGTGCGGCGGTGAAGCCTCACTCCCACCCGACAACTGCCTGCACCGGGTTACTTGTCAGTCACTCACTCCATATTCCATTCCACACACACACTCCCATATAAAAAGGAAAAAAAATAAGTGGGAAATTAAAGCAACCCTTTTGCCATTTTTGACATATTTTATCTTTTTTGATTGAGAAAATGTTGGCTGGTTGTTGTTGCTTTCTTTTTGGGCTTTTCCCACTGCCAGAATTGGAGAGCCTTCTCTGCAGCGAAGGCAGAAACTTTTGGTTTTGGGAATGGGAGCTCTGAAAGAAAGAGCTAGCTTAGCCCCCCGGTAAACAAGGTTCTCAGTGCACTGTGCACACAAACCTGGGGGAGACAAACTCTGGGATGGGGGTTGAAACGTGGCAAAATGGGTAATGCTTGCTCGTTTGAGGAGCAAGCATGATGAAGAAGTGACTTTCAAAAGGAAGGCGGTGATGAACAAGCACAAAATTAGAGGCTTAATTTATTCCATTTTATTTGTGTCACTTATTATTTGCATGAGAAAGAAGAAGAAAACCACTCATTTTGGTGGGATTAAATTTTGATTTTGCTAATTAGTAGTGGTGACTTTTCTTAAAGTTGTAGCCAATCCCTTTTCTGTTCATTAGGTAGTAATAATGAGTAATGCTTTGTAAATCTCAAGTTATAATGGCCCAACTTCATCAAAAGGCTCTTTGGACCTATATACATATTGCCCTAATCACTACAAAACTTTTCCAATAATTATGTGACGGATGTTAGTTATTTTGGTTTTGAATTTTGGATCCTTTAAGAGTATTTTCAATGGAAATATCAAATGCAAAATGTTAAACTGAACTTGAATTTGATGGCTTATGTGGCAATTTGATACTTTGAAAAAAAAATTTACTTCATTCGAAATGTCAAATATCATATTATTTTATTATATTTTTAAAAGCAAATGGAGTCCATATGATGCAGAAAGTTTTTAAAAAAAAGTAAATTATAGTAGGGTCTATTACTAAAAAAATAATTTGGTAAATCAATTAGTATGACCCTTATGCAAAGATATATGAAAAAGAGAGAGAGAGAGAGATGTCCTTCCAATTTTCTTTTTGCAAGAGTAGTTTTAAATTCAGCAAATTGAATGCAGTCCAGTCATCCACCCCAAAAAAAATGTAAAAAGAAAATAAACGTAGCAAAGAAACAGGAAAATGCTATGGAGGCTTCGAATATTGACCTTTTTTTCTTCTGAGTCTCGCTTCTAATAAAAGTTTCTTAAAACTTTAAACAGAAGGCTTTTATCATTGAATGAAATAATTAGCAGACCAAAATGCATGAACATGCAGAGAGAATATAATTATCTTATATGTGTCTCGAAATGGTAGACATATTTTTTACTTAATCTGCACAAAGTGTGCAGGAACCATCCTAATCTAGATTAACATATATATTATGGGTTTAACCATAGTTCATTTTATTTTAATATATGAAGCATGTTAATTAATTACTTTGTTAATAACTACCTCGGCTTGCTCACATGAAAAGCATGCTTTGACGTAAGCAAACTCTATCATAGATATGAGTCCATTTTTACTTATATAAATTGGACGCAGGACACCAATTGACTCTCAAGAGGGATTGTCGGTAATCGAGACTTGAATCTAGGTTTTGATAATGAAGAGAACGATTCTTACCAACTCAACCAACTCTTGTTTGCATTTTTCACTTATTTTTTATGTGTGAAGGTTTATATCTTTATTTTTAGGTAAACAACCTAAAATCATTCTCAAATTTGTTGTTGTTTAATTATAGGTCATGTAACTCTCGAGATACAACAACATTGGGATAATAACACTTCAAAACTAGTTATCATTATGCAACCAATATTGTATCATATGAATTTGTACTGCTAACTACCATGCCAAAATTATTAATCACGTTTACTACAAAAGTGGTAGAGCCAAAATGATTAAAACCCAAGAATCTTTTCTTAAACAACTTTTGGTGCTTTTGCTTATTGGATTAGAGGAACAATGCATGTAATTTATGTAAGAAAATAAAGAAAGAAAGCATGCTCTTCGTTTCTTTTTGTGTGTATTGACGTAAGCAGACCATTGGGTAAGGCACAAAAATTGCTTCTTTATAGGAAGCACTTTTCATGGCAATTATTTTTTTTTCTAACCCATGAAAACATTAGGTGCTTTTGCAAATATAATATGAAACCGTAGACTTCATAACCATGCTTCTTGTGCTCCCGTGCTTATTTACTATGGCCTTTATCCATTCAAGACACATTCTTCCTTTTTGTCTTATTACTAAAACTTTTTCACTCTTTCAGCTTTGAAGTTCCAAATGCTAGTGGAAAAGATTCCTAACTTCCTTAGACCCTATGGGGTGTGTAAAGAGTATTTCATCAGAAAGCTATGGGGTGGGATTATTAGGAGGGTGTTTTTATATTATAGTAGAGATGAAACTCATTGCTCGAGATAGTAAAAAAATTGAACCCATTTAGTCTGAGTTCGTGTTTTAAAAACCCTCTTTTTCAGGTAGAAGTTAGACAAATTTATTGACATAGCCACTTAAAATTGTGCCATATCACAAGGAAATAGCGACAAGAAATATCAACGTATGCGTCACTCATATCATTTGTGCTTCATATACTTAGTATACGAGAAATTTTATGGAACCGACACATTCATATAATTTTTTCGTGTATATATATCATATATGGAGTTGCTTACACAAATCTCTTATCAAGAAAAGGAAAAAAAAACTACACAAGTCAATGCTCAAACGCCCCTTTTCATAGAAAAGAAAAAACTCAAACGCCCATGATTTACTTGAAATTCACGAGGCCAAGCTTCCTTAGTTCAAAGCCATTCTTTGTTTGTGGGCCTCCGTGGGTAACTTCACATCAGTTGCCAATCCAATTGCTTGGAGAAATCTCACAACATACCAAGTCATGTCAAGTTGCCACCAATTGAGGCCATGTCTAGCTGAGTACTCAAAAGCATGGTGATTATTGTGCCAACCCTCACCAAATGCCAATAATGCCACCCACCTGAAAGTAACATTTCTCTTAGAGTCCAAACTATCTAAAATTTAAAGAAAATTCTCTCAAATACTATTATTATTGTAACAAAATTCTTAAATAGCATTATGGACAAATTTCTAGCAAATTATGTTGAGAAAATGTACACATTTACAAGCGAAAAATTTGAGTGGGAACTTCCCTATCTTTAGCCGAGTGGTAAACTTTATTTGGTTAAAATTGTGACATTATACTTTACCACTCGGCCTGCTGTGAAGTTCCCACTCAACTTTTTCTCGAACTTTTGGAGGGTTTAGAGATATAGTAGTACCAATTGTTCCTGGACAAGTCACAAGTATTCCATGCTTGCTTTCCCCACACGTGGCAAGCCGAGTTAACCAGCCATGTGATGTGGTATACCCATATAATTCTCACACCCTGCAATAGTTAATTTGCAACAAAATGATGTCTAAGACTGTTTGATAGGCTCACAAGAAAGGCTTTAGAAAAAGCAAAAAATGAAAGCCATTCTTACCATTCCCCACACAAGGAATGGGAATCCTCCCATTGCATACAGTAGAATTCCAAGAGCAATGGGGTGAGCAATGTAAGTTTTCTGAATGAGCTTATAGAAGGGCTGCTTCTCTAAATCCCCAGCATTATTTGATCCCCCACACTGAAAATGTTCAAGCATGAAATATTCATTACAAAGAAGAAGAAGATAGAATAAATTTATGTTTTGCATATAATTAAAAGGAAAAAAAAGAAAAGAAACAGAATTTCATACCCTTTCAGCCACAGAATTGGTATCAAAGAGCCAACTAATGTGACTAACCCAGAAACCTTCAATTGGGCTATGTGGGTCTCTCTCTGAATCACAAAACTGGTGGTGGTACCTATGTGTGCTCACCCAATCAATTGGGCTCCCCTAAAAACCCAAAAATTACAAACAATCACAGAACAGAACCATCAAAACTTCAGAAAATATGAATTTAAAAACAGAAAAAAAAGCCATCTTCCTCAGAATCAAATTCAAATTGCACCCACCTGAAGTGCTTGAACTGCACAATAAGCAAACAAGTATTCAAGCCACTTGGGGAGCTTGAAACTCTTGTGTGAAAGATTCCTATGATAAGAAAGAGTGATGCCAAATAGACCAGTCACAACATAAAGTGCCACTGCCACCCAAAAAGCTCCCCAATTGAATTGAAAAGGTGCAAAAAGACTGAGCAAATGCATTGCCAAAACAACACCAGCTGTGGCCATATCCCTTAAGTTCCATTCTCTCCCCATAAACACATTCCTAGGCCTCTTCACAATCACATCAGACAATAGAATTCTCCTATACTTCCCTGGCTCTGTCTCTGCCTCTGGTTCTGTGGCTTCAGACAAAGCTGCATTGGTACTTATTGTTGGTACTGTTCTATAAGAATTGGTAAGCAAATGGCTGAAAAGCTTTGTGCTTGTTAAAAACTTATTGGGTTGTGATTGTTTTGAATCGTAATGAACAAAATTTAGGACCTTGGAACTCTGAGGCAATGGCCTGAACCCCAAAACGGGTCTTTCTGGCCGGTTAAACGTGCGGTGAAGAGGGAAACAATGGTGGGTTTTGGGATTGGCCGGTGGTGATTTGATCAAATCCATGGAGGAGGAGGAGGCTTGTTGGGGTTTGATACTCAATTGGGTTTTTAACAAAACCAGCAAAAATTAAAAAAAAAAACTCTACAGATTTTGGGGTTGAGGTTTTGGTGGGGCAGAGGGTTTGTGGCTTTGTGGTGGAGTCATGTTTCTTAGATTTTGTTGAATTTAATTGTGGACTGAAAGGGAGAGAAAGAGACAAGAGGGATTATATGATAAGGCGGCGTTTGCGTTTTTGGGCTTTTGGGTTGTGTTCAGATTGACAGAGTCTTTAAGATCCAGATATTTTTTTATCCCATTTTTACAAAAAAAAATTTCTTTTCAATTTTGTAACATTTGTTCTTATTTGTTAGAAGGGTAGGATATTTCTGTAAAATTTGTGTCTCAGATTGCTCCTCTGCTTATTTGTCATTATCTCCCTCCTCCAAGTATCTATTTTTCTTCTTCTTCACTGTACACTTACCCAACTGATGAGGTATTAAGCTACAACTCTCTGTCTCTCTTTCTTTCTCTCTCTCCCTCTCTCTCTCTTTCTTCTTGCTGTGTGTCTTGGCAGTTGGGGAAAAGCAAGAAAGTGTGATTCATGGCAGCAGTAAAAGCGTCAATCTTTGCGTCTTCAACACAAACTTTTCCAACCACACCGTCCATTTTTAGAAGCAAAGCAAGCCCTCCTGTTTCAAACACTCTTGGTATGTTTTTCCTTCTTAACTGGTCTCTGGAACTGCTTCTAAACTGTTGGGTTTATTTATTTATTTATTTATTTGCAGACTTTGGATTCTAGAAAGAAATTTAGGTAGCTTGCACTATAATATGCCACCAAAAAGAAAAAGTGACTTTGGAAACTTCACAACCAAAATTGGTTTGAAATTTGTGGACAAGCTTCAATTGCTGATTTTCTACTCATAATACTTTTATCTTTACCTTTGAGTGCTGGCAATTAGAGAGAAGGCTTCTTTGAAGTGGGTCCTTGAGCATGGTGTTTACGTGTCCTTTAAATGATGATAATTCATCTTTATCTAAGTTGAAATTTTGAAAAAGTCATCAGGATTAGATGCCACTATAAATTTATCTTGGTGTCAGCCCCCAGTTGCTTTCCTATGATAAAATGGAAGAGCAACAGGGCATGCAGAAATTCAATCTGCTAAAGCCTATCTCATCACAGAGTTTAACTAAATTTGAACAGGTTTGATTGTTTACTGATTTTTTTTTTTTTTTTTCTTTCTGGGTGTTTCTGATAGTATCTAGAAAGCTGTTTGCAATATCAAACATGTTTGATTTATCGCATGATCAAAAAAATTGTCTGTTCATATTTTGATTTCTATGCTGCACAAGAAATAAATGTTTTCTGTTCATATTGTCAGATCAAAAGATTTATGTTTTAAGATTAAGACTTCAAATTCTTAACAGCTCTACAATCTAATGCAGCTAGCAGTTTTAAGGGATTTTCATTGCCAAGGTGTCCTTTGATAAGGAAGCAAGTCGTCAAGGGCAATGGGAAAGTTAGTGCTGCCGCAGGAACAGTTGCAGTAACTCCTGTGGAGGAGCCCAAAGAGTATGAGTTTTAAGTTTCCCTTACTGCAATTGCATTACCACATCTACTTATTATTGCTAAATCTTGACTTTCTTTTTCCTTGTGGGATTTCCAGTCCATTTGGTTTGAAATGATGAAATGAAATGTCATCTGCATTTTACATGGGCATGGTGTCTGAAATAATTAATCATGGCCCAGCATTTCAATATGTTTCTTTGCCTCCTCCTTAAGCTGATTTGTAATCATTTTAAAATTGTAAACTCCCTCATTTCAGGATCACACTTCCATCATGGGCCATGTTTGAACTTGGGAGGGCACCTGTATATTGGAAAACCATGAACGGCCTTCCTCCTACCGCTGTAAGTATTGCACTGGTGCACAACTCCTTTGGGTTTTCGTTATTGCCATTCTCTTATACTAAAAGCATTCACAAACTTTGACAGGGAGAAAACCTAAGGATTTTCTACAACCCAGCTGCAAATAATATTGTTCCAAATGAAGAATTTGGGATTGCATTTAATGGTACTTTTCATACACCATGTTCATATGTCTTATGCCCACTTACGAGTGCAAACCAATTTGATTGTCTATAGCTTGTTTTTATGTTCACAGATGTTTCTCTACTATGTTTTTGCCATCACTCCATAGCTGCATAAACTCTTAGACTACAATAGTTGTCTAAAACTACTAATTCCTGTACAAATTCTTTTTCTCCCCTTCCAGCATTGATGTTCCCTCTTGACTTCACTTAAGAGCCATGAGGGATTTTTAACTATGCTCAAATGAATGATTTGGTGTTTGTCTTGACTCCTAATGCTGCTTCTATGGGCTTTGGAGCTTCGAAATTCTCCCAAATTCAGTTACTTAATTCATGTTTCATTAATATGTTCTTCTCCTCATGCCCTAAACAGCATAAACTTTTGAACTACTAGTCTAAAAGAATAGACCCATGACAAGTTGTTTTGGTTTTCCTTCTAAAAGAATTTGTAACAATGCTCAAATAAATGGTTTGGAGTTTTGTCTTGGCTCCTTATGCTGCTTCTTTGGGCTTTGGAGCTTCGAAATTCTCCCACATTCCATTCATGTTTTTCTATTATGCTCCTCCCTGATTCCCTAACAGCTAAGCTTGTGAAGTAAAATGGTAGTCATGTAATCATATCTGCTTTATAAATTCCATTATTTTTCTTCCAGCATTATTGTTCCCTCTTGACTTCACTTATGAGCCATGAGGGATTTTTAACAATGCTGAAATAAACGATTTGGAGTATGTCTTGGCTCCTTGTGCTGCTTCTATGCCTTTGGAGCTTCGAAATCCTCCCACATTTCAGTTACTTCATTCATGTTTCTCTGTTATGTTCTCTCCCCTTCCCTCTTTGTTTTTCTTTTGTAAAACTAAATTGCAGAATATTGTAATCATGTATCATTATAATTCATAATTTGTTATGTTTAACTGACTATTTCACTATTGTAACCCATTGATTGGTTATGTCCTACTTTTGCTGCTAAAAGCACAGCTGAATTTTCCCTGCTTTTTGCAAGTGTTAATGTCACAGTTGCATTTCCTTGAGTTGGTTGTTTTCTTGTCCTCACAGGAGGTTTTAATCAGCCTATAATGTGTGGTGGTGAGCCAAGAGCAATGCTTAGTAAAAGTCGAGGCAAAGCTGATTCCCCAATATATTCCATTCAAATATGCATTCCCAGGCATGGTTAGTAACTTTTGCTTCAGTTCATTTTTCAATTTTTGGCCATTTAATTTTGTTTTTCCTAATGGACTGACGGGTCATAATTATGCAGCCCTGAACTTAATCTTTTCATTTACAAATGGAGGTGATTGGGATGGTCCTTACAGGCTACAATTTCAAGTTCCTAAGGCTTTGAAAAACAAACCGATTGAATTCTTTAATGAGGTAAAAATATTCTGTCAAGTTTTTGAATCTACTATCTGTAGCTTCAAATTCTTGACTGCAATTTTTTACTTTATGCTGCTCAAATCTAAGTTCTAGGTTAAATGGATAATTAATAAAGTTGAAAGCATTAAGAAAAATATGATTTTAGAAAAGCTTGGAAACTGGGCAGAGCAAGTGGTTCTGAAATACATAATTGACTAGTTAGAAGCTGCTGGTCAAACAAAAACTATAACACAGGTTTGACAGGTGTGTAGGATTTTAGAAAAATAGATAGATGTACTTTTATTTTGATACTATCAGGAAGAAGAACTGGTGCAGTACTTGTGATATCTGCTATCAGAATTACTTGTTAACACCTATAATGGACAATGCAATTAGTTTACTGCATCCTGAAAGTAACTGGATGATGAATTTATGGCAGGGATTAACAGAAGAGTTGAGTAAAGATGGCGCGTGTGAAAGAGCAATCTTTCCCGATACTAGCGTTGTCGTAACAAGATGCACTATGATTGGGAATTTGAATGTTGAAGGAGTAAGCAAATTGTTCATATTCTCAACTTCACTGGTTTCTTTGTCCCTATAATCCAAGTGTTAAAGCTATTTTCTAAATTTAACGAGTGTCATGCCATTGCAGGGCGATCGTTGCAACCTTAATCTCGTACCAGGATGCACAGATCCTAGTTCACCCTCCTACGACCCGCTTGCCAATGTAGATGATGGATCATGCCCAATTGAGCTAGATTCTGACTCTCAGTAGTATTCTGCAGTTAGTACCTGCCCTTCTCGCTCGTAAATATTTCAGTTCGTGCAATACATATATACAGTGTCAATGTCTGGAAAAGGCCTCTGTCTTGGGGTATGGTGGAAACTATACTGATTTCCTAAAGAAATGTGAATGTATACTAGTTGGATATATCAATTTTAGAATCTTGCCCACCAGTCAACTCTAATGAGGAAAATAACTAAAACACATTTGTGTGTGTTTAAACAGAGAAGAGGTGCATGAAAATCACATTGAAAATGCCATGTTTAAAGCAAAAGATATTATGAAAATCACATGACAGCGTGCGAATTGACATTTTTAGTTGTCATGATGGATTCTTGAAGATGGAAGTTCTTTTCGAATTACCAAAATACATGAATTTTAATCCCTTACGACAAGGATTTAGGCATGTGAATGTTGCGATGCATGCCATCTCTTCTCTCTTTTCTGTTCCAAAATGTGAGGTGGGAAGGTGAAGTGCTATAAGCCCACAACTTTAAAAACCCAGATTCATACCACCACTATGGGCAAACAGACCCCCCAACTATGCAACTCCCTATTGATTGGAGAGTCATTCTATAGTGTGGGCCTTATATGTGGTGAGGTTCAATCTTTTAACTGTTGGATTATGTTAGTCAATTTGATCCAACGGTTAAGAAATATATGGTCTCATCTAAGGAACATATATAAGGCCCTCACTATAGAATTTTTTCTATTAATTGACAAAAAACATATAAAAGGATATGAAAGTTCTTCCACAACAAAGATTGGAAATGGGGAGGAACCGAACCCCATTATCCCCTCTTAAATCTGTCCCACTGTACGTTCAAAACTCTCTTTTTCTTTCTGTTCCTTTCACAAACTTTTTAACCGGTTGTTCACTTTAACAGTGTGACGGATTTAAGAAAGCATAATGAGATTAGGCTTCTCCCCATATCCAATCTTTGCTGTATAAGAGTTTATATAATAATTTATATTTTTTTTTGGTCAATGGATTAGTTAGCTATATAATGGAGGGGTCATTTCACCCTTTCTTATGCTAAAATGTGAGCGCAGTCATTGGATTTCAAAAAAATATTTCGGAGTGTTTATTTTTGTCGAAAATTTTTCGGAGTTATTGATAGCACTTTGTTGGTACCAATTTTATTACAAACACAAATAAAAATCATGAAACCCCCAAAACTTTTTGAGTGCACGGTCACTTCTGGCCTTGATAGCAATGAGTTAGCTCGGTGGAGTAGATGATGGATGGCCCCTTGGATTATGGCTGAGTAAGGAACGTGGTCTCGGCCGTTGGGCTTTGGTGCCGTCTGTGCTAGTTGAGTGCTTGTGTGATTGCCATGTTTGGTGAAGAGTTCGGCTGTCAAGATCTCTCAAGTCCTCTTTGAATTATTAACTGAAACAAAGATTAAGTGAGAAACCGAGTGGATTGGATGGTGCTCAAACGAAAACTCTGATGAACATCGTTGTTTGTTGATATAAAATATGGATGATTAAGATGGTGCTCGAGAGAACATTGAACAAGCCTCAAAGTTTCTCGATGATATAACTACATGGTTCCTAGGAAAGCAATAAAATTCTACCCAAGTTTGATTTGGGAGGAAATTTAAGCAGCATGTTGGGTTGATTTTTTTGAGACGTTGAGTGTGTAAAAATGAAGTATAAGGCCATCTCCAACCTAAGAGGCTAAACTCAAAATATCCCAAATTATTGTCCAAAACCTCTTCCAACCCAAAAAAATGAAGGGAACAAAATTTTGCTTTGGCCCTGGTTTGTAGTTGTCTGCTTGATGCTTCTCTTGTTGTAGAGATGATCATGGCGGCTGCATTTTCTTATTTTGTTTTAGTTGCTAGGGTTTGTGTTTAGGCCTTTTGGATATTTGCTATGTTGGGCTTTATTTGTAACCATTTCTTATGAATGAAAATCCACTTTGACCAAAAAAGAAAAAAAGAAGCTATATTTTTTTAATTTAACTAGTGTCATGCCATTGCAGGGTGATCGTTGCAACCTTAATCTCGTACCGGGATGCGCAGATCCTAGTTCACCCTCTTATGACCCGCTTGCATGATGGAACATGCCCAATTGAGCTAGATTCCGACTCTGATTAGTATTGTGCAAGTAGTACCTCCCCTTCTATCTCGTGAATACGTCATTGTGTGTACCTCCCCTTCTAGCTCGTAAATACGTCAGTGTGCGTATTATACATATATACAGTGTGAAAAAGGCCTCTGTCTTGAGGTATGGTAGAAACTGTACTGAGATTGTTGGCTCCATAGAGTCTTATACAAGCCATAGGTGCTATGTCATCCATGCCGTGCTATTCAAGTCAGCATTGTCTTCACTCTTGCTGCTGATTTCCTAAAGAAATGAAATTGTATACTAGTTGGATATATCAATTTTAGGCTCTTGCCCCTTTAATAAGGAAAAGAACAACACTTTGGTTTGACTTTAAACTAAAAAGAGGGGCCATGAAAATCACATGGAAAATGCTATGTTTAGAAGCGAGAGATATTATAAATGAAAAATCACATTTAAACATGTGAATTGAAATTTTGGTTGTCATGATGAATTCTTGAAGATGGAAGTTCTTTTCGAATTATTTACCAAAATACATGAACTTTAATTACTTACGGCAAGGAATTGGGCATGTGAATGTTGTGATCCATGCCATCTCTTTTCTTTTTTGTTCCAAAATGTGAGTTGGGAAGCTAAAGTGCTATAAGCTTACAACTTTAAAAACCACGGGGAAAAGTCTCACCCACTATATAGCTGCCTATTGATTGGCCAAAAAATATAAAAATATGAAAGTTTTCCACAACAGAGTTTGGAAATGGGAAGGAGCCTAACCCCTCTATCCTTTTACAAAACTTTTTGACCAGTTATCTCTTTAACGATGTGATGTGTTTAAAATGAGACCGTAGTGGTTTGGAGTAGTGGTTTGGAGTAAATGCTCCTCCAACAAAAGTCCTGAATTCCAGTCCTAGTATATATATATAACGTGTGTGAATTTAGTATGTTATCACTCTCAAAAGAAAAAGGTCCTTAAGAAAAAAATTGTGAGCGTAGTTGTTGGATTTCGAAAAGACAAAAAGGAAACAATATTTGGGAGTTACGTATAGCAATTTTATTAGAAACACGAAAATATCATGAAAACCCCAAAACTTTTTGTATTAACTAGAAGCACTACGTATAGCACACTGAGAAACACACTTAACCAAAGCAATGAAAATACTTATAAACCCTATAAAGCACTTTTGGGTACTTTCCTTCCTCTAACTATAAACGCTTCCAACACTGCCAAAGCTATTTCCAAACTTACCCCGAAGAACTTGTGCAGAAGAGTAGAAAGGAAATTTAAAAAATGAAGAAAGGGATTTTTTAAAGAACAAAAAGAGAAGCAAAATACATGAAGAGGGCCCCAGTACATTGATCTCTTTCTGTCTCTATACAATCCAAAACACCTACTTTGTTTTCTTTTCTTAATTAGATTTGACCCTTCGACGTTTCATAAATTAATATGCACCAAAAACATACTCATATTCCTACTCCAAACTACCTGCCAACATTCCATCTGTTCACAGAAAGAAAGCCTCTTTGGTACCAGTTTTTGTAGGTTCTTTTGATCTCTTGCTTTCTTCATACTTGCCAGCCAGAGAATCAAAGAGAAAACCAGCCCCAACCCCCACAGCCAAGTCTATTGTGTAGTGGCCCCTTGTCCCCAGCAACCTCAGTGCTTGTAGCACATTCAGTGCATCAAATGTCCATGCCATTTCCCACCTCTGCATTCTCCTCATGTCCAAAGATGCAATCACAGACCCTGCTACATGCCCTGAGAAGAAGAGAAAAAACGACACATTGCCAACCGGGAAGTCTGCGCCGGACCCCAAAAATCCCTGCCAAGTTGCCAATACAAAATTTGAAACACAATGCCCAAAATGTGAGATTGGTAAGTAATTAGCAAATGTGGGATATGTAGATGCATATTGATGGGGGTTTACCTGAGGCAATGGAAGTTGGGTAGAGTAGCCGAGAATGCCCCGGCATGTGAACATGAAGAGGGCTGAGATTGTGGCTCTTGGGCGGCCCTCTACTAGCCATGTCCATACTATGTACGTTGTCTGCATTCCCACAAACACCTAGAGCACAAGAGATTAATTAAACACAAAACAGGACAGCAAAATGTCATCAATTTTGCAGTAATTGCATAGCAAATCCAATGTCTTAGAGAACCCAAAATTGTAAAGAGAATCAAAGTCTTTGAAATCTAGGTAGCTCACTGTTTTCAAATGAAAATGCAGTAAAAATCAATCACAATGCCTTCAGAAAAAAAGAAAAAACATTAACAGAAATGCTCTTGCCAGACTCTGAATTTTGGACCTGGGTCATTGATAAAGCTGATTTTTGCTTGAATCTGTGGTCCAAATTCACAGTGTAGGAACAGAAGGCAAACTAGCATACCCCATACATAAATGTAAATCTGCAGCCACTGACCAGAGAACAAAGAAAATTAAATGCAGCCTCTGTCAGAAATGTGATTGTTCTTTCTAAAATGACAAAAAAACCCAATTGCCCACAAGTGCCAAAATAGTTAAATTCACAAATCACCACAAAACCTCTCTATACAACTATAAACATAACAAGACAAAACAAACCCAGAACAAGAAAGGGGGAGAAAAATACAAAAACAATGTCAATTGAAAGAATTAATTTTAAAAATTATAATAATTTTTTTCTTAAAAAGATAATTAGAATGCAATTAGTACCGTGTTAAGACCAGCGAGCAAGGTGTTAAGCTTGGGCTTGGAGGCCAAGAGGAGGTGGAGGGAGCGCGTGGTGATGAAGCCGACATCGAAGGGCGGAGACGACGAGGGCACCATTCGGAGCGTGTACTCGACGCCCATGAAGAAGAGGAGGCCCATTGCGAAGACGCAAGGTATCCAATGGTGCTTGGCCACGTGTAGGACGTCATGCAGCCTCCAGGTCATGAAGGAGGCCTTGCCGCCGTAGACACGGAGCTTCTTGGAGGAAAAAGAAGAAGAAGAAGAAGAAGACGACATGATCAGGTCCTGCACTTGGAGGACCTCCGAGTTGTGGTTTGTGGGAACGACGTGAAGGGGCTTGCCGTTTGAGGCCATTTTGTGCCGAGGCTTGAGGGCTGAAACGGCGCCGTTCATTTTGGGGGGTGCAACTGGAGTAATGTGGGGAATTTGATTGGAGATAAAGGCGCTTTTTTGATGCAGCGAGATTGCGGAGGCGTGGATATGGTGATATTTATATAAATTACTCTTAATTTAATTTCTTTTTGTTTTTAATACGAGGGTGGAGAGCGGAGTTTCCAAAGACAAGGTGTTGGTTCCAATTAAAAATAAAAAATAGAAGGATTGGTCTCTTTATAATTTATGTTAGATTAAAATAAAATAGCGTTTATATAAAATAAAATAAAATTAAAAAACAATAAATAAATAACAGAAGAAGAAAAGTTGTCCCTTTTTTTTCTTTTTTTCTTTGGTTGTGGTCGAAAAAAGTTGTGAGTTGAAGGTTGTTGGAAGTGGAGAGCTGAGAGAGTCAGATCCGAGGTACAGTAAAATGTGTATTGTGTAGCTGATAGATGGGTGTCATTGTCACGCGTGAATTTTTCGAGTTCGAGTTGTGGATTTATCTTAACACTGGTGGTGCAATCTCTCTTTAAATTTAGCGTCATTTAAAAAATAAAGGTGTATTATGTGGTATGAAAAGGACACATAGCACTCACGGGTTGTTATTTGTGACATGTGACTTGTGGGCACTACTACCAGTCACTTCAGTTGGGTATGTGCACTAGTCGAAGTGGATGGCCAATCATTTTCTTTACTTAATTATTCTTCATTATTATGAGACCCCCCTTCGTATAACTATATACGGTCATAAATCAATCATCCACACTACATTCCTATGCTTTTTATTAGCTCTTAGACTCTTAAAATTATGAACAATAAAAGAGATCCACGCAAGTTTGGTTTAGCAACAGAAAGAAGGTATTCGAAGAATTGAAGTGGAATGTGACTCTATCATATTGTTAAGATGACCACTGTTAGGTTTGTCCCATCGTAGTTTTCTGGCTTTTTAGGCTTTGGCCCTCCCGGTTCCCCTTTCTCAAAAAAGGGAATAATGGGTTGTTGTGTTCATAAAAATAGAATTTGATTAGCTGATTTTTCTCATTTAATTAATAGTTTTAATTCTTAATATTTGATATATATATATATTATTCCAATAATATAATAATAGTCAATAATATGTATAGATTATTCCAATAATATAATAATAGTCAATCTGGCTATGAAAATATGTTTATAATATATATTTTTCAATTTTTTATGTGTTCTAAATTTTAGCTTTAAGTATTAAAACAAACGAAAAAAAAGAGGGAAAGTGGTGGAGGGGCCCACCCACATTGAGGAAGTGAGTTTTGTTTGTTTTATTTTCTTTAGTTATTTACTAAAGTGCTCTTTGAAATTATGGTCAATTATTGTAGTACTCTTTGAAATTATGGTCAAGTAATTATTCTAGTAAACTTACAATCTCTTGTTTTAAATCTAAAAAAGAGCCCAACTATCCAACATGTATATGGAATGGTGAGCAAATATGCCAACACATAATAAAGAGACAAAAATTCTACAGTGAGGGTTTTATATATAATCTTTAGTTATCCTATTTCTTAATTGTTGGATCAAATTGATCGGTTAAAAGATAAAACTTCAACTACTATGGAATGACTCAATAAATGGAGGATCAAAGCCCATGAAGAGTGTTTACACCCAAAATAAACAGCCAATAAGAGCAAGACACGTGGAGAGAGTTGGGCTTGGTCAGGCGCCTTCTGGCACTCTACTTACCGATCGCTCCATTAGGGCAACTCCCTCCCCTGGGACACATGGCACTCTCCCAGGCGACATCCAGAGTCCCACATCGACGTTATCAACAAATGCCTACCTCCCAAGGCCTATAAAAGGAGGTCAACTATCCCAAAATAGAGGTAATCAGAACAAAACGGCATACAAGCCTATTGATCTCTCCAGCTGAACTTTCTATTCCCGAACTTACTTAAGCATCGGAGAGCCTACGGCCGGTACCACACGGTGCCCTAGGTCTTACCGTGCGTTTGTTTATTTTGCAGATCACGCTCCTTCCGGAAGCCCTTTTATACCGAAGGCATAAAATCATTAAGTTGACCCTTAAAGTCAGAGAACCACTTTTTGGCGTCAACAAAGAGTAATCCAAAAAATCCTGTAAAGATAATCAAAGAAGAGTAGCGCTTGGCTCATCGTGAAAAAAGCCATAACTCTTTCACCCGTTTGAAATTGTTCCTTTGATTCCGAATGGACCACCGATTCCTCCAATTGTTAAGAATTTTTTTATATTTTTTTTAAACTTCTGATATGATAGTGTGTATATATTATATAGCAATAGCAAGTAGCATCCATGCGAAAGAAACTCAACATTTACAAAAAAACTCGAAAATATTACACAAAATCTAACCCCTCCCTCTCAGAGGGTTATTAGGCGTTTTGTTCAGACACTATTGCAAGCCTCAACGCTCTAATTATGTCTGTGAGGGAAATGAGCCCCTTGAGCAAACCTTGTTGATCCACAACCCAAAGCCGGTGCACATGTTTAGAGACCACCTTGTCAATCACTTCACCTAAGGATGAATCAGCTCGGCATGCCACCAGCTCCCTTGTTGTTGGACTTCCTGCTGCATTATTGAAGGCTGCCAATAGAGGGTTTGCCAGAACCGTCTCGGTGTAATCCAGAGCACTCATCGGCATCCATGTTTGCAGCGTCGCGAAGTGGCAGCCCCTCAAATCTGTTGCCGAAAATGTCCCTATCGCTTGCCTTCCTCTGCCCTGCAGTCAAAGGGGTCACAAATTTTTAGAAGAAGACACTGTCACATCAGTTGTAAATAAAAATTAGGCGAATTTTGGTGCGTATAGCTACTCATTTGGGATATGAACTCATAAAATATGATAGTTCATATCCCAATTCCATACCGAGAGAAGGCTTTTTTTAAGGCTCAAAGAGACATACATTTACAAGCTGCTTGTGATCTTCTTCATTGTCCGTGTCCGAGGACCTTATAATCGGAACCGCGTTTAGCAAAGCTATCCGCATGCACTTGATGGCATCAACGACCTTTGTGCGGTCGGTAATGGCAAAAACTCTCTCCGTGACAGCTCCCAAATCCGATACCGTGCTCGACATGATGTTGTCGAGTTCTGATCCGGAGCTGCCATGTTCCTTCACAAACCTCAACACATCCATCTGGGTGAGCATTCGGTAGCTGGAAGCAGACTCTACAAGTTCAACTCCAGAGACGTTGTCCATGTGGCTGTCTACGGGTACCAAAGCACGGTGTATTCCTTTGCTAAACACTTCCATACAGTCTAGGATGCTGAAGTTGGGACTTAAAACAAGTAAACATTAAAATAAGTCCATTTAATTAATAGAATATAATTATTTTATTAATCTAATGAGCTTCTACCTATATCGATCATATATCATACTAATTACATTATTAGAGCTTAGAAAGAAATTAGTCCACCTTGTGTTGGGGTTTAGAGTCCACAAGCTTAAACCCTCAAGGCATTGCCCTATGATCGAAGACACCGGCACCGACATCTTCTGATCAAGATCAAACCCATCATGAACTCCTTCATCCATCAACTGATCTTCAGTCCCAGCAATATGAGCCAATAGATCAAGCATGGTGGCCAACCCTATGTAGTGCTTCCGCACAGTCCCCGTGTGCTTGTCAGCTTCCATGATCATGGAGCCCCCGTCTCCAATCCACTGGCCGGGCGGTGCCGCCACGGGCACCGCCAGCACCTTGTTCGCCACCAAGATGTTCATGGTGTGGGCCAGGGACGCCGTGTACGGCACCTCCACGAGCCTGCGCTTGTTCACCATCAAGTCCCCTACTTTCTTGTCTCTTAACCGTTGAGTACTCTGATCAGCCTCAGAGTAGTGCTTGGCGGTGCTGTGCTCCATTGTTTGCTGCATATTGAATATTTCTTTTTAGTGTTGAACTTGGAGAGGAAACTGAGGAAAGTGGAAGAGAGGGAGGTGGTTTTATTGGTATTTATATGAAAGAGGGTGCTTTGGAGTTGATGCTACGTGTCAAAAGCAGGAGCTGCCGCTGTTGCATGGCTGTGTTTGTGTAGCCACGTTATGAGAATGGATAGGGCTTGTTGGCCATAACGGGTGATAATCAGGAACATCAAGTGAAAGTGAAAGACAACAATTCAAATAGAGGGCCTCTTTGTCAGCAATTCCTTGGAAACTAGCTACTGCTGCTCAGGGAGTGTACTTTGCCTCCCTAAACATCCTCCAAGATCCAATAATTTTTTTAATTAAAGATAGTTTACATTGTTAACCATACCGAGAGAAGGCATTTTTAATCAATAATGCTATTGGTATTATATTTATTGATTACATTGTAATTTTGTACTATATTTATTGACTGCTCTCTAATAGAGGTGGGTTTCATTTTGTTGACGCCAAAAAGCGGTTCTGAGGCTTCAGGGTCAACTTAGTAATTTTGTTGCCTTCGGCACCTCGGAATTGCCTCAGGCAGGGAGCGTGACCTGCAAAATAGAGGAACGCTCGGTAAGGCCAAGGGTACCGGCCGAAGGCTCTCTGAAGCTTAAGTAAGTTCGGGATGTAATAAGTTTTACTTTCAGATCAATTAAGCAGTATGCCGATTGTTCTGATTACCTCTATTTTGGGATGGCTGATCCCTTTTTATAGGCCTTGGGAGGTATGCTCTATTTGTAATCTGTCGATGTGGGACCTCGGACGTCGCTGGGGAGCATGCCACGTGTCCTATGAGAAGGCGTTGCCCTAAGTGGTGCGATCGGTAGGAGGAGGTGCCGAAGGCACCTCTGTCCAGGCTCGATTTGTCCACGTGTCTTGCTCTTATTGGCTGCTTATTTTGGGTGTAAACAGGAGTCCCCCAAGTTCCTGAGCGAGATTTCTCGGTCGGGGACTTGATTGGTGTCTGGCAATCCGCAAGGCTACCCTACCGTTCGGTAGCTCGATGGGGGGCACGCTGGGGCCTTGTCCCAATGCCGATCCGATCAGAGAAAAATGTCCCTGGGAACTCAAGGGTCTCCACTTCGAGGGTTACCATTCGGCAGCTTGCCCAGGAGATGCGCTGGGGCCTAATCCCATGCCGATCCGGCCAGGAGAAAGCGTTTCTGGGAACTCAAGGGTCGCCCCTCGAGGGTCACCGTTCGGTAGTACGCGACGACTCGATGGGGTGCCGAGTTCTCTTGCCGATCGTTTGTTAACTTGGACAATTTTGATTTTTTTTTTTTTCCTGCGATTCAATGCTCAGGGGAGTGATGGGATGGGGCGACGCTTCGTCTTCTGTACCCAAAGTGCCTGTCAGGAGGCCAGCTCCATGCGTGACGCGTGGGGTGTCAAGTCGTGCGGAGCGACGCATTTAATGCTTCGTTTGGCTTCCCGAGGCGTACCGTTGCAATCTTCGCCCTATATAGAGCAGTGACTTCTGAGGCGGAAATCACTTTGCATTCGTGAGCGAGGCGAGAACTCTGTCCAGGCGATTTTCGGCGATATCAAACGGTACCCAAGGCGATTTTTGGTGAGACCAAACGGTAACCAAGGCGATTTTCGGCGAGACCATTCGGAAAACGAAGTGACGTTCACTCTCTGACTTCAATTTTCACAAGGTACTGTTCGGTAATCTCTTATTTCCTTTCCTTTCGTTACGCATACATCCTTCCTTGGTTTAAACTAGACTAGAACTTTTAAAGTGGGGTGTAGTTCGGTAGTCTAGTTGCCATAGGTAGAGATGTAGGCAACGGTAGGATAGCTCTTTGCATGGCCCTTAGTTTACTTCCGTCGTTTTTGTAGATGTCTGAGCGAGTCGGGATATCGAGAGCGAGCCCAATGCTTTCAGGATGAGTCCCCAGAGGGGGACAGGATACCGAGGGTGAGGAGTCGGCCCAGGATGCCGATAGTGGGGGTGATTCCGAAGTTGAAGTGGTTGGCGAGAGGTTTACTCCTGCGCCTACTCACGGGATCGGTAAGGGGCTCATGACCAGTCAGCCCATGCCGTTGGCGGTTGTATATAGAGACGGTCGGCACGTTGGGTTAGGCATGCATTCCGAGCCTGAGGTGGACGTTGGGTCAGGCATGCAACCCGAGCCTGAGGTGGAGGGTGTTAGGATGCCTGAGGCATCTTCCAGTCACATTCCGGAGGCTTCCACTTCTGGCCGTGGAGAGTCTCCCGAACCGAGTCCTAGGCCGAAGGTGACGATAGTGAGCAGCGGGAATCCTAGGATACCGAAAGGGGTGGCGAGAGAGCAGCTGTTCGACGTGGACTACCTGCCGCCCAATAGCTGACTCCTGAGAGCTACAAAAGATCAGGGCGGAATACAAGATTCCACAGTCGGTAGGGATGAGGATCCCACACCATACCGAATTTCTAAGCAAGCCCAAGGACGGCGAGGTCGCCTTCTTCACTGATGTCCTTCAGCAAGGCGTCAGGTTACCGTTGCAGGCTCCAGTTCAAAGGATCCTGGCTCAAATTGGGTATGCCCCTGAGTTCAATCCGAACTTCTGGGCCGTCCTGATGGGGGTCGTGACGGCATTTGGACTTGCCGAAGAGGATGGGCCTTCCTACGAGCAGTTTCCCATCTGTCAGCATCACCAAGTCCAAGAGCACAGATCATGGTGGCTGGGTTCAGGCGAACCTGCCTCAGGGCTTCGGAAAGAGGCCATTTTTTGAATGCCGTGCCGACTTCTCAGAAGTCCTGGAGGAATCGGCGGGTGTTACTCTCTGGTGATTGGAAATCGCCCTCGGAGTCCCCGTTCACTTCCACATCCCCACTACCTTTCAGATTGCCGGTAGGTTGCTGCCATACCGATCGGTAGGCCATTTTTTTTGTGTTTGTACTAACAGTTTTGTTATTTTCGCAGGGCAAGCTGAAACAGCCCACGGCAACTCGCGTAGCTTCGGCAGATTGACCAAGTGAGGACGAAGGTTTCTGCCGTTGCAGGGAATACCCACAGTTCCTCTTCACTGAGAACCTCGTCAAGGCTCGCCTTGCCAGTCCTGCCGAGAGTAAGTTCACTTTGACTTCTTCCTTTGTTTTCGCTGATTTCCTTCGGCTAACTCGTGTCTTGTTTATGTAGTGTCTGAAGCCAGGAAGACTGCCGAGGTCAAGAAGCTATCGGAGACCTCCAAACGGCGCCTCCAGGTGGCGTCCAAGGGAAGAAGCAACGGCGGCAGCCGGAAGCTTCTTCTGAGAAGGTAGCGGAGGCAGACCCTGATGAGTAGTCGATTGCCGAACGGCAGAGGCAGCTCCATGCCGACCCAGCGCACAGAAGGGTGCCGGTCAGCGAACCAGGACCCAGCACGGCTAAGGGTGCCGATACCGCTTCTTCCAAGGCGTCCGGGAAGCGGCCACTGATGGTAGACTTGGATGCTGCCTCCACTCCCAAGAGGGTGCGCCTTACCGATCCTCCGCAAGCCATCCTCGCGGTCGAGGACGAAGATGGGTCTACCGAGGCGGTTACGCTTGCGTGCCCTTCGAAGACGGTCCAGTTTGCGAACCACATGATCGTGGGCTCGCAGATGGACCTGCCCGAGATCGACGAGCTGCCGAAGAAGCTTCTTCGGGAAGAGGCAGGGCGTGCCTTCCGCTTTCAGGCCACGGTAACCCCTCGTTCCCGTTCTCTTCTTGTTGCTGTTACTCTTTGCTTGGTATACTAACCTGGGTTATCCTTTTCAGGCATCGATGGACATGTGGCTGTGCATGAAGAGGGCCATCAACACTGCCGAGCGCGCCAAAAAGCTATACGAAGAGGGCCGCTCTAAGGTCAACGACGCGGTGAAACCCTCCAGGACCACGCCAATCTTGTGCGGGATATGCACGCTGCCGAGCGGCAGATTCGAGGCGCACGAGGCGACGCTTGCCGAGATGAGCGAGGCCCTGGATGCCGCAGAGCGGGAGGCTAGGGTTGCCGAAGAGGCGACGGGTGCCGTGCAGGCGGCGCTTGAGGCTTCTGAAAAGTCCAGGCGTCGGAGATTCAGGCTGCCGTTGGCGAAGCCATCAGGGGCTACCGTTCCTCACAAGAGTTCACCCATCTCTTGGACCAGGAGGTGGCTTCAGAGATGGCAGACCTTATCTACCGTTTCAAGCGGTTCAACCCCGGGCAGAAGCTCAATCTTAACTTCGCCGCGATCCCCCACCTATTCCGGAAAGCGTTACCGAGGAGATGATCGAGGAGTACGGGGAGAGGGACGCCCCGGAAAAGGCCGGTGATGCCGATGGCCCTCGACGCTGAAGACGCCCCTGCTGCCCTGCCCCCCCCCCAAAAGATTCTTGAACCCTACTCGGACTTTGTATATTTATATATATTTTTTTATTGTCGTTTGGCATTGTTTCCGAACATATGAATGCCGAGGGCATTTTTGCTGGTTTAAGTAATATTTTGTTTTCGTTACTTAATGTGTTGCACTTTTATCCTTGTATGCTTTTGCCGTAGGCTAATAACTGTGTAGGATGCCGTAGGCTAATAACTGTGTAGGATGCCGTAGGCTAATAACTGTAGGACGCTAATTCGCTAACATGCAAGTGTCGTAGACATCGGTAGGGACGAGGCCCCAAGCCTTATATCTATAGAAATGTCGTGGGCAAGTCTATGGTCCTCCCGTTGGCTCGTGCCCAACGCGCGGTAGTGAACATAAAGAGCATAGTTTTGGATTGTCGTAGGCAAAGTTGTTGTGGCTCACCAATGATGAGCCCTACCGAATCATTTTTGAAAAATGATGCCGACAGATACGCGTAGCTGGAAAATCTCATTTTATATTTACTCGTCGTAGGCAAAAATACAAATTCATCCCTGCCGTTGGCTAGGGGGCTTTACTTAAAATAGCTCTTGAGATGATCCACGTTCCATGGGTGACCGAGGGTTTTCCCATCTGTGCCTTCCGAGCCGGTAGGTACCGGACCGAAGGATACCGATGACTTCATAGGGTCCTTCCCAGGTAGGTCCGAGGGTTCCTTCCGTTGGGTCTCTAGTTGCAAGCGAAACTTTGCGCATCACCCAGTCCCCGATTCTGAAGGAGCGGGGTTTAACTCTCGAGTCGTAATACCGAGAGACGCGCTGCTTGTATGCTTCATTCCGAAGGTTAGATGCCGCTCGGCGCTCTTCCATTAGATCCAGGCTTATCGCAAGCGCAGCCTCATTTGCCTTTGGCTCGAAGTTTTCCGTTCGGTAAGTAGACTCGCCGATCTCCACTGGGACAACGGCTTCGGAGCCGAATGCAAGGCTGAACGGGGTCTCTCCTGCGAGGTTCGGTAGGACGTTTGGATGGCCCACAAAGCTTCGGGAAGCTCTCTCCAGGCGCCTTTAGCACTGTTGAGCTTCCGTTTCAGGAGTTTCTTGATAATTTTGTTCACGGCTTCCACCTGTCCGTTCGACTGAAGGTGAGCTGGGAGGCGAAACAGGGTTGATTTTGAGGCGAGCGAGAACTTCCTGAAGAGTTCCGAATCGAACTGCGTGCCGTTGTCGGTGATGATTGCGTATGGGATGCCAAGCCGTCTACATGCAGGTCCCAGGCAGGGATGCATTGGTCCAAGAGGCTACCGTTCGGTAAGCCTATAATGGGGTTGGTTTCCCCAAGTTCCGATGCCTCCGAAGGCGTCAGCGAGCGATGAAATCTGCAACTGCTTGTCCCTTCTCGGAGGCCTGGGTTTGAACTGCACGTCGAACTCCCCCAGCTCGATCGCCCATTTGATCAATCTACCGGAAGTTTCTGGTTTCTGGAAAACCTGCGAAGGGGATGGTTGGTCAGGACAACGATAGCGTGGGCCTGAAAATAGGGCCTCAACCGCCGGGCGGAAACCACCAAAGCTAAAGCCAGCTGCTCGAGCGGGGGTACCCGAGATTCTGCCCCTTGTAGGGCCTTATTGACGTAGAAAATCGGTAGCTTTGCCTTCTCTGGGTTCCGTATGAGTCCTAGCTGACGGCAGGACGGGATACCGATAGATATATAGACAAAATTTCTCCAGGTAGGGGCTTAGATAGTAGTGGCGCCCTGGCCATGTAGTCCTTCAAGTCTTGAAATGCCTTGTCGCATTCGGCAGTCCACTCTATATGGTGTTTACCCCTTTTCAAGGCTTTGAAGAACGGTGCGCACCTCTGTGGCTTTGGAGATGAAGCGAGTGAGGGCTGCCACTCGTCCGGTAAGGCTCTGGATGTCCTTCTGTGTCTTCGGCACCCCCATGTTGATTACGGCTTTGATTTTGTCGGGTTTGCCTCAATACCCCTCTGGCTGATCATGAAACCGAGGAACCTCCCGGAAGACACGCCGAAGGCGCACTTCATTGGGTTGAGTTTCATTCGGTACTCCTTCAAGATGCCGAACATGAGGGAAAGGTTCGTCAGATGTTCTCCTGCCGTTCGGCTCTTTACTAGCATGTCATCCACATACACCTCCATCGTGTTCCCGAATCTGCTCAGCGAAGATTCGGTTGACGAGTCTCTGATAGGTTGCCCCCGCATTCTTCAGACCAAATGACATGACATTATAGCAGGTATAAGCCTTTATCCGTTATGAATGCCGTGTGTTCGCTGTCGGCAGGGTGCATGAAGATCTGGTTATATCCAGAGTATGCATCCATGAAGCTGAGCAACTCGTGTCCGGGCAGTGGCATCTACCAGCTGATCGATGCGTGGCAACGGGAAGCTATCCTTCGGACAGGCCTTATTGAGGTCGGTATAGTCTTGGCACATTCGCCATCCACCCTTTGCCTTCCGAACCATGACAGAGTTTGCCAACCAGTTCGGGTATACAGCCTCCGGATGAAGCCTATGGTCATGAGCTTGTCCACTTCGTCCTTCATGGCTTCATACCGTTCGGCATCATAGGATCGGCGCTTTGGCTTTACGGGTTTGAATGCTGGTGAGATGCTTAGCTTGTGGCTGATGACGTCGGGGGATATGCCTGGCATGTCGTCGTAAGACCAGGCAAAGACTTCCGAATTCTGTCGAAGGAACTGGATGAACTGAGCACGGAGGGTGGAGTTCAGCGGGTGCCGATCCTTACGCACCGTTCCGGTCGACCTTCGTCCAACGCCACGGTCTCGAGATCCTCGACAGGTTGTGCCACCGGTGTGGGTGTTTCCTCCCTAGGATCATCTCCTGGTTCGCTACCGTTCGGCAAGTCTACGAGAGCCATGGTTTCTTTTTGTTTCTAGGGGCTGCCGATCTCAATGCTGTGGCGTAGCAGTTTCTGCGCTTGTCCGGTCGCCCCTGACCCCCCGTACCGTAGCAGGTTGGGAATTTCATGAGTAGCATGTGGGGGGACAAGTGAGCCTTGATTGCCGTGAGTGCCGTTCGGCCGACTATAACGTTATATGCCGTAGGGCAGTTCACTACAAGGAACTGGTCGTAGACCATGGTCCTCCGTGGGGCTGTGCCGAAGTCAATCGGCAGCTGACACTGCCGACGGCTGGACCAGTCTCCGGAGAAGCTAAGGAGAGGCGAAAGCCGTCCCGTTGACTTGGCCTGCCATCTATCCCGAGTTCTCTGAAGGCATCGGCAAAGATGACGTTTACCGAACTACCATGTCGATCAGGATTCTTCCGACATCGAATTCGGAAATCTGGCTCGGACGATCATGGGGTCATCATGCGGGTAGATGATCCCTTCCTCCTCTTCCTCAGAGAAAGTGATCGGTTCCCACCTGACCTTCGGCATCTTCGCATGCCGGCTACTCTCGATGCCGAGGACCTGAGGGTCCTGGGCCGCCCCCTACATACTGTTTCCTCGACCGGTTAGATGCCCCGACAAGGGTTGGGCCTCCATCTATCGTGCTGATCATGTTGATTTGCCGGTTGCCGTTCGGGCCGGCGCGGGTTGCGGCCTGGCTATGTATTGATCCAGTTTGCCTTCTCGGATGAGCCTCTCCACGATCTTTCGTAGGCTTATGCAGTCTTCGGTGTTGTGGCTGTTCTGCCTGATGGTATCGGCAGAATTTTCCGGGATCCCCCATCCTGCCGGCTGGGTTTTCGAAGGCTGGCTTCGGTATGATCTCGTTCTCGCTCATCAGCACCGCCTCATAGGAGGTATTGAGCATGGTGAATATCTCGATCCCCTGGTTATGTGCCGGCAGCGGCGCTCGGTGGTCACGCTCCCTGCCGTACCTGCCCTTATTTTTCTTGGAATGTCCCTTCTGGAGCTTCCGGCATCTTTGCGCTTGTGGCCATCAGGGTATTCGGCAACTTCTGCGCTGGAGTGTACGGCGATGCCTGGGCCGTAGCGGTCCGCTGCATGAGTTCGTCGTATGTGCGCCAATTGCTACTATGCACGAGATACCGGAAGTGTGATGACCGTAGGCCACTTTTGAAGGCGCCGTAGGCTGCCCTGCCATCGGTATCCGGACATCTAGAGTATTCATGGCTGAACCGTGCGGCATATTCACGCAACGGTTCAGCGTCTCCCTGCCGAACGATATATAGATCGTCGACAGAGTACAGCCTGTCCGTTTGAATCATAAAATGGTTCAGGAAGATTTGCTTCAACCCGTCGAAGGAATCGGACTGCTCCTGGTTCCAGTCGGTAGAACCAATTCAAAGCCGCCTCGGTGAGTGAAGAGGGGAACAACAGGCACAGTCCTTCGTCCGGTCAGCCCTCGGCACCCCACGGCTGATTGGAAAGAGTGGAGGTGCGTCAGTGGATCTTCCACTCCCGTGTACGGTTTTATGCGCAGGGGCTGCACATCCCTGCCCTGCCGTGAGTTCCTTATGCGTTCGGTGAAGGGCCCCGGTCGAAGCCTTCCCCAATCCGGCTCCTGTGAGCACGTTCTGCGTCCTCCATCTTCTGCACCCTCTGCATCAGCAGGCGATGGCGGGGTCCCTGTCCGGTATATCCTTATCGTCATGATGTACCGATCGCTGCCTGGACCTGAAGGGTTAACCTTGGAGAACGTCGTTGGCGTTGCCGAACGGTAGGTGGACGTGCGATGTGTGGAAGGGATGTACTCTGGGTCAGACTCCGTCGTGGACTCCAGAACTAGAATCCTTCGTATCGGAGACTTTCCCCTGAGACCTCTCAGACGGGGATCTTCTCCAGGCGTGCGTTGATCCTAATTGGCGATCCCTGCCGTTCGGTATGTCGCTCGCCTCTCGACCCAGCAGCCTATGGTGACAATCAGAATAGACCTTGGTCGGCCCGTGGGGCCTGTCCTTCGGCGCAGGGACTACCAACTGTTTAGACGGAGCAGGCGTCGCCTTTGCCGTCTGCTTGCCTTCCCTCTCCCGAAGGGGGTCTGCAAGCTCTCGGACAACCGTTCGGTCTGTGTATTCTGTGTCTCGCTGCTGGTTCAGCAATTGCCTGTGTCTCGTCCACTCTGGACGACAGGAAGTTGTTGTGTTCTTGTAACCTAGCCATGTCCTGCCGAAGGGACACGACTTGGGCTAAAAGTTCCGCACTTTCCGTGATTTTGGGAACTGGAGGGTTGGTTGCCGGCGTGTATGGAGGTGGCGCTGGGCTTACCCCGCTTGACATACCGTACGGCATCCCTCCTGGTGTTACGAACGTAGCTTTTTCAGTGGTTCCCATATGATCGGGATAAAGGGTCGATTTGTTTAATCGTTTCCCACAGACGGCGCCAACCGTTGACGCCAAAAGCCCTTTGAGGCTTCAGGGTCAACTTAGTAATTTTGTTGCCTTTGGCACCTCGGATTGCCTCGCAGGGAGTGTGACCTGCAAAATAGAGGAACGCTCGGTAAGGCCAAGGGTACCGGTGTGGTACCGGCCGAAGGCTCTCCGAAGCTTAATTAAGTTCGGGATGTAATAAGTTTTACTTTCAGATCAATTAAGTAGTATGCCGATTGTTCTGATTACCTCTATTTTGGGATGGTGATCCCTTTTATAGGCCTTGGGGGGTATGCGCTATTTGTAATCTGTCGATGTGGGATTGCGGACGTCGCTGCGGAGCATGCCACGTGTCCTATGAGAAGGCGTTGCCCTAAGTGGTGCGATCAGGAGGAGGAGGTGCCGAAAGCACCTCTGTCCCAAGCTCGATTTGTCCACGTGTCTTGCTCTTATTGGCTGCTTATTTTGGGTGTAAACACATTTGATCACCAACCGTACAAATCACAGCACCCCATATGTAAATTGTAATATGTGAACATTTTTTCTTCCCTAATAGTCACAAAAAATTATCATATCTTGATCAATGGTTTAAATTAATAATGTCACAGCATAAATTGCTATGTGAGGAAAGAAAAAGAGATTTTTGGTTATATTCAGGAGCCACATATTTAGCATATGACTTCAGAGTTGTCATACAAATTCCATTCATGGATGAAAGCCACTTAGTACATAATTATTTAATATTTTTCTCAGATTATTAGTATTTTATTGAAGAAAATTTTGTTTTTTATGGCCCGTTTGATAACCATTTCAATTTTAGTTTCTAGTTTTTAGTTCCATCTCAATCTCATCTCCACTCTCATTCCCACTTCCATTCTCCCTCTTTTTCCTCTATACTCTAACACAAAAAAGAGAAAACTAAAAACAAAAAATGAAATGGTTATCCATCAACTTATCAAACGGGCCCTTAGCTAACCAGTTAAATACGAAGACAAACAAACATTGAAATGCAAAAACTAAAAAGGAGAAAAACAAAAGGCCAGAACTTTTTTACTGTACAATTGGTAGCAAAGCCCTGTAATAGCCAAATTCATTAATATGTAGTAACAACAGCTGCTCTTCTCCTAATGTCTCTTGTATGATGATATGAACATCTATGTACCTTTTCTTTTCTGTTATGTATATGAAGGGAATTCCCCAAAATATGATCAGCAGTCATGTAACCCTAGCTAAGACCTATTCACCAAAAGCCTAAACCCTACACTCTGTGCGACCTAAAAACTTGTAGCTCCTCTTGAATTAAATTGTGGATCAAAATCAGTCATTAGTTGAATGCCACAAGATCACTATCACCTTTGCTGTTGATCCAAACCAGCTGCAGCGCCGGCACTAGGCCCTGCATTCTCAACTGGAGGCATAGTACCCCACATCTCCTCTGATTCTGGTGGCTCCATAACAACAACTCCCCCATCAGTGAGTCCAACTGCAAACTGATTGGGCTCAGATGGATGAGCCGCAACTACAGCAGGGTACGCCCTCACGCTGTCAAATAATAGAATAATTAGTAATAAGATGGTGAAGAAAATAGTGTTTGCGCGGTCCTGTTTAAAAGCATCGGTAACCGTAAGGCATACCTGGGATTGGACGGTATATATGCAGCAGAGCTTATCCGACATCTGATTTTTAGCGTGGAGGCAGTTAGAACAAATACACTTGCATCCTGAAAGCTCGCATAGATTGACTGGCTATCACAGGAATATGTAGCATCTGTGATAGAACCAAGAGATTGTCGTGGCACCCACTGTCACAGCCAACAACAAAAAAACATATTAATCACCTCATAAACTACTAGAAATCAAACTCTAGCTATTCTTCAAACATTAGAATACAAAACCTGCAAACTCATGAAATGGTTCAATAGGTTTACAAGACAGTTACATTTAAGTATAAAATACGAAGTTTCACAAGTACCTGAACATTAGAAATATTTAATAACTGAAATTAAAGACCATCAACTAAGAATTCAAAAAGAAAAGAAGGCCCCAGCGACCTTCTTAAGGCACTCCAACTTTGATGCTTCATATATGGCTATTTGAGTTTCATGTACCGCCAGCAGATGTATCAGATCTTGGTGAAATTGAACTCGGGTCTGAGCAAGAGGTGTAAGCACACGACCAGTGGGAATCTGCAAGAACGTACCAGCCTGCTTTGCCCATCCGTCCAGACTCCACACACACAGCTGAAATAAAGAAAACTTTATCAGCAATTCATACATCATGTGACTCCACCTATAGGTGAAATTATGTACAACAGAAAAGAGGAAAATAGCCCCCTTTCAAGTAGAACTTGCAGCACAGCTTACCAACAACAATATTGAACATAAAGATGAATGCGGGGTCGTATAATCTAAAGCCACATGGCATAATTTAATAACATTGATATATTTGAAAAGTTGCTTCACGAGCTATTATAGTTTTTTCTGCGCCCCATTTACAACGTCATGTAGTGTATCATCTTTTAACAATAAAGCAATCTTGGCTCAATCTACTACTAAATCTAGACAAACAGGAAATCCGGTATGGTGATCACAATATCTTCAATAGTTCTATAGAAAACAACTGATTGCATATTGAAAACATATTTAGTTTATAGCGCTTACTCATTTCATGTGGTAAAGATACTAGCAGCAGTCCTATCCATTACATATTTGTCTTACATACGCAAAAGGCAGGTATGCAAAGTCTAAAGAGCTCTCCACTGAAACTTATGCAGAAATGTCTATAAAAAATGAGCACTTGGTATCTATAACTTTCAAAATTCCAGTGCATCACTACCCCCCCACACACACAGCAGCATGGCACATAGATCATATCCTACTTTTATGAAGCATACCTGAGAATCAGCTCCTGATGATACAAGAACATTCAGAACAGTGGAGAAGGCCAGGCCAGTTACTCTCTTCTGATGACCTTTGATCTTGTACTTGACCTGAGCAAAAAAGAGAAACAAAATCACTATCTATAATTTGAAAATCTACTAACTAAAAAAAGTCTCAGTTTGTGCTACCTACAGTGTCAATTGGGACATGGAACAAGTGAATTGTAGAATCCTCCATGCCCACAGCAATAATGTTATTGTCCACAGGATGGAAAGCAACAAATGTTGCTGCAGGTGGTGGAGGCATAAAGGTTGCCAACGTCTGCAATTTTGGTAGAAGGAAAAAATGATGAAAAATCATCTGCCAGAGGATTATGTATCCAACCAATAGCGCCCAAGGTACAATCCTAATATAACATTACCTTGAATGTCACCGTATTAAAAAGAGAAATTTTCCCTCCTGACGCCGACACAGCATAAGAATCATTATTGGAAAGAGCAAGGCAAGAAGGAACCGAATCTTCAAGATTTCTATCGATTATATCATTGGTCATCATCAATATACCACTGCGAGGTTGCCATAACAGAGGTGGCACAGTGGTAGTTGCCTACAGTACCAAAAGCATTTATACAGGAAAAGATTGAGAAAATTTAAAAGGACAAAATAACTCAAGGAAGATTTGTCTTAAGAACAAACCATACTTTTCCCAAAACATTCTGCTCATTCTTCTGCCATTTCCAAAGTCGGTGTACCCCAGTATGTGTCAATGCCAATATAGACCCTCCTGAGTTTGCATATATCAACCTAACAATCTGAATTGGAGAACAAAAATATTTAAAGATGGATTCCAAAATAATAAAACAAGTATTACGTCAGTGTACAAAATAATCCAAGAAACTCTATCCCCTTGAACATTTCTAAACTTGAACTTAGCCTGAAAAATTACATGTATTACATTCCCTACATCATTCTCTCAAAACTCAAAGAACCCTCAGTGCCTAGGCCAAGGTTAAAACCTGCTAAGGGACTGAAGCATTTCTTATGACAAAAACTTATCAACCGACGTCACATACAGAGATGATTTATACGTATTACAACCCAAATAGAATTTACAGGGATATAAAAGTAAATATATGGGTCCAAAATTCACCAGGTTCAAAGCATCGGGAAGCCGTATGGAACGAAGAAGAGATGGTTCATTAACTTCAGTTAGCTTCCAAGTTTTAGGTTTCTCTAACTCCTTAGCAACCCTTGAATTCTTGTCCAAACTTCGAGCATCTCCATTCTAAAAATTTTAAGTCAGCATTTGTGAACCTCCCAAAAGAAAGTGTAGCTCAAATAAGAATTTAAAGCATGCACACAACATCAAAGTTTATGAAGAATGTCCAGTAGTGCGTGAACAACTTAGAAAATAGATTATGCAGATTTTCCTAAAGGATACACAAAGTGTTTTCTTTTCTTCCATCTTGACAAATTATATTCTAGTAACACTTATGAAAGAACAATCAAAACTTACCAGACCAACTACTGTAGACATTTGACTTCTATCTGCAACCCCATTGTTTGTTCCATGAACAGAACTGGAAGCACCAAATGTGCCAATTATGGGTCCCTGCAGCATAAGTAATTCATTTAACAAGAGTGTCAACATTTTGGGTCACTTTATAAATCTAAATTTTTGGTCACTTCATATATCTGATAGAACAATATACCTTCACAGCATTTCCAGAAGCCATCCCGGAGGCATCAACTGCACGATTCTCAATTGACCGCAAAAGTCGAACACCATCGGCATTTGCAAGTACTTTAATACCATTCTCATTTGTTGAAACAGCCAACATAATTCCTTCCTTGTTAAATCGCAAACAAGGAGACGCCTAACAGATATCAAAGGTAAATGTAGTTTAAAGTTAACAATAACCTTAAAATATGACAGTGAACATCATGAAGATAGTCCTCCGTGGCCATTACCGGTAATCCACCCTCTGCATTAGTAGCATTCAACAGGTTCACATTGTCCATGTCCCAAAATTTAATTTGGAACTCATCACCCGCAGCCAAGAATCGGTTCTTGGTCGTATCAAACTGCACAACCCCCAGAGTTCGCTTCCCAAGCCCATTATATGTTCGCTTTACAGCCCCCTGGGTTTCATCCCATTCCACAATGTATGATTCTCCTCCTTTATTAGTTCCACATGAGAATAACCTATGATTTTCACAATAATAGGAATACTTATGCAATCAAGAACTCACATTGAAGAAGTTATATGATACAAAAATTAGAACACTTGATGGAATAACAAAGACAATACAGTACCTCGTTCCATCAGTACTATAGACAATTCTTGTGAAAGAATGGCCTGGAGCATGATAATCAACTCTTGAACCTAAGTTATCATAGAGCCATGCCTTGATTTTTCCATCAACGGCTGTGGAGAAGATGAACTGACGCAGAAAGAAAACATCCACTGGGTATTACAACAAAAAACAAAAACAAGAACCAAACGAGAGGAAGATGTCTAAGGATCAAAAACAAAAGTTAGGTTTAAAGAACTGTTTCCAAACAGTTCAAAACAGCATGGAAGAAATGCTAAATTGGTACAATAATTAAGGTACAATTTTCCAGCTGGTGAAATGGACTGAGATTCCATGGTAGCCAAAGGAACAAAGACAACTGATTTCTTAGATGATTTGCTATACTTGCAGGGATCATACAGACTTTATAAAAAGCTTTTCCACAAGCACATCTTAAGGGTAAGATAGGTAAGAACTGTAAATAAACATCAGGGAGCTGTATGTATCTCTTTCTTGATATGCCAATGTGCATTAAAAGACATTTTATACAAGGAAAAAAAAAATAGAGGACGGGGTTTGTGGAAACCACAAAAATGATTTCCTTTCCTTTACAAATTTCATTATACACACAAGTTCACCTCAGCAATAACTAAGGTTAACAGGTATACCCTTGATCAAAACAAGACTTGCCATTAGAACTTAGAAGTAAGCTTTTGATGCCTCTAACCATAAAACAAAACTCAAATCAAATACTTCAAGGAAAGCAATAACTGTCAAGAGTAAAACCAATGGTAATAACCAAACTAAGCACCTGAGTGTTTTCCTTCATCTGTACGCACACAGAACAAACTGATGCTTCATGACCTTCAAAACTATACAGCTTATTGCCAGTGATAGCATCCCAGACCTGCATAGAGATGAACCTTGATGATTGCAGGCCATAGCCTTGCCAATAGCATTGAAGGAAAATGCCATACAAACCAAACCTTGATGGTCTTGTCCTCTCCACAACTTATGATGCATAATTGTTTGTTTAGGTGAGTAAAGGCAAGATCATTAACTTCACCAACATGAGCATCAATCTGGAAGAATTTCATTTGAAAAAATATATATATAAAAAGTCCAATCAGCATATAAGTAATTACAGTCTTAAAAACAAAATCTAATTAATTAACTGATAGCTGCAGAAGGCCAAGAAACCTACTAGCGATCACAATTTTAGAATTCATAAGCCACTTAAATGAAATCAAAAAAATAAAAAGAGAAAAAAAACCTCTGGTTGGTTCTGTAAATCATCAACACCATGATAGGAATATATGTGCACTACACTCTTGGAATATCCAATACCTGAAAGAGAAGTTGGCTTAATAACAAAAACTAATCATAATAACATGATCTGTGAACTTCAACCATTTTCCCCCACTTCATTATGAAAATTTTACCCATGACCAGAAATTGTAATGTATTTTTTCTCTTGTCTAGAATATATATACAGGTATTCTATCAGTATAGAAAATAAAATCAATAAGAGGAAGTAAATCCCCTTATATACCAATATGGGAACCATCAGGACTCCAGATAACACGATTGACTGATGCAGTGTATTCAAAGGCCACAGATGCCTGTCAGAAGACATGAAAACTATTAGTCTTATGGGTGGGAAAAGATAGAGGGTGGGAAAAGAACAAAAAAACCAAGGGAATTAAACCTGCAGAGCCATTGAACATGCATCAAGGTCCCAAATCTCCAAATTCCGAGAAACAAGCCTCTCTCTGCTGCCTACCTCCCAACTTGTTATGTCGCCAATATTTGTTCCAACTGAATTTGGAAGAAAAACAAATTAATAAAACTTCAATCCAGAAACCATACAATTAGACATTGACTGAAAACATAAGATCAAAACAAAAGATTCATTAAGCAGCATGAGCAAACCGAGAAGCAGAGTCTGTTGCACTGGATGAAAGTCCATGCTCTTGACAGCTGAACCTTGACTCAAACACAATAACAGTCTTGGGCAAGTCCTCAGAAGAGTGAAGGGTATCGGCATGGCTCTGGCCAGGATATGTGTGTGGAAAGACATTATCAGACATATTATTGGCCCGAAAATGCAAAAGGGAAGTCACGGTGCAAAAAAGATAAATTCAAACAGTTAAGGCACCAAGGGCATAGCAACAATTTCACCCACCATATTGCACATAAAAAAGGCACACTTACAACCAAGCTAGTTTCAATATCTTGTTTCAATATCTTATTTCAATAAGAAATAGTGAGAAAAGTAAAAAACAAAAAACAAAAGTGAAATATTGATATTCTCACTAAAAAAAAAAAGTAAACTACAAAAGGTATTGCCAAAAGGAAACATAATCAGTTAAATACTGATTGAAAAAGAGTGAGTGACCATATATAAATTTAGAAAACAGCAGTACATAAACATTTTGATAAAGATACCTTATCTGGGGTCCCCAGAGGTCTTGATCTCTTCTTGGACACATGTTTAGAATCTGCAATTGATAGTCCATTCTTGGGTTATTAGTGGGAGGAGTCCTAGGGTGCTTTAGCAAAGATGCTACCATACCAAATAAATGCAAAAGGAAAATATAACTTAGTTGGAAAAGTGAAATTTGAATGAAAATAAAAAAAAAATAAAATTCCAGGGGAACCATATAATTATAATGTGATTGTGGGAACAAAATCGTTCAAGCAGAAGAAGAGTGATTGGCAAGTATCTGATGACTGTGATCAGGGAGGACCCTATTCACTAACAAGTCTAACATATAAATAAAACACAGGCAAAGGCACATCAAGAAGTGTCATACAATCCCCTTAAATAAATTCAACAACCAAGAAGTAATTCAACTGACAGAAGAAAAAAAAACAATACAAGGGGCAATGGTAGACTGTACAAACTATCTCAATACCAAAATTCTCAACTAATCGTGGGTACAATTCAAGGTCACCGAATGTTACAAACAAAGCTAAGCGAGACATGGGCCACTGATCAGTTTCACTCTTAACCCAGTCAATATCAGAACACCCATGAATTGCATTTAAAAGATTGCTTGTTGGTAAAACCTCTCCACATCAACCTCTTACTTCATAACATATTCAGCCATCCTCGTGATCTGGTTGGGGCCTCGAAACACCACTACCAATTTCAATTCCATAAAGAGTTTTGAGTTTTTCCAGTTTTCTCCTGACTTTTATGGATTTTACAAACTGGCATGTTAAGCATTTAACAGACAGCATTGCAACATTAAATTCAAAAGCCCATAGAGTCAACAATAATGGGTTCTTCATATTTCTATCATTAAGCAAAGCTTGAATTTATAGGGATCATGATATTAAGGAAACACCATCTCGTATTGCCAAATCATTATTGGTTTCAATTTACTAATTTAAGACAACATTGTGTATGTTTGACATTTTCAAAGTCATGCCTTATTGCATTATGACTTATTCTAACACAAATACAATGTAAATATCAAATGAACTGCAACTTATACCAATTATTCCTTCACAATGTCTGCAACAAAATTTTTAATCACGTTCAAAGTCAAAACTAATATTGCTTATCTAGAGGTATACTGTAATTTATATACATTTTATTCATTTAAAATTCGCACCCCGTAATGACCCGAAAAAACAAAAAAAATCATCTTATTTACCACTAGCAAAACTGGTTATTTACCCTACAAGTTATATCCATAAATTAGTAAGATTTCCTAGTAATATAGCACAATCAGTAATAAAGCCACAAACATAGAGAAAATTTCAAAACCAAAAGCAATCATACATGCATTATTGGGAACTGTTAGACCTCTTGGTCCGGCAGAAACTGTTTGGTGTGGAACAGAGGACGGGTTAGCTGTCCATCCAGAGAGAGATGTTGTACGAGGTGCTGGTGCTGGCTGAAATGGCTGAAAATCACATATATTAAATAAACAAAATAGGAGTTCCTCAGAAAACTACTTCCTTATACACCAAATGTAAATTTTGTTTACAGACACCATCAGCAAGTATTGGTGGGAAGCCACCTACTTTTTTTTTTCTTTAACTGGGGAAACCACCTACTTTAGCAATGGATCCCATTATAGGGTTAATTGCAGGGGAAGGAGCACAAGCAATTTTTCCACAACTATGGTCCGAAAATAGAGTTTTAAAGTCAGCATTTGGCCTAGGATTATTGCAAAGGGGATGCTGCCAATTTAAACTGTAACAAACAATACAGACAATGACTTCAGATAACAAAAAACTTTCACATTCCCCATAATTTTTAATTGAAAAAAGAAAGAGCAAAGATTATGTAGATAACTTTTGTTCAAATTACCCCTGATTGATCAGTGTACTCAGCCTTGAGTTCTTTAACTTGGGGAATTGCAGCTTATCACGGAAAAGTGGACTTGCCTCAATTATCTTTTTTACTTCAGTAAGTATAACAGCCCTGGCAGACTTAATATCACCATAATCTGATAGTTCCTCACTCTCCCTGGTTTTTTTTTTTTAAGTGAAAAGAAAAGAAAATGCAGGTTACTGAGAAACTTCAACAAAAAAAAAATATAAAATAAGCATATCGGACAAAGAACTAAGAAAACAAGCACAAAACAGAACTTTTAGAGCAAGCACACTTCAAAGTACATACTGGTTGCCTTCGACATCCAAGCAAGATAAAGGCGGTGTTATATAACAATGAAGGAAGAAAAAATGACTTACACTCTTATAAATTCATCATTTTAGGTCAACAACTCTTTGTCTATTGGAAGAATTGTTTTCGCCTTCAAAGATTTTAACATATAAACCAATACATCTCAGTTCAATCATTATCTATCTTTAGGTAACAAGCTACAATAGAAATGTAGAATTGGTCATTTTGGTTTTGAATCCAAAGGAAATACACAAATATAAGCAGTCACAACATGCAACAAATAGACACCAAGACAACTGAGTTGGGTGTCTGTTTTCCGGACCTAAAAAAGTGTATTAAAGGCAGAGCATTACTTCAAGCTAAATATTTATGATGTCCTTGATTCATTTTAGTTTCTTCTCTTCCTAGAGCTCAGGTGGTATTTCTATAATTCTGCTCTATGGAGTCTAGCACTTGAGAATTAGCCACTTATAGCGTATTTAGAGAAAACAGACAATTTAAGATTTGAGTTACTTGCATTCACAACTAAAGTCATGAAATCCCTACTGCCAACTATTTCATTTCGGTAACCCAAATTTGGCATAATTATTTCATAGAAACTGGAACTAACAGCCTGAAATTGTATCACTTGATTTGGTACATGATTCTCACTTGTCTGTAACTATCAGTTTCAATGACCCAATAATTCCATTCTTTCTGCCTTCGACATAGCTTTCTCTAAGAATTTTCCATATTTTCTACTTGGTCAAAAAAAAGAGGGGAGTTTCACAAACATGGGCAGATGTTATGATGACACAATCAAGGCACAAATAGGACACACTCAAAGCTTTATCCATAACAGCATAAATAACGACTTTGATGCCACAAACCAAATCAATCATATAGGAGCATAAATTTGACGCCACAACACTTTGCATGGTCATGATTTTTTTACAATAGCATGTCTGATGCATGGTCATGAGTCATGACTTATTTAACAGGAGCATAACTTTGACTCCACACCAAATTAATCAAAAAAGAAATACCCAACACACCTAAAATTCCCCAACGACAGAAGCAGGGTCATTTCCTTAAATCTCTCTTCGTTGATTGTCGAGAAAACTTTCAAATCCTTCTGAAGAATCTCGACAGCTCTAGCATAGTCATGCCTGCATTAAAGACAAAGTTATAGCAAAGCCACAACAAAGTATTTTTGTTTCCGAATCAAACAAAGAGCTTACCTGTCAAGGGCCTCAAAGTAATTTTGTTTCCGAATCTCAAAGAAAATCTTCGTTGAGTATCTACTTTCATCAACCTTACAAAATCCACTCAGGTAACTGTCCGCCTCATCCCATTCACCATTGTTCACGCAATCCTCAAAATACCTCATATTGAAGAAATACCCTGAGTCTTTTTCCAACCTTCATTCAGACACAGACACGAGAACCTCACTCAGTATAAACCAAACAATATAAGTTCCATTTGCCCTATGTTTCCAAAACTGACGAAAAAGAAGGTGCAAAAACGATCTTCCTTACCTCCCTTCCATTTTCTCAATTTTCTTGGCAACCAAGCAAACCCAAAGACGTGGGCCAATGAACAAAATAAACAAGACTACGTACGAACCAACGAATATAAAGAAGCAAAAGAACAAACTCACTCACCTGTGAACAGTGTCCTTGTATTTCGCTTCATTCGCTTCATTTAAGAACTGGAGTATGAGAAAAACGAGCTCTCTCTCCAACAACGTCATGGTTCGCGTTCCTCCGATAAACTAATAACCACCAAAACAATTAAAATTAGGGTTCTAAATTCAAATTCTCCCCCAAATTTCACTCATCCAATTCAATTCCTCAAATTCTCAGTTCCATACACGCCAAAGACCCACAAACGGAGACATGCATACACAGAACCACCAAACCTATACAACCAGGCACTCCAATACCTTACGCGCATGCGTATATCACATAGACATACAATACGTGAGTGTTCGTTCGTCTAGACGTACCTTCTTCAGTGAGAGTTGCAGATCAAGACTTGAAGAGAGAGAAAATGCGAAGGAGAGAGAGAGAGTGTGTGTTGAAGAACAGAGACCAAGAATGGAAAGGTTTTGGGGGGTCGGGTTTTGGATGGTTTTATATGTGCTCCCTGTGTGGGGTTTCCTTTTGCCTTTGTGTCTTTGTAATTTTTGTGTCTTTCTTGCTCTTTTCATACGGAAAATATGTTGTCAGCAGAAGAAGCGGGTCGGGGCACATTTGCAAATTTTCTACAATAGTAGTGGGATTGTGTGTAAATTGCGTATGTGGTATTTTAGCAATTTTAGATACTAATTTGTGGACTATCTCTCTAAGACCATCTCCAACCATGTTTGTCCTGCTAAACTCAAATTTACACCCTTCAAAATACAACTATTCATGTATTTTCAGGACTCAAAATTTTTTTCCCTCCAACCTTGGAGACTCATAATTTGAGTCCGCAACTTTATTAAATTTTTTAAGAATGATTAACCCATAATTTTTTTTTTCGTTAAATTTTCTTGACATTATTTTTGTTTCAACATTCATGATTTAATTTTCTAAACATTTTAGTCTAAAAAAATTAAAATTCTAAAATATAATAGAATTTCACTTAAAAATAAAAATATAAGAATGAAAGTAAAATGAAAAAATATAACGGAGAAAGGAAAAAGAAAGGGAGAAAAAAAAATATTTTTGGTTGACACAAATTATAGCTGTTGGAATATTTATATATATAAAAAATAAAAAAAAAGTGCACGGCATAATTTATAAAAAGTAGCCGTTGGGATTCAATCAAATGGCCAACTGGTTGCAAAACTCATGTGGGGCCAACACTTTTTGTTGTTCACGTGGGCTTCCAAGGAAAAAACAAAGAAGAAAAAGCAGATTCGGGGCCCACACACATTATCAATCCAGGCAATAGTTTGGGCTGGAATTCCAGTCCAAATTTGAGATTTCTCAAATTTCCACCCCTCCAAATACATGGGTTGGAGAAGTTTTTTGGACTCAAAACCTATAATTTGGGTTTCCACTCATTGGGTTGGAGATGGTCTAATGAGCGTGAAACCATTGCATTGGTGAGCTTTACCTCTACTAGAGAGATGATACACAGTTGGTCTTAAAGTTGGTCTCCTTAACATGACTCTTTTGGATAAAATTCTACTCTAAACTAGCCTAATGTATAGGAAGGAAAGTCGAATTCGGGTGCAAAATGGTGAGCACACTACTTTGGTTAACTGACTTGTGCGCACGTAGAAATTTAAAGGCTAGTTAAAAAAGGCAACCACAAAATAATCACCAAATCTCTTTGAAACATTTATTCATTTGTTTACGAGTCAAAATTTAATGTTAAGTCGTATTCCACAATAAATAATAACAATTCTTCTCTTATAATAAAAGGTCACTTTCCTATAATTTTATGTTGATAGTGAGTTCCTTGTATAGTTGGCGTATGCGCTCTTGTTGCAAAATCAAAACTATTCAATTTTTTCAATGAAATAAATAGGTGAGTGCGTTGGTTGAATTTGTAGAAATGGTTGAATGTGAGAAAGAATAACATATATGCCTCTTTACCAAGTACCAATGAAACCTCTTTTCAAGTCTGAAATTTTATTTTGGTTGCGGAATTTTTATTTAACAAAACATATGGGAAATTTTAAAGCTTTTTTTAAAAATAACAATAAATAAGCCTTTGAAATTAGCTCAAGTCGTGATTGAAAATGGGATAATGAGTTAAGATTAATAGGTTGATAGCTGGATAGATTCATCATGGATAGCTCACGTAGGGCTCGAGGCCACCTGAATTCTTAGTCCAATTTCAGCTTAGAAATATGAAACAAGAACAAGACCTTGATAACACATGGGGTCAAGGCATATCCCTGGAAATTGAGGGTTGCAGCACAACTTCTCTCGTTTACATTTTTAAGTCAACCATTCTTTTGGTAGCCGACGAACCAAGTTCAAGCAGGTGTTCCAAGTCTATTTTTCTTGTGTTTACTAATACGTGTGTATTGAAATGATTCTAATTAATTCTTTATTTCTTCTTTGATTATTAACATATAAAGGAATAAAAAATTATATGAAATTCATATTTAAAATCTGTAATTAAATACCCTCAAAATTAGAAATGGAATAAACTAGAAGGGAGCAGTTAATCCGATTCCAATTCCTTAACCACTCTATCTAAGTTACCCTATTTCATGACTATTTCATGACTTTATTGTTCCTCAAGGAACTTTCTTTAAGCTTCAATACTTGAAGCTCCTATGTCTTTATTTCATGACCATCGACACATTTTAACTGTATTAACTTTAGCTTTTTATGACAGAATGAGGCATATGTCCGCTAAATAAAGGCACTAAATGAATCCAATTGGGTTGAATATGCTCAAAGAAGTTCTAATGAAACAGAAGGGGAAAAAATTACAAATCTCATAGCACAACGTGCAAACTCTCTATCCATTATAAGACAAAAGCAGTGCCTGCAATGGCGTCCCTAGCCTTCAAGAAGCTCAACCCTCAGCTCTGGATCCACATATTTTCAGTCTTGCAAATGCATTTTTTGCAGCATTTTGAATCTTCCCAAATTTCTGAAAAGAAGAAGAAAGCAGAAAAAAGAGCTGGAAATCTTAGGAGGAGAAGAAATAGGAGCCGGTTGGGATTAGTGGGTCAGTTTTTGATCGAGTAAAGAAGCCAATGCCTTGTATATTTCTTGGTTATGAATTCTGAGCTACAAGAACATGTGGTTACAAAGTGAAACATGTCAACAACAATTTGATAGAATTTAAGTTACCATGGTTGAGCCAGTGATTCAATGGGCCCAGCTCGAAAAACTTTGGTATAAATCCCGTGAAGCACATTAATGCTGAACGAAATTATTCCATGTATTTATTTCCACTTGTCACACTCGCTCTCTTTTCCCGTGAACCCATAAATATAATTTACCTCATTCACCAACCCAACCCAGATACCATTAACTCCAACTCAACCTTGTATATATACACCTCTCAATCAAACCCCAATGCCTCTCACTCATCCACTCCCGAAACTAATCCTTAGTCTTTCTTTTCTCACAATGGCACTCATTTTCTCACCTCTACTCTTGTTTCTATCTTTCATGTGTTTTAGGCCACCAGGGGTCATGCCTTTCACGGTCATCATGTCGGATTCCGGCGTGCCATCCGCCCTCGTGGACGGGCCACAAACCGGGTTCTCCATGAACAAAGACGGGGCCCGAACTGATACCCGTGAGCAAGAAGCGGTCTATGACATCATGCGGGCTACAGGTAATGATTGGGCCACTGACATTCCTGATGTGTGTCGTGGCCGGTGGCATGGAATTGAGTGCATGCCAGACAAGGATGATGTCTACCACGTCGTTTCGCTCTCTTTCGGGGCCCTATCCGATGACACCGCATTCCCGACTTGTGACCCTACCCGGTCCCATATTTCACCATCCATCACTAAACTTCCCTACCTCCGGACCTTATTTTTCTACCGTTGTTTTAGTTACAATCCTCAGCCAATCCCATCACTTTTGGGGCAATTGGGCGCCACTCTACAAACTTTAGTGCTCAGGGAAAATGGGCATGTGGGTCCTATTCCTATTGAGCTGGGCAATCTCACCCATTTAAAAGTTCTTGACCTCCACAAAAACAATCTCAACGGCTCAATTCCGGTGTCCCTGGGCCGGATGACCGGTCTAAGGTCGTTAGACCTGAGTGGGAACAAACTAACCGATTCAATACCCAATTTCAGCTTCCCAATTTTGAGCATTTTTGACCTGAGCCAAAACCTTCTAATGGGCTCAATCCCATCCAGCATTGGAGCCTGCCATGCTCTTATCAAAATGGATTTGGCCCACAACCAACTCACCGGCCCATTACCCGACTCCATCGGTACCCTGAAAAACCTAATGCTCATGGATCTAAGCTACAATCGCCTCAAGGGTCCACTTCCAATGTGGATTAGGAGCTTAATCTCACTTCAAACTTTGATACTCAAAGAAAATCCAATGGGGCCCACACCAATTCCAAGTGATGGTTTTGATGGCATGAAGGGGCTGATGACCCTAATTTTATCAAACATGAATTTGCACGGTCCTATACCTTCATCACTAGGCAAATTGCCAGGCCTTCGCGTGCTTCATCTTGATGGGAACAATTTCAATGGCTCAATCCCAACAAGCTTTAGAGAGCTCAAAAGTGTGAGTGAATTGAGATTGAACGATAATTGGCTTAGGGGCCCAATCTCATTTGGGAGAGAAATGGTTTGGAGGATGAGAAGGAAGCTTAGGGTTCATAACAATTTTGGGCTTTGTTACAATGCCAATAGTGGGTTGGAAGATTCTGGCATTGGCCCATGTGACACACCAAGGCCATGAAGAACCAAATGTTTCAATTTTGAGTTTCTGTTGAGCTCTAATTTTGTTGTAGCAGAAAATAGGGCATATATTTGTACATTTGAAGTTTGTAACACTTATATTTGTCCCAAAAATAAGAAAGTAGCTACTTTATATTTCATGTGAATGGAAAACCCTAGGCATGGCTCCTCCATTTGGGTCTTGAGCAAGAAAAAGGATTTGTGTTTTTGGTGTTTTAGATTTGGCCTGTTTCTTAAGAATCAAGAGACAAATTAATATGGTAGCCCACACCCACAACTTAGGGAGTGGGCTTTGCTTTGTCACTTTAAGATATCAAGGAAGGACATTGCTTCTTTTGTGATGTTAGCTGATGTTGGTCGGGAAAGGCTCATCTGACATGTCCTCTCCTTTCTCCCCTTTTGTTTTGTGTCCATTATTGGGGAGATGATTTCATGGCTTTTTCATTTTTACAAAGAAAATCACATGAGAATGGAAGAGGAAAGAGAAGATTTTCTTTTTGTTTAAGTTGGATTGAGTGAACAATTCCATACTTAAAATATACCATAATGCTGTACTACATTTTTTTTTTATAGAATTAATGCCCAGTTTGGGATTGCTGCCGCTTAAAAAAATAAAATAAAATGTTTTTGTTGTGCTTTAAAAAGAATCAACTGTAAAGTAATTATTGGAAAACAAACTATATTCCATAATATCATATATAATTATTAATGTTCATAAGATTCTACTTCTAATGCTAGGAAATGATAAAACAATTTGGTCAATGTAATTAAATGGAAAATGCAATGCAGTGTTTGCAAAACTGCAATGTAGCACATGTCTGAAATTCAATGAATTATCTCTAACATAAGCAATCATAAACTGAATTTACACACACAAACTTAGACCTCGGAATCAATAATGTAGTTCATGCCATAAACTTGAAATTAACAATTATATCTCCATTATAATTTGGTAGGCCAAAGTATATTATTTAAAAAGTAAATTTAGGTTTTAGCAAAAAAAAACCTTTCACTTTCGAAAAAAGCCAAAACTTTTCTCAAAAAGACAAAAAAAACCCCTTAACTTTCAAACCAAAACGTGCAAATGTAAAGGATTCCTTAGGAAATCCCAAAATAAATAAAGGCATTTTTGTCCATTTTGGCTTCTTTTAAAAATATTTATCTCTCCTTTGGCCTTTTCCAAAATGTACCTTATTAAAAATGATCAATCCCGAAACTCCTTCACGGGAAAACGAGTCTACCTTCGAAAGTGGTGGCAGTTTTTTGTCCACCTCTAATGGTAGGGGCAAATGATATAACATGCATTAGGCAACAAGTGCAAGTTTTGGAGCAAGTGGTTAACAAACTTATATCCAAAGATTTCTTGTCATAGGTACAGAAAAGATGCACAAAATCAAAGTTACATAAATTTAAACACAGCATACATACATTTCAATGTTATGAGCATCTTGGGCAATAATCAACATAACCAATGATCACTTTGGCTAGAGACCATGTTGATGTATATATGCACAGAATAGATACACATATATTCATAAAATGCAAATCCATATATTAATACATATATATTGAAACGAAAAACTGCATGCACTGCAGAGTTTGTGCAAAAATGCACCTGTAAATAAGTGATGAACCGAAAGTCAAAACCATGATGAAAGTACTAAAACAATCCAAAGATATATCAATTGTTGATAGAATTGTATAAGTTCCATATACGCATTCATATTAAAATACAAATGATCCCTAAACAAGTGCACATAAAACGAAAACTACACAACAGTTTCTAGAAAAACCAATTATCCAGAAACGGAAACGGCATTGCAGAATTTGAGCCAAACACTACCAAAATCATCACCTCAAGACCAAAACTACATGACAGAACCTAGTAACAAACAACCTAAACAAATCAAACAGCACCTCAAACTCAAATATAATTTTAAAAAAAGCCAAAATAAAAACAAAAACTACAATACAATTGCTATTCCACAACAAAACATACATGCAATAATTAGATACTACCAGAACCACCAAGAAAACAATGTTCAATCTACAATCTAACAAAAATAACTAATTAATTAAATAAATAAAAGTAAACATCAATGAATTGAAAAAGATATGTAATCTTAGGTGGTGCAAAAGTCAAAGGACTTGGATCAATAACAAATTATGTGTGGATCACACCCAATATTTCTCATCATAATTGGACTTATGTCAAATTTTCTATATAATAAAACATCTCAAGAGAGTTCATGACTGAATTATTGGTTGTACATACATATCAGATATTATAATTATTTTCCCTACCACATAACATACACACTTCCGACAAGATTATCTTCAAAGTGTGAATTCAAATGAGACTTCCCTCTTTGCATGCTAGAAAATACCAACTGCTGACATGTAAGAAAATCAAAACCTTCTTCAGCTTCCGGTAAGTGTAGATAGAATAGATATAATTTCTGCACAACTGTAACATCCCGGCCCTAAAAATAAGTAAAATAATTAAATTAAGAGGAAATAAATTGGAGTAAACAATAAAATAAAATGATTTGAATTAATTAAGGTTTTTGAAAATTTAAAATATTATTTAATATAAAAAGGGTCAAAAAGGTCATTTTAAGTTCGGGACGGAATTTGGGAATTTCGATTGTACCGGTGCGTAGAGCACGTCGAAACGAGTCCGTAGACACGTAGTGGGCTCAGATCGGAGTTATAACGAGGAAAGTACGATCTAAATACTTCGAGGGGCAAAGTCGTAATTGAGGAAAAATCAGATTTTTAAAATCAGATTCTCCTTCCTCTCTCTCACTCTCTTCTTCCTCGCGCAAAACCCCCCCCCTTCCCGTTACTGTTCATTCGAACCAGCCCAGCCACCACCCGCCTCCACCAAACCACATCGGAGCGGCCAAGACCTGACCGGCGTCGCACCCACAGCCGCTCCGACCTTCCTCCTGCCGCCGCTGACGCCACAGCCACCGGAAACAGCCCGGAATTGGCTGGTTTTTCTCCGAATTTCAAAGGCCTCGTTCTCCCTCCTCCGATCACCAAATCGGACGTTTTAGGTATGGTTTTTCGACTGATTTTCATGCTCTAGCTGCCTATGGGATAGGATTCTAGAAATTTTGAGAGTTTACAGTTCGATTTTTGAATTTAAGTTTGGCCGGACTTCGGGTTGAATTTCCGGCCACTTCCAGCCATTTTCTGGCTTTCACCCAAGAACAAAAGTGACTCCAAATTAGGTGTATTAGCTAGGGTAGGAGTTTGGAGTCAAGATGTTAAGTTTTTCCGGTGAGTGGTTATCGCTTTGGACACCCACGTGCTGCCGGCGCGTGTGGCGGGGCACTGTAGCAGGGAGACATTTTTATCCTAAAATGATCTCCTGGTTGTCACGAGCGCGTAGAATTTTACGGATCTCAATTCGGATAACGTTTGAACCTCGAACGGATTTTACATATTGTGTGATTTCCGGGTTCGATATGTTAGAACCGTTGGATCGCTTTCCATTTAATATATGTTGATTTAGGTATTCCTAGGATCGTGTAGGAATTCGCGGATCGGGAATCGGAGTCCCGGATGTTTCCGATTTAAATTGTTAAAGTTTGTGTTTTACAATAATCGTCCGATTCGTGCGATTGTGAGCGATCCGACCGTCCATTTGAACCAAACTTGTAGGACATATATCCTAGACCTTGTGGAACCTATAGGAACTTTCGGTTCGTAAAACGGAGGTCGTGGGTCCCGCGGCCCGGTTGACCAAATTTGGAAAGTTTGACTCTCGGTTGACCGTGAGTCTTCCGAGGTAGTTCACACTTCGAAAAGTGTTAGGATGACCTTGTAAACGAGTTTTAATTGTTATTTGAGTTATTTGGATTATATTGGGAGTATGAGCTTGTTTATAATATCTTATGGGATTCTTGGATATTATTTGATAATTGAAATTATGAAATGAATAATTATGGGATACTTGATTTGTAGAGTTGTGAAAGTGAGTCTTGGGACTCGGTTATGATTATTAGGAAGAGAATGGGCATTGCTTTCAAATAAATGGCATGGTTTTAAGATGGAAATGTTATGCATATGAATTAAATGCTTTATTGAAATGCACTTTATATTTAATAGTCGAAATTATTATTTTGTAGAGTATTTGTAATATATTTGTGGATTTGATATATTATAGTGTCATGGAGTTTATATATATAATATTTGAGAAAACACTATCTTAGTTACTTCCCCGGTTATGGGTTTTATGTTTGTGAGTCATTTGTCTACTATGAATATGTATTTTGTTTTGGGAAAATTGAACTAAGGATGAGAATATTATTTATATAATATTTATATAAGGATTACGAACTCCACCATCATACGTACCTCCCCCTTGGATGATGATATTTGGAAACAGTGGATATGGACACTGGGATACATGGAAATGGATATATGGATATGTTTTGGATATACTATTCACACACGTGCCGGGTTTCGGGCGTGTGGGCTTATTTGGTCATGGATCCCGGAATTGTGGGATGCCGGAAAAATTGTGGATATGGTATGGATATGACGGAACCCGGGGCATACCTTAACGGGTGTCGCTGTAGACCCTTGATTGGGTAGTCTGCGCGCGTGGGACAGTTCCAGGCGTACGAGTCTTGATTCTTCGTCCGTACGTGCTGGGTTAGAGTGTCAGCCCCCAGCCGTGGACGACTCATCCCTAGCCACATGGACGTTTGAGGGCCGGATAAGTATGAGCTAGTCAACAATCCCCTGTTGGATTGTTTCCCCCAGGACATGATGTGCAACATCACATGTACCTCCCCTTGGATCCTGATACATGGAAATTATGGATATGGTCTGGATATGACGGAACCCGGGGCATACCTTAACGGGTGTCGCTGGAGACCCTTGATTGGGTAGTCTGCGCGTATGACCGTTTTCAGACGTACGGGTCTTGATTCTTCGTCCGTACGGGCTGGTTGAGTTTAGTCCCCCAGTTGGACGGCTCGTCCCTAGCCACATGGACTTTTGAGGGCCGGATAAGTGTGAGCTAGTCAACAATCCCCGGTTGGATTGTTTCCCCCTGGTAGATGATGATGGTGAGAGGTGGGTGTATGTGGATGTATTTATGTATATATATAAATATATAATTATTCTTTTCTTGTTATACATATTACATATATGTATATGTGGTTTTAATTCTGGTTTGAGATTTGTGAGCCTGTACATGTATGAACGTATAAGCCCTGGATTTGGGCAGTGTTGTTTGGCGCCATACGCCTTGGATAGGGTATGGTTGCGGGATTGAACTGTAAAAAGGGGAATAATTGGATGATGTGTTTAATGTACATACGCCTTGAATAGGGTATGGGTACGAAATTGAACTGTTACAAAGGAAGAATTCGAGAATGTGCTCATTGTGTTTTTGTTGGAATTGGGATTGTGTTAGATCTGAAATGTATAGATGGTTCTGTCATAAATAATTGTTTATTTTCGGAGTTGTGACCGTTGAGATGAGAACTACGTGTGGCTTAATCCCTTGTCCAAGGGTACGTAGGCAGCCTGGGGTCTCACCAGGTGCAGCCGCGAAGTATTAATGTGTTTAACATATTTGTTCGATTCTGCGTATGTGATTGTTGGATGTGAATCCAGTTTAAGGATTTCTGTGGTGTTTGTAAATTTGTTTGAAGACTTTAAGTACATGGTTTATGTAGTAATTGACTCGAGAATATTGTTGTTTCTGTTCCGAATTATCTGAAGGCTGGAGGCCGATTAAATGAATTGCATGAAATTATATTGTGCGTGCTGCCTGTTGGTGTTTTAAAATGTGTTTTGTGCAGGTTGAAATTTGGGAAATGTCCAATTTCAGGGGAGACTCTGCCGAAATTTCGGCAGAAAGTCTCGTGGCCTTCTCCTTTTCGGTAAAGAGGCTCGATTTTTGTAAGTGGGCCCGACATCGGTGTGATGTCGAAAAATTTCCACAGGATTCATCTCGAGTTCCGAGGAATTCGGGGCCGGTCCTGTCAACTTGGTATCAGAGCTATAGGTTCAATTTCTTGTGGACCCTGCACCTTGTGTGCATCCTTGAGTTGTGGGTAGTGTTGTAAATTCCATCATAGAATGAGACATCCTTGACGTGGATGACCTTATTAGACATTTCAAGTACGTCTTGCACATTGTTTCCTTGATGTCGTGATAAATCTAACTTCGGAGTTTTAAAGGTAATTAAACTGGGTTGAAAAATTTGTTGAGGTTTTCCTATGAAAACTTAGGATACACGTTAGAATGAAACGGTTTGGGAGGAATTATGACTTGAGACATTTAATGTCGAAAATTGGAGAAGGTAAACTGGGTAGAGGAGTAGGAAGAAACGGGGAAATTGTCTCTTGGATATGAATGTAAAGATGAGGGTTTGATTGTGGGTAAGGTTAAGATGAGCCATGTTAAATTATTGAATGAAGAGCATTAGGTTTGAATTCCGGTGGACTTCGCACCACGTCTTCACCCTCAAGTTTTATGAGTGTGGTTTGCCTCTTGCTTGTAGCCCAAGACACTAGTACTCTTGTCCACAAACTCCCCAGCCTTGCAGCTCCCAGGAAAGCTGCTTGAACCTCCTTCGTTATATGCATCGTTATGCAAGTATCGATCTTTGATATGAAGTTCTGTAGACTCGTGGAACTATGAAGAAGATGACCCATTACTCAAAGGCATCACCTTTTAGTAGCCACAATAACCATGCATAGGCTTTGCATCCGGTTTCTTTGACATTGCCTGATTTTGTGTGTATGGATTATTACACTTGGAGGTGCCACATTTCTGGAAACTTTTCTATCCAAATTGTCACATCTCAATATCTTGTAAGAGAAAAGCTGAAAAGCTGAAAGTACTGAAATCTCGAGAGTTGAGATGGATGATGACTACAATTGGGTAAAAATGATCCTTTGTGGTATTCATCTTGAAGAATCATATTGGCAATGTCGTCTGTCAATTCTAAAGAAAGAAGGAAAATATCAAGAAGTTAAAGAACGTGAATTCCTTTTAGGGAGAGAGCTAGAAGAGAATCAAATCACAAATGGAAGAGTTTAGCTTTCAGAGGAAGATTAAGCATTTCAGCAGCTATCAGAAGACATTTAGCGGGAGAAGGAGACTTCTCTTTTTCTTTTGCGTAATCAGGGCTTTCGAATTAGCGGACAACATGGTTGCGACTTCTCTTGACTCCATAGAGTTTTTGATACTAAAGTATTCAAAAGCTATGAGCAGTGTGAAGGAGTTGCAATAAGTTGTCGAGAATGCCAAATATGCTATATTCTTTTCCTGCAAAGGCCCATGTTCTGGAGCTGATGAAATGGGTGGTGGAGTTGTGATAATAATCTATGTTGGGCCTCAAGAAATCCTCAGACATGGGAATGTCTTAAACGGAGTGGACTTTGGATCGAAGCTTCATCATCATTTTCCTAGGTTGCAAGTACTAGACCCAGTGAGCTTTTACGAAACCATACAAAGGTTAGCGTTGCAAAGTTCAAGTGACACAACATTGAAAGAAGGGTTACACGAATAGTTATCCCAAGTATGTTGAAATTGTAGTTGGTGAGCGGGTATTCCTGGGAAGTATTTATTGGGAAGATGATGAGATTCTGGAAATGTGGGATGTTAAGTCCTCGTAAGATTAAACTATTGAAGAAGTTACTTGGGAGCCCAAGACACAAATGCGGGCCCAATATCCTTATCTCTGCTTTTGACAGGTACGTAAATTTCGAGGACGAAATTTTTATAAGGGGGGTAGATTGTAACATCCCGGCCCTAAAAATAAGTAAAATAATTAAATTAAGAGGAAATAAATTGGAGTAAACAATAAAATAAAATGATTTGAATTAATTAAGGTTTTTGAAAATTTAAAATATTATTTAATATAAAAAGGGTCAAAAAGGTCATTTTAAGTTCGGGACGGAATTTGGGAATTTCGATTGTACCGGTGCGTAGAGCACGTCGAAACGAGTCCGTAGACACGTAGTGGGCTCAGATCGGAGTTATAACGAGGAAAGTACGATCTAAATACTTCGAGGGGCAAAGTCGTAATTGAGGAAAAATCAGATTTTTAAAATCAGATTCTCCTTCCTCTCTCTCACTCTCTCTTCTTCCTCGCGCAAAACCCCCCCCTTCCCGTTACTGTTCATTCGAACCAGCCCAGCCACCACCCGCCTCCACCAAACCACATCGGAGCGGCCAAGACCTGACCGGCGTCGCACCCACAGCCGCTCCGACCTTCCTCCTGCCGCCGCTGACGCCACAGCCACCGGAAACAGCCCGGAATTGGCTGGTTTTTCTCCGAATTTCAAAGGCCTCGTTCTCCCTCCTCCGATCACCAAATCGGACGTTTTAGGTATGGTTTTTCGACTGATTTTCATGCTCTAGCTGCCTATGGGATAGGATTCTAGAAATTTTGAGAGTTTACAGTTCGATTTTTGAATTTAAGTTTGGCCGGACTTCGGGTTGAATTTCCGGCCACTTCCAGCCATTTTCTGGCTTTCACCCAAGAACAAAAGTGACTCCAAATTAGGTGTATTAGCTAGGGTAGGAGTTTGGAGTCAAGATGTTAAGTTTTTCCGGTGAGTGGTTATCGCTTTGGACACCCACGTGCTGCCGGCGCGTGTGGCGGGGCACTGTAGCAGGGAGACATTTTTATCCTAAAATGATCTCCTGGTTGTCACGAGCGCGTAGAATTTTACGGATCTCAATTCGGATAACGTTTGAACCTCGAACGGATTTTACATATTGTGTGATTTCCGGGTTCGATATGTTAGAACCGTTGGATCGCTTTCCATTTAATATATGTTGATTTAGGTATTCCTAGGATCGTGTAGGAATTCGCGGATCGGGAATCGGAGTCCCGGATGTTCCGATTTAAATTGTTAAAGTTTGTGTTTTACAATAATCGTCCGATTCGTGCGATTGTGAGCGATCCGACCGTCCGATTTGAACCAAACTTGTAGGACATATATCCTAGACCTTGTGGAACCTATAGGAACTTTCGGTTCGTAAACGGAGGTCGTGGGTCCCGCGGGCCCGGTTGACCAAATTTGGAAAGTTTGACTCTCGGTTGACCGTGAGTCTTCCGAGGTAGTTCACACTTCGAAAAGTGTTAGGATGACCTTGTAAACGAGTTTTAATTGTTATTTGAGTTATTTGGATTATATTGGGAGTATGAGCTTGTTTATAATATCTTATGGGATTCTTGGATATTATTTGATAATTGAAATTATGAAATGAATAATTATGGGATACTTGATTTGTAGAGTTGTGAAAGTGAGTCTTGGGACTCGGTTATGATTATAAGGAAGAGAATGGGCATTGCTTTCAAATAAATGGCATGGTTTTAAGATGGAAATGTTATGCATATGAATTAAATGCTTTATTGAAATGCACTTTATATTTAATAGTCGAAATTATTATTTTGTAGAGTATTTGTAATATATTTGTGGATTTGATATATTATAGTGTCATGGAGTTTATATATATAATATTTGAGAAAACACTATCTTAGTTACTTCCCCGGTTATGGGTTTTATGTTTGTGAGTCATTTGTCTACTATGAATATGTATTTTGTTTGGGGAAAATTGAACTAAGGATGAGAATATTATTTATATAATATTTATATAAGGATTACGAACTCCACCATCATACGTACCTCCCCCTTGGATGATGATATTTGGAAACAGTGGATATGGACACTGGGATACATGGAAATGGATATATGGATATGTTTTGGATATACTATTCACACACGTGCCGGGTTTCGGGCGTGTGGGCTTATTTGGTCATGGATCCCGGAATTGTGGGATGCCGGAAAAATTGTGGATATGGTATGGATATGACGGAACCCGGGGCATACCTTAACGGGGTGTCGCTGAGACCCTTGATTGGGTAGTCTGCGCGCGTAGGACAGTTTCCAGGCGTACGAGTCTTGATTCTTCGTCCGTACGTGCTGGGTTAGAGTGTCAGCCCCCAGCCCGGACGACTCATCCCTAGCCACATGGACGTTTGAGGGCCGGATAAGTATGAGCTAGTCAACAATCCCCTGTTGGATTGTTTCCCCCAGGACATGATGTGCAACATCACATGTACCTCCCCTTGGATACTGATACATGGAAATTATGGATATGGTCTGGATATGACGGAACCCGGGGCATACCTTAACGGGTGTCGCTGGAGACCCTTGATTGGGTAGTCTGCACGCGTATGACTGTTTTCAGACGTACGGGTCTTGATTCTTCGTCCGTACGGGCTGGTTGAGTTTAGTCCCCCAGTTGGACGGCTCGTCCCTAGCCACATGGACTTTTGAGGGCCGGATAAGTGTGAGCTAGTCAACAATCCCCGGTTGGATTGTTTCCCCCTGGTAGATGATGATGGTGAGAGGTGGGTGTATGTGGATGTATTTATGTATATATATAAATATATAATTATTCTTTTCTTGTTATACATATTACATATATGTATATGTGGTTTTAATTCTGGTTTGAGATTTGTGAGCCTGTACATGTATGAACGTATAAGCCCTGGATTTGGGCAGTGTTGTTTGGCGCCATACGCCTTGGATAGGGTATGGTTGTGGGATTGAACTGTAAAAAGGGGAATAATTGGATGATGTGTTTAATGTACATACGCCTTGAATAGGGTATGGGTACGAAATTGAACTGTTACAAAGGAAGAATTCGAGAATGTGCTCATTGTGTTTTTGTTGGAATTGGGATTGTGTTAGATCTGAAATGTATAGATGGTTCTGTCATAAATAATTGTTTATTTTCGGAGTTGTGACCGTTGAGATGAGAACTACGTGTGGCTTGATCCCTTGTCCAAGGGTACGTAGGCAGCCTGGGGTCTCACCAGGTGCAGCCGCGAAGTATTAATGTGTTTAACATATTTGTTCGATTCTGCGTATGTGATTGTTGGATGTGAATCCAGTTTAAGGATTTCTGTGGTGTTTGTAAATTTGTTTGAAGACTTTAAGTACATGGTTTATGTAGTAATTGACTCGAGAATATTGTTGTTTCTGTTCCGAATTATCTGAAGGTCGGAGGCCGATTATATGAATTGCATGAAATTATATTGTGCGTGCTGCCTGTTGGTGTTTTAAAATGTGTTTTGTGCAGGTTGAAATTTGGGAAATGTCCAATTTACAGGGGAGACTCTGCCGAAATTTCGGCAGAAAGTCTCGTGGCCTTCTCCTTTTCGGTAAAGGGCTCGATTTTTGTAAGTGGGCCCGACATCGGTGTGATGTCGAAAAATTTCCACAGGATTCGTCTCGAGTTCCGAGGAATTCCGGGGCCGGTCCTGTCAACAACATTCATCAAATAAGCAGGAGAGTATGTACCTGGAATTTGAAAATGGAGGTCGTTGGCACATAGAGGATTTATAGTCCAGAGACAACTTTAGAAATTTTTTTTAATACCTACATAACCCAATGAATTTCAAACCATTAAATATATATATCATCTTAAAAAATATTTGCAAAATATAAAAAAATAAAAACATTCTCCAACCACTTTATATTTGTCTTTACTTTACACCCACCACATGTGAGTTTTTTATTTATCTTCAGTTTGGTATTTGAATAATAAATAGACATGGAATTTTCCCAAAGAAAAAACAAACATAAACAAAAGAAGAAAATTTGTGCTGATAAATGAATAATATAAATATTGGCAAAAAAAAACGAATAATATAAATAGACATTAACAAAAAGAAATCTTAATAATTACCAGAAGAGGTGGAAGCAACATGGTCTTGGTCCTCCTCCAGGAGGGATTCATCATCAGTTTGTTCTTGTTCTTTCGTATTCGAATAAATAGACATGGAATTTCCCAAAGAAAAAACAAACATAAAGAAAAGAAAAAATGAATAATATAAATAGACATTAACAAAAAGAAATCTTACGGGCCATTCAATCGAGGGAAACTACTGGACTGAAAGAATATCAACCAAGAATCAAGGCAATTATATAAAACTAAAAGTTTACCAAATTAACAAACCAGAAATTAACTAAAAGTAACATAAGTACTCAAAATGATTGGTATGTTTCCCAAATAATTCCTTTATCTTAAAATAATAATATTTTAAGCAATGGGCCTAACCGGATAATTGTAGAGACTGTAGCATATACCTTTTCAAATAATATTGCTATGTAAAGAATGTTGCAGAGGAAGTAACATATACACCTTAAATATTAAATAAGGTTAATTATGAGAAAAATATTCCCTATTTTTGGATGACTCTGGGGCAAAGCAACCTCTTATTATCTCTAAAGATGTCTGTGTGTGCAGACGCATGTTTATTGTTGTTCACCATCATGCTTATGACCTTAGATACATAAAGGAGAATGACCAAACGGAGGCCACATAAAGCAAAATAAAAAAAGAATAATATAAATAGACTACAAAAAGACATATTGAATTTCCCAAAGAAAAAACAAACATAAAGTAAAGAAGAAAATTAGTGATTATAAATGAATAATATAGATAGACATTAACAAAATGAAATCTTAATAGACATTACCAGAAGAAGAGGTGGAAGCGGCACTTGACGTCTCATCATCATCAGTTTGGTAAACTCCGTCTTTTTGTACAAATTCAAAACCAACTTTGATGTTTGGGATCTCCCTTTTCTGCAACCTTGTGCAAGTGTTCGAGAGTGCTCACGATTGATGACCAACTCCTTCAGTGGTGTATTTCGTAAGAAGTTGGGCAGTGTTTTAAGCAAACCGCAATAACCAATTCGTAAGGAAGAAAGGCAGGGCATTATTGTAATTGTCTTCTGAGAATCCTCTTCTTCACTCCACCCTGTCATTCCTTCCCACTCTTCCCACATGGGCATATACTTGAATTCAAGTCTTTTCAAACTTGGGAATAAAATAATTGATGACGACGACGATGTTTGCGTTTCTATTGTTCCATCTATTCCCAAAAACTCAACTCTTACCTTTTTCAAGCTCGGCCAAAGTTCTATCTTCAGGACTTCAAGGGACTCCAATCTCCCCAAAGGAGGCACAAACTCAACAAAGTCGCAAGATCTGAGGTAAAGGCTTCTCAATTTGTTTAACGACGTCATCCAATGGGGCCGGAGTGTGGTGCCACCGTAGAATTTGATAGATAAGGATTCCAGATTTGGATGTGGTTGTAAGGCATTCACTATTTCTTCCTCGATGTGCTGCGCTGTTCCAAACGAGGGGAACTCGAATTCCAGACTGACAAGGCAATTTTTGTTCACCAAATGCGCTTTCTCGGCCTGTCTCGCGTCCTTGAGATCCTCCAGAAATTCTATTCGGAAACTCCCATGAAGCTGGTCCATGTTTCTCAAATCACTTAACTCGAATAATGCTTCTTTGTTGTTATCAGCGTCATCATCGCCATGGATGCGAACTTCATCTAGCGTTCGTAGACTTCTTAACCTTGCAATCCCCTTGGGCAACTTTAGACAAAAACAAGCCATAACATAAAGACGCTGCAAGTTAATCAGCTTTCCCATGCCTTCAGGTAATCTTTCAAGATCACTGCACCCAATGAGTCTCAAGGTTTGCAAATTGATTAAATTACACACGGTGTTAGGCAATTTCATCAAATCTTCATTATAGGACAAATCAAGATACCTCAAATGTGCCAATTCTCCAACCTCATTTGGAACTTCTTTTATGGAATTACAACTCAGATTCAAAGTTCTAAGGCATTTTACTTGTGAAATTAACTCTTGACTAAAACTAGTAATCTTTGAATCAAAAGTTGCAAGAGTCCGTAAATTCTTGCAGTTGCACAAGGAACTCGGAATTAGTGGACCTTCGGGTGCAAACATTAATGTCAAATGACGAACCTTGGTATAACCATCAAACTCCATTATTCTCTTATTATTACCACCCTCAGCCTCCAAAACTAAGCATTCATTCTTAGTTAGAAATTGTAGAAAGTCATGCACATCATGCATCTTGCACTCCGTTATATCTCCAAGTTTATCTTTCTCAAATTCTTGAAAGAAAGAGCGCATTACTAAGTTATCAAAGTACATTTCGCCTACCGCTTCTTTTTTTCTTTGTTTCCAATTGAATTAACATAATTTTGTGACATCCACAACACAATCAACTCATCTTTATCAATCACATAATCTTTTGGGAAAATAACACAATACAAAAGACAACGTTTGATTGCCGGGGCCAAATCATAATAACTTAGTAACAGTGGTTGGAAAACTTGTTCCTCAATTCCGTCTACCTCCCATATCTTACTATTCAAAACGTCTTCCCATTCTTTCCTCCTTTCTTGCAGCGCATGAGACCACCCAATGCCTTTGCAGCAAGGGGCAGACCCTTACACTTTTTGACAATTTCTTTACCAATAAATTCTAACCCTTTAGACTCATTTTTTTCTCTATCAGCCAGTGCAATGTGATAGAACAATTCCCAACAATTTTCTTCACTCAACACCTCCAAATTGACCATATCAGTGGATGCTCCCACCAACATCCTCGCAACTTCCTCTTTTCGTGTGGTCACCAATATTCTACTACCCACAGCCCCGCTTTGTAAAGGTAACTTTAATTGTTCCCACTTTATATAGTCTTGGTTCCACACATCATCTAGGACAAGAAGGTACTTCTCGCCCCTAACGGACTCATGTATAATGGACTTTAAAGTGTGCAACTCACTTGAAGCTGGGTCTCTTTTGTCAGACCCTCAATGATGGCTTTGGCAATTTTGATCTCATCAAAAGGATCTGAGACACAAACCCATATTCTAGTGTTGAAATGAGCTTGAACCTTTTCATCATTATAGGCAAGTTGGGCAAGAGTTGTCTTGCCAATTCCTCCCATTCCTATAATAGGGATGACAAGGCAGGTCGCCCCTCCTTGACCACTCTCACTCAGCAACTTTTTTACTAATATTTTCTTTTCGTCGACTTGACCAAATGTCTTATCAATATCAACGAAAGAAGAACTTTTTTTATGTTCAATTTGTTCAATTCCTCTTTCCATGTATTGAAAGTTATAGTTTTGCCTTTGACTAGCAATCAGAGCTAATCTTTCATTTATTTCTCTTATCTTCACAGCAATGTCACGACGAAGAGTAACTTGACTGACTTGGCCAAAACAAAACCAAGGGGCAGGAATGCGGAAACATACCTTCTTGGTAGTACTAGTACTACCAGCATTACCAGCTTCTTTTTCTTGTTTCTGAATAAGTTGTTTCAGAATTTCAGTACTCCACTCGTCCAACACGTCGTCCATCTCGTAGGATACATCCTTCAACCTCTCCAGCCATTGTCTCACGTCCATCTCCTTCACCTGCCTCTCCTCTGCATTCTTGAGCACAACTTCAATAGTTTCGAAATTGCTGGTGAGTTTTGCCACTTCTTTCTCAACACCCACAACTAGTCTGACCTCTTGTTGTACTTGTTTTTGGATGATTGAGGCCAATTGTTCTATGAGCACGGAAATGAGTGCTTCAGCCATTTGTTTGCTCTAGAATTGGATTCAAAAGAAAGGGAAAAGAAAGAAATCTTTTAATGCAAATGATAGCAAAGTAGTGTTGGGAATTGTTGTAGGCATTCTCATTTCTCCCCAGTGATGATGAGATATAGGAATGATATTATGGTGGTGGGTACGGTTATGTGGGAGTAATCAAAAGACAGAAAGTAGTGGGACACCTCACGAGATGTTTTAACAGAAAGGAAGCAAGCATGTGAGCTGTGGCGCTAGCTGGTGCAAGCAAATGAGGAAAAGATGAATTGGGGTTTTAATATCGCACAGCGGGGGAATCTTAGAAGCCGGTTCCCTAGACCTGGTTGATAGAAACAGGCTTTGCCGACCTATCCCACCATTATTGTATTTTTTATCCAAAACCACTATGAAAGGTTGCACCTCAAGTTTCAGTCTTATAACGAAAGGTCATCATATAGTGGGTTTCAACTTTGAAGGGTCATTATTTAGGGAATCTTATAAAGTCTCAATCATCTTCATAGACTGACTTTTCTTTCTTATGAGAATCTTCACATGATTTTTCTGTTCTAATCCTATTTGTGATTTTGACCGATGAGCCTTCTACAAACAAACTTTGTAACATAAAGGCAGTTATATTGCAATCAAAGAAAATCTGTATAACAATTCTCCATTTCTAAATAGGCTTATCCCTGAAACTTCGATCAAATCTCACTTTACTCTTCCAAAGCTAAAGTGGCCCACTTGCCATAATTGCACACATTCTCTTTTCAAATTAATGAACTTATACGTGATATTGTGTACTATATAATTATGTTGTACTCATATAATTAAGTCGTTCATTTGGTCTAACATCAATCATTGGTAGGTCTAATTTAAAAAATAATTATACAATAATTTCATGACTTGCAATATGAATTTGTTCTCAATTAGTTCTTCTTAAGGTACATGGATAAAAAAATATTTCTAAAAAGATTTAAAAAAAATAACAATTGTGGGAGGGAAAAGAAATTGGATCTTGTGGTCTGTTGATCCCAACTAAAAATACCTATCTATATGTGTGAAGATGAGATTGATACATTGGGTTGTTAAAATGAGAACTAAGATGAGAGTATAAGGATCTTTCAAGGAGGATTAGATTTTACCACTTAGAAAAATACATTTTTGCATAACAAGAAGGTTACACTTGTGTTCATGCATAAAACGAAATGAAACACTATTTGATTATAACACGACGTTGATAGATACTATAATATTGTGAATTTGTGATACCACATCAGCATGCCGCGTAATATTATCGTTAGTCTGTATAATTTCTCCTCAAGCATGCCAAGCCTGACTTGGTGAGTCCACCACATGAAAGTCCCTGTCTCTCAAAGATATTTTATATAATTTTGGCTATTATCACTTGAGTTCTGTTAATTTTTATTTTGTTGATCAATTATTTATTGGTAGAATCTTGGGTTCTGTTACTATCTTTAGCGGAAAACCAACTTATTCCAACCACTTTGGCATATTCTATTACTTATTTGATGTTTCTTCTTGCGTAGTTTTGTAATTTCCCGAACAACGACAGTCAAGAACGGAATTGAATTTAAAATAAGTGAACACTATGGACAATTAAAAAGTTAAAACTCATTGCTTTCAAGTTTCAACCATCTGCCACAGATAATTACCAAAAGAATAAAAATAAAAACCATCTAGCACAAATGAAATGGTCTGTGTAAACCAATAATCATTGTCCCGCAAGAAAAGTGCGAATTTCAGATTTCTAAAGCCCGAAAAAAAAAAATGAAGAAGAAGATGAAAACAGCTAACAAGCACATTTTCACATTTGATGTGCTACACAGTATACTTAATCTTTTAATAATAAACTTATTGATACTCTAACTCTGTTATGGTAAACCATGCAACTTTTGTCTCGGATTTAAAAGTTGTATATGTTTTTACGTCACTTAATATATGGTGCCTACATATTTACCTAAGTTATTTTATCGTGAGCTAATATGGAGTTTAGCGTAATGGAAAAGAACATTGACTTGCAGACCAATGATCTCAGGCATTGATGGACCCATGAATTTTTTAGCGGATGTTCAATTTTGAAAGGCTAAAAACTTTATTAATCCTTGTTAAAAGAAGAAAAGAATAAGAAAGCTTCTTAAAAGCTCTGGAGGTTAAAGCCCATTTTAAAAAGCCTTTTATTATTTATTAAGTAGGCCCTAAAATCCTTATTAAAGCCCATGAAACACAATCCAACTTTCCCTTCTTTTTTTTAAAATCTTTTTATTTGAAGTCTGGTCCAAAACGAAGTCGTTTTGGCCAATATGTTTTCTTAAAAAAAGAGAGGTACGCAACAGCACAACAGCGCAGCACAAAAAGACAAGCTTGGTTTAGGCAATTTGTTGAACACCTGGAGTGCACCACCAAAGGGACAATATAAAGCACCTTCAAGGCTTTTCCGGGCGAGGGGAGGTGCATCTGCACCTCCTTACGCCTTAATATGTCCGTCACTAGTCTCAAGTTCGAACTCCCATGACACATTGGTAGTATGTGTATGTGAGAAACCCTCTTATAGTTTAGAGCACTGATCGATTGTATTTTAAAAAAAAAAAGTTACTCTACCATGAAGGGATATATTAATGTCACATTGGAAAAATGAAATATCTTTACCGTTTATACCTTCTATGTTCCTATTTTTATTTAGCAATGTGTTCGGAACTATATATCTTTTAGATACCACCCATCTTCCTTAAATTATTTGTAGATGGTAAAAATGAAGTTATCCAAGCATATTGGACAACTTTTTGTTGATTTCATTTACTAAACTAGCTAAGCTACCACCTTAGTTTAACATTATCCTTTTTTCATTCTCCTCACCACTAGAGTTAATCCCAATCAGCCTTTTGATTGTTGTGTTTTAACAGTCAGATTGTTGGTTAAGAAGTCATAATCTGTTAAAATGAATACATTAAGCATGTTATAAAATATATGTAATGGATGCCCACAATATACCTAATGTATGTGAGATCATACCCAACTATACCTTCCGGATGACTCACCCCATTATGCTATCAATGGGAACATTTATAATGTATATATTCTGCCTATAAATAGGCAGCAATATCAATAAGAAGATACAGGGAAGAAGAACAAGCCTGGAGAACATTCTTATGGCTTTCTCTACACCTATACTCTCTTAAATTCTCTCTCAATTCCCTCAGTTTTATAACAATGTGGATCATAACCTCTTCTAGAGCGTTATTTTAAATAGGGCTTAAACTTTGCAATTAATCTCCTCTTCTGAAGAGTTTGGAACCTATAGATATGTCATGCTTCAGGCATCCGACATCTTTATCTGTCATGCTTCAAGCATCCGAACATCTTTATCTGTCATGCTTCAGGCATCCAACATATTACTCATTAGTAGTCAATTGCTATGCGTTTGTATGTGCTTGAACTTCTGGCATTTGACTTACAGTCTTTTTCTGTCTGGATTGAAAAATTGTCACAAGACTCCAATAGATAAAGGCCGGTGGTGATCCAAAACTCCTGTGCATCTCATGTTCCTCATATCCGAGAAGCAAAACCAACCAGAAGAGAAAAGTGAGAAAATCTCCCAACAGACCCAGAGCAACATATCAGAACAAATGATTCAACCTTTGCCCCTTGGTGTTGAGAACCCACCGAAAAGGATAAGCTTTTTGCCTCCTTATCTCTTATATTATTTTATTATTATTATTACATACTATTTAACATCATCATTAGTGCAGATGTGTTGTGGCAGTGGAAAAGCAGGAGGCATGGATTCAAACCTATGGAAAAGCATGATATATGTTGGAAAACTGTTTTGGTTTAATATATTATAACAATAAGAAAGCAATTGACTGGGTACAGGACAAAAGCAATTGAATTGGAAACTTGGAGCATGCGTGATATCTTCTGCCACTAACCACTTTCCGATTATATATTAGTATGAGAATATATAATATAATAATATATAAAATACTATGGATGGTTTCACCTCCTTTATTTTTAGTGGTGGTTTTTATCCCCACATTTATTATGGACGGTTTTCACCTCCTATATTTTTAGTGGTGGTTTTTATCCCCACATTTACTATGAACAGTTTTCACCTCCTATATTTTTAGTGGTGGTTCTTATCCCCATGTTTTCACCTCCTATATTTTTAGTGGTGGTTCTATCCCACATTTATTTTATTTATTGTATGGTGTAGGTTTATTACCCATACGACAATATTTATTTAAAAGTGTGGCGCGGGTTTATCGTCCACATAATTGCCTCTACTTTTATTTAAAAGTATGGAGCAGTATTAGTGCCCATACAGGCAATTTACTTTATCGCACATTTACTTTATTATTTAAGGTATGGTGTGGGATTAACGTCCATACATGAGGCAATTTAATTTATGAATTTACTTTACCGTACATTTACATTTATTTAAAATATGGTGCGGGTTTATCGTCCATACCAGCAATTTATTTACAAGCAATTTATTTTATGAATTAATTGTGCAGTATGATGAGTTTTTTTTTTTTTACAGTTTGCAGATCAGGACTAGAAGTTCCTTGATCCTCATCATACAACTTGATTTAGGACTTTAAGATCCTTGATGATAATGATATGAGAGCTGGCAGTCTCTCCTGGTACTATATTTGTAAATAAGAGATCGGACTTGAGGGTCCTAGATCCTTGACATGTAAATAGGGACATGGAGTTCCTTGATAATGTAACAATACCGTATTGGTTAATAGTACAGTATACTTGAATAATAACTGCATTGGCAAATGTACTGGACACATGAATAGACATAGTGATGTATACATTAATATTAACCATTTTGGGTAAACTGTCACTATATGCAAAAGGGAACCTGCAATTTCTTAAACTCATAATAGAGAAATTAAATGAAAAAACCAGAAGTTTCACCTATTTCTTTTACAGCAGTTTAAATATTGTCTTACTTTTATTGTATCTTATTTATTTCATTTCAGTATTTTATGTGTAATCCAAAACTAGAAGTTTTGTGAACATTTGCTTAAATATAAATTTGGAATTTAATTCATGAAACCCGAAGTTTTATATATATGAGATAAATTTCCAAGAACCAGAAGTTCTGTAAACAAACATACAAGATGTCTACATAGAATCTGCAGTTCTATATTTTGATATCACAATCATAAGACCAAGTTTACAAAGAACATGAAATTTTCTTGGTCATCCATATTCTTTCAAAAATGGACTTGAAGTTCATATGATTTAAAGGTTTAGTGGATACTATGTTCATATTATTATAAAGGATTGGAACTTGCAGTTCTATATTACAAAAAAGAATTATTACATACTCAGAGTTGCTAAAACATTTAATGCCTCAGATTTGGGCATCCGTAGGAGAATCTTTGTGTTCCTCATTCTCCTCATGAACTTGCAACACAGAAACAAGTTCTTCCAAATCTTTATTACTTTTCTCCAGTCTTCTAAGTTTTTGATTAGCCTCAGTCAGCCTTCTGCCCAGTATCATGACTTGAGATCTAAGTGCCTGCACCTCTTGTGATTTGGCCAGCTGTCGTTGTCCCAAGTTGGTAACTGATGCAGCATGCTGCATGCTAGCAACCAAAGAATGATTGACAACATCACTATCTGATCTCATTGCTAACAATATTTGCTCATGAGGAGCAGTATTCAAATCAAAATTATTTTGGGGATAGGAAGACATTTTTGAAGGAGAAGATGTGGAAATAAACCACTTAAGTAATAGCAGAAAATAGGAAACGTATTCTGTTGATGGAACCATGCATTATAAGCATCATATATATATATTAAGAGGTAGGCACATGACAACCATCCATATTATTCGAATTCTTGTTCCACAAAATCTATTCTCACTACTCACTCTTGTCGACCACATTCATGGATTTGATCCTTAAGATATTTTTATGAATTCTTGTTCCACAAAATCTATTTTGCCCCACTCAAGCTTGTCGACCATGGTAAGGTATCTGATCCAACCTTTGAGATATTTTTATGTATAAAAGGGATTCAATTCTTATCGTTTTACTCTTTGCATAAATTCCAGATTGTCTTGTTGAGAATTTTATCAAAAGTAATCTGATTGATTAGAGACTAACGTATGGTTTACATTTAAGCTACCTATTTTATATATTCTCATTTCTGCTATATATATATTCCCTACCCTTGGACGGTTTCATAATACCCCCTTGTTGCTACGTTCAAAACAAATGATGAAATATCAACCTGAGTTCTCTCCACAATACTTAGCATGCTCAGGAATCCTGCAGATTTCCTTGGAAGCAAGATTATCTTCGATCAGGACCTTCAAGAAGCAAGATTATCTTTGATCATGATCACCTACTTTGTTAAGGTAGTTGTTTGATCATGGATCAGCATCGTTCACTGAGCTTCTGGGTCCATTTATGGTAAGAAAGAGAGGACATTATTCATTAGAACATATATGCCTCTCTCACATATAATAGAAGAGAACGATCCATATGCTTCATGGATCAGAATATGGTTGATATATCCCCAGAACATGAAGCATGATCCGTTTCCATCACAACAAGTATCTTACCAGTATATTTCATGTTCTTCATGTAACCTCTCTACATCCTAATGATCAGAGAAATGTTGCAAGCCTCACACTTTTTATAGATCGTTGTGAGTTTGCTTTTATATTATAAGCTTTTTCCCTATCACTTGTTGTTGAGAACCAGAGATTCTCTGATATACTGGATCTTTGTGATTCTATTAAGGGAACCTGAAGTTTCTGTTCTTTGTTGTCTCCAAAAAACTATGCTTGTAATCCTTTTGGATTCATTTTGATGAGGCAAAATTCCCGTCGTTAGGGGGAGAATTGGTTGTTCCTAAAAGAACAAAGAACGACGTGAATGATTATGGAATATGTTTATTATTGTCTCATCAAATAAATTGGTATAAAAGATAAATGCTAGAAGCAAATCCAGACAGAAAAAGACTGTAAGTCAAATACCAGAAGTTCAAGCACATACAAACGCATAGCAATTGACTACTAATGAGTAATATGCTAGATGCTTGGAGCATGACAGATAAAGATGTCGGATGCCTGAAGCATGACATATCTATAGGTTCCAAACTCCTCAGAAGTGGAGATTAATTGCAAAGTTTAAGCCCTATTTAAAATAACACTCTAAAAGAGGTTATGATCCACATTCTATAAATTCTATATCTTGGAAGAGATATTTTTCCATGAAGTGACAATGAAAGCCTCTGAAAATGGCACTGGTACCAGAAAATAATGAAAGCAATAAAGATGCTTATAAATTATGCATGCGCATGCACATGAGAATTGTGGGATCACGAATTGATGATATATTGGTTTATAGTACGTACTTAAAGATATCAAGGGCTATACATGATGATATTGCACCACTTGTTATAATTATCGACAAATGTAAATAAATATTGGCCAACTGGAAAGTCTGTCCAGGAAATTGAAAAAGTGCAATGATTGAACCTATAGATAAAAACACCAAAAGGATCTGAAAATGTATATGTTGTAAAAATGGTGTTTAAGATGAAGTGAAATAAATCACTTGATAATATGGCACAACGTTTCCCAATAAAGACATGGAATTATGATGGTAAACATATGCAGCTATGTTATGCATATTTATGGAAAATTCATGTGTATAAAATTCCTGAAGAATTCAAAATGCCTGAAGCAAATGATTTTAAAATATGATGGCTTGTAATGATCCTTGTGTGGATTAAAGTATTGCAGAAGAATATGGTATAATCGATTTAATGAATATCTATTAGAAAATGAGATATATATATAAATAATCCAAATTTTGGAAATGAGTTTACCATCATTGCAGTATATATATAAAGAATTTTATTAGAACTCTTGAAGAGTTTACAAAGGCTTCCCCTAATTTAATAAAGGAATTTGATATGAGAAATCTACCCCTGATTTAATAAAGGAATTTGAAATGAGAAATCTATAAAGATTATAAAGTGCCTAAAACATATCGCCAGAAGCAATTTTCCTAAAGAATACAAAGGAATAAATTCTAAGAGATATAATGTGCCATGCAATACATAAATTGCACAAAGAAATCTAGAAGAAGAGAAAAGAGCTCGAAGCTCAATATAGAGCCTGATGCTCATGTAGAGCCTGACGCTTAATGTAGAGCCTGATGCTCAATGTAAAGCCTGACGCTCAATGTAGATCTTGAAGTTCAGTGTAAGTACTCAATCAACTTGAAATTAATAAATTGCCTCAAAAAGTACTTTGATTGAATTCGAATTCAAAACGTTGCAACATATTCAAATGATTGAAGTTATGAGAATTAGACTCCTGAAGAGCTTATGAAGAATAGCATATGCAAGTATCCTCAAAACATACAAGAATATGTATGAGTGAGTGATTATACCAGACAAACATTTATAAGTATGAGCTCATAGTTTTTAAATATTTTAGAGTCATTATTCAAGCCATTGTATGTAGTAAAATATTTATAGTCTAGATATTGTTATATTATTCTAACTTCGACAGGGATTAAATAAATGAAGACACACATACATCCTCCAATGATGCTACAAGAGCAAGAGTTATACAGGCATTACTAAAGCTCAGTCTTGTGAAGGACAAATGTGATAAGCAATATAAGATCATCAAATAATCCATGTATGGAGTTATCAGGGGGAGTGACTCTTCAGGGGAGAGCATCCAACAATATTGCAAGATTAATTCACATGAAGTAATGCCAACTACTACATTTAGAAAGATGGTCAACAATATGGCCTAATGATATTTTGCAAGCATCAGGGGAGCGTGCAAGATCTTCACACACTGTACTCTTTTTCCTTCGTCCTGGTTTTTGTCCCACTGGGTTTTTCCTGGCAAGGTTTTAACGAGGTAGTGTCGCACGCGTGTCAGTGATCTGTACACAGATTTTTATGTTACATATGGTTATGTACTCTTTTTCCCTTCGATCAGTTTTTTGTCCCAATGGGTTTTACTGGCAAGGTTTTTAATGAGGCATATTTCATGTATTGTGGACATCCAAGGGGGAGTGTTATAAAATATATGTAATGGATGCCCACAATATACCTAATGTATGTGAGATCATACCCAACTATACCTTCCGGATGACTCACCCCATTATGCTATCAATGGGAACATTTATAATGTATATATTCTGCCTATAAATAGGCACCAATATCAATAAGAAGATACAGAGAAGAAGAACAAGCCTGGAGAACATTCTTATGGCTTTCTCTACACCTATACTCTCTTAAATTCTCTCTCAATTCCCTCAGTTTTATAACAAAGCAATTAATATCACACTTATGCTAATGTCTCTCAAAAGTGTAGAACTAACAGGCAACGGGGTCATCTATATCAATTGGAAAATTATATATGGACTCGCAGATGACAGATGATACCTACTATATATATACTAAACATAATAATATTGTGGGACATAATCTTTTGAAAAGTTTTTCTGCGTTTGTCACCATTGCAATCAAAGGAAGCCCCACAAAGTATGTGGACGGTTTAGAGCCAAACTCATACCAATAATATCATATTTTAATGCAATTAATCACAACACTCATATTTAACTCTTTTCTTGGTTCCAAAAGAAATCATTGCTTAAATTTAACTATGATTTAGAAGTTGGAACAGTAATGTTTAGCCCCAATTTTAATTCTTTCATGATGAAGTTATCCCTTTAAACAGAAGTTAAGATGATCCATGTATAGTCACTTGAATGAAACCATAAAGAAATAAAATATATTTATTTTCAATTTGAGAACATATCGTATGTTTCATATTATCTCCTAAAATTAATTTTTTTATATATATTTATCATTAGACCATCTACAATGGTGAGGGTGATTTCAATTTTATTTCAAAAAATTAAACTTTGACTTGTAGTGGTAAAGTTCAGTTCATTTGAGAGATCAATATTTCATTTTAGGAATCAATAGTTCCTTTCAGAGGTTAATAAAATAAACTCTGAAATGAAATTCATTTCAATAAGCTGTCCCACCATAATAACTCTACAGTCTCTCTCTTATTGACACATGGACAACATTAGTTTTAAATTTGTAAGCTATTAAACTGCATCGCTGCAAATGAAAATGCAGCTCAATAACTGCCAAAAAAGTTCAATAAATTGAACTGAAATGAACTATTGAGTAACCATTGCGGATACTCTTAGATAAGATGATATTCGAACTTTGATATCTTCTAACATTGTGTTGCGTAGATTCAGCTGCACCAAAATTGATTCAACTGCATCCTCAACTTGTGATACTCGCAAGTGCACGAACCGTTGGTAGTTTAGCGTATGTAAGTGCGAGGTCGATTCCACAGGGATTGGTGATTGAATGATCCAACTCAGTTTTCCTACAAAAAACATAAATGAAAACAAAAGAACATAAAACTAGGATTTTGTACAACACTTGAGAACATGGAGAGTTTTTGGAATGGAAGAGAGATGGGTTTGAAAACTTAGAGAATTTTGATGAAGGAAATGGGAGAAGTGTTTGGGAAATTTGGAGAAGATGGAGACTTTTGGAGAAGAAAGGAAAGTTGTGTTTGAGAACTTTGTGGATTTTGGAAGAGTGGTGTTTGAGAACATGGGAAATGTTTTAGACCATGGAGAACTTTGAAAGAGAATAGAGAAGTGTTTGGAGAATTTAGAGGAAAGAAAATTTAGTAGAATGATCATATTACAACAATTGAGAACTACAAAGGAAACTAAGAGAATTTGAGGGAGAGAAGGGAAGGGAGCTCTAGAGAAGTGCTTGAGAGCTCCCCCCCTTGGGGTTGTGATTACAAGCTTAGAGAACTTCCCTATTTATAGGCCTAGGGGAAGTGAAAATCTGAATTATACAATTGAATTTTCTAAACACACTAACTTCACTAACTTACAACACTTAATTAACCTAACACACTATTGCATTTGAAAACAATTCCTCTTGTCTTTAGGCTTAGTGTTGCAACTCCCACTTCATCATCTTTTGGCTCATTTGGCTGCTACAAAATTCCACTCAAATATATGTATTGAATATGCTTCACCAAACTTTCCCACAATCAACAACACTTCATCATGCATATGTCATGCATGACAATGCATTGCAGCCAGCTTGTGGGCTCGTTTTGGGCTTGTGGCTCCAGTCTGAAAAATCTGGAAAAATATGGATCTTGAAGCTCTTTGTCTTATATTTCCAAGCATATGCAGCCTAACTCAAGGAAAAATCGAAAAGGCCTTCAAATGTGATTTTTGGCCCAGTAACGCAGATGCTGCCGAATTTGACCTTAAGTTGCCAAAACATGTATAACTTTCTCTAGAAGACTCAGAATCATGAACCGTAAAATTCTACAGAAACTAGACTTCCGTATCTTTCCAATGATGTATGGCACATTATCTGGTTCTTCTTGAGTAAGTACAGTCCAATCCATGAAGTTGACTGATCTGCAGACACTGTTTTGAGCTAATTTGTCTCCAAAATGCATTTATTGAGTGTCAAACTTAAAACACTGAAACAAACACAAAACAAATTAAAAGCACAAGTTTAACTCAAAAATATAACCAAATCATAAGCTAAAAGGGTACAAAATGATATGTAATTTATGCACCGATCACATTGGGATGATAAATACGAGTTGACAAATCCATTAATAAATAATGAGAGGATTGAGTATATCCATTAAACATTTACACAATTTTGGAATGATTGTAATAAATCTGGATGATTACTGTAAATAAAATAAAAAACCTTCTTATCAAACTCAACAATGAGTGCCTTAGACCATCTCCAACCCAAGGGGTGGAAACCCAAATTTTGAGTTTAGCCTCCAAAAAACTTCTCCAACCCATGTATTTTGGGAGGTCAAAATTTGAGAAATCTCAAATCTAGACTGGAAGCCCGGACTGGTAAATTCGTGGGCCCAAAACTGCTTTAATTTTCATTTTTTTATTGGATGCTAGAAACCCACGTGATGGGCTATTGAGGCGGGGCCCTCTGACAAGTGAGAAAAGCTGATTGTCATTCCTTTATTGCACACACCAACGGCTAGTTTTCACTTCAAATGATAATGCTGTTTTTTATTTTTTTATTTTTTTATATATTGCAATAGCTACAAAATCAACGATTCTTAATTCATTTTAGGCAATCTCAACGGTAAAATTTCACATCCAACGGCTCAAATTTAAATCCAACAGTCAAATTAATATTTATAATTAATCTAAGTCAGATCCAACCCCAAAACTTATTCCAAACTCTATAAATAGCCATTCATTTGGTAAATAATCCACCAAAAATCAATTTTTTCCTTTCTCTCTTTGTTTTCCTTTCTCCCTTTGTTATAATTTTTCATTCTACATTCATTCTTGTTGAGAATGGCCCCAAAACCCCAAAGAGGTGTGAATTGGAAACCACAAGAAGATGAGGCATTGTGTAGAGGGTGGGTTTGTATCTCTGAAGATGGGGCTATTGGCACGAATCAATGCATGCAGTCAAGACTGCCTAACATGCCTGGGAATCCTCTGACTAGCCTTGTGCAAGAGCCTGTAAAGGTTGGCCGGATTTGGGGAACGGAGGTACCACTGACCATACACGGCTTCAATAACGGAGCAAAACTTTCGCAAACATTCAAGGGCTGTAGATTCACCCAATCTACAGTACTCGTCGGTAGAGTCTGCCGAGCATCCATATGCGAGCATTCGAAAAACGGCTGTTAGCTTCTGCTCTTGGGATAGACTTTGTCGTCCACAAGCGTCTATCTTTTGCGTAAAGTATGGCTCATGTGCAAGAACATCATTCAAGATGCGATAGAAAAGCTCTCTCTCATGCGGAACCGCCTTAAAGTCCACTGGGGGATAAAGTGGTCTTTCACAGAAGTAGTCCTCTATGAGACTCTTATGATGTTTTTCTCTCTTTCGATTCTTGTATTCACGGCCTGCAACAGAACCACCGTGTTTGGATTGTTGAGCATATTGCTCCAGCAAAAACGTGTGGTGTTGAACAGCCATTGCAACCCTTTGTTGATGAAGGTCATCATCATCAGAATCATCATTGAAGAAATTTTGTATAGCCTTCCCACATTGTGTGGTCAATTCAGTAGAATAACACTTCTTAAATAGACAAGAGAATGAGATGACCTACATATTTGAAAATAATTGAATGAAGATAGGAAAAGATAGGGAAAGATAAGGCCAATAAAGTGAGATGAACAAAGTCTTGCAATGGTTCAGAACGTGATTGACACAAGACAAGATGGGAAATGGTTTAGAAAATAATTGAATGAAGATAAGAAAAGATATGGAAAGATCAGGGAATCCAATAAAGTGAGATAGACAAAGTTGAGCAATGGTTCATAACATAATTGAAAGAAGACAAATGGGGATGGGAAAAAGTTCATAAAATAATTGAAGAACACAAGTGGAGGTAGGCAAAAGTTCAGAACATTATTGAATGAGGATAAAGGAATCCAATGAAGTAAAAGTAAAAGTAAAAGTTAAAATGGAAGAAAATTATGGCAATGACTTCAATGAAGGGTTCGAATTATTCCGGGCATACGTATGGTGTTGTACTTGTTTTTATTTTTAAGTGAAATTCTATTATGTTTTGGAATTTTAATTTTTTTAGGTTAAAATGTTTAGAAAATTAAATCATGAGTGTTGAAACAAAAATAATGTTAAGAAAAATTAACAAGAAAAAAAAATTAGGGGTTAATCATTCTTAAACAATTTAATAAAGTTGGAGACTCAAATTATGAGTCTGCAAGGTTGGAGAGAAAAAAATTTTGAGTCCTGAAAATACATGAATAGTTGTATTTTGGAGGGTGAAAATTTGAGTTTAGCCCCAACATGGTTGGAGATGGTCTTACTAGAATAAAAGGGAGGCGTTATTGACATTCTAGGAAATCTACTGGGCCGATCCGACAAAAGAAAAGATTTTTGGGCCTAATCATACAACATGGAGCAAGAATTCTACGAGGGCCTTATATATGGCCCTTAAATGAGGCGCTATTTCTTAACCATTTGATTAAATTGGTTAGCTTGATCCAACGGTTAATAAATAGAACCTCACTTAAATGCCATATATAAGACCCTCACTATAGAATGACTCCAACATGAGGACCCAATAAAATAATATACCCAAACCAGACAAACAAATGGAAATTTTGAAAAAAGGACATAATGACATAAGATGAAAAGGACTGTCCAGTAAAAAAAATTCCACCGAAGAAAATTTGAAGGGAGGCCTTACTAGAATAAAAGACCTTCTTCTCACCGTTGTTTTTATTCTTTCAATATTCATTTATTATTTTTACTGAAAAATAGTTACGTACTCCTTCATATTAGATAATTTACAAATAAAAAATAAAATTGTAAAGCTGAGAAAATGGTGAAACTGTTAATAAATTTAATAGTTTTTTAGTTAAATACCCAATTCTCCTCCTAGTCCTATTACAAAACCCTATTCCATTTAATTTTTATAAACATACCCAAAATAAACCCAAAAATCAACAATTTTATATTTTTTAATTTAATAAATAAGATGTAATACCATTATTACCCTTTTTAGGGTTAAATTAGTTTTGGATCTTGTTCAAATCAGAATGCAGAGAACATAAAAATTCCCTCTCCTCCCTGAAACCCTCATCTCTCCTCTATTCTCTTCTTTCTTCCCTATCTCTGCCTTCAAAGTAAACCAAACAGTCTCAGAGCCATGGACCAACTCAAGACCAATGAAACTTTAAAACTATTCTATAGCTATGGTAGAAAAATCCTCCCTCATCACACTGACGACAATTTCTGTTACGTCAGGAACCTCACACGTGTTCTTGCCGCCGATGCCGCCGATGCCTCCATTTCCTTTGGAGGTTTGTTCCATCTGCTTCAATTTATTATTTTCCTTTTGATTTTTGCTTAATTTACTTGAATATCAACTCAATTTCAGTTTCATGTTGGTAATATGTAGATTTAAGCTCATTAGTAATGCCTCTGATGTACATATTTTCACCATTTATTCTTATGATGATTTGTCATTTCAGTATTTTCTAGTGTTTATTGTATGAATCGTTGTGTTTTCTGTTTGTGTTTGGCTTGTGAACGTTTTAAATTCAACGACTTAGTTTGTATGGCTTAGGTTAGAGATCTGAACATTTTAACTTTTATGTCGTGGTATATGATCGTTTCAATATGGAAGGATATTGATTTATTTGTTCTTTAGTCGTTTTATGATAGGAACCTGATCCATGTGATTGAATTTATTCATTTCTCTGTGCTTTGATGTGGCATTCGCAACAAGTCAATTTTGGCATTTTGGGTGGTTGTGGGTCTAATATATGACTCTTGTAAATTGCACCAAGTTGGTAAGTTGATTTGTAATATAAAATTTGTTATTTGTAAATGGTATGAACAGTTGTTAACTTCCGGTAAGTGGTATGAACAGTTGTTATACTGTTCATACCCTGCAATGAGTTGATTTATATGATATAGTATTAACAGTGTACTTCTATGACATAGTATTAACAGATTTTCAGTAGCAAAGTATGCTCTATATATAGTTGTGCACTTGAAGTTTATGATATGCAAAATGTGATTTTTACTAGAAAGATAGTTCTATGACATAGTATTAACAGTGTACTTCCTGTGACATAGTATTAACAGCGTATATTTTTTTTTTTTGTAGAGGTATTTCCTTTTGCCTTTGCGATTGTATCTGATGAAAACTGTGGACAATTGGACGTGGCTGCAAAGTATATCGGATGTCTTGCTAGGCTTTTTTGGATTTTTTTGAGTTTTTTTGTATGAAATGGTATTAACAATGTTTTTCTATGAAATTGTATTAATAATGTTTTTTCTATGAAATTGTATTAACAATGTACTTATATGTATACTTCTACGACGTAGTATTAACAATGTATTTCTACGATATATTATTAACAATGTGCTTTTATGACATGGTATTAACAATGTATTTCTATGACATGGTTTGCGAGGGTTTGATGGAGAATGAAGGGTCATGGGGATATGCCCTTGGTTTTGGTGAATTTTTTATTATTTATGATTTATAAAGTTTGGGTGTTTAAAAAAAAATCTGGATGGGTTTGCTGGGCTTGTTTTTGGTTTTTTTGGGAATTTTGTGTTGGGCTTGTTTTAAGTTAATCAATGGCAGAGATGTAATTTATAGCAACTTCAATACTAATTTCATATGTAGTAAATGGTTTTTGGGTATATGTTCTAAAGTGCATTCCATGTAGGTTTTTTTTTATATAATTAAAGCTCTTTTTTTTTTTGGGGTAAACTAGAGGGGATAAACCCCGAACACAACAACTACAAGGAAACAGGATAAACTAATCTAGCTTTCGCTACACCAGTGATATCATCAAGGAGAAGAGAACCAATCCAACCAGGAGCTTCGTCAAAATAAAGGATGCCCAGGTCTAAGTTGTAACTCCAGTTTGCCAATTCGTTAGCCACACTATTTCCTTCTCTATAAATATGAAGGAGAGTGCAATTATCAAAATGCTTCATGAGAGCACAACAAGCATTAATTAGGGGAGCAAAGGGGTGATGGGCGAAGCCATCAATATTCTTCACTAGTTGGACAACCACAGCAGCATCCATTTCGATAATAAGGCAAGTTATACCTTTAGTCATAGCAAGCTTAAGACCAAAATATAACCCCCAGATTTCAGCATCCAAAGTATGGCCCTGGCCAAGGTTCACAGAAAAACCACCAATCCAATTACCAGAAGCATTGCGAATCACACCCCCAGCCCCAATACAACCAGAGGAGGTGCGTCTTGACCCATCAACGTTAAGTTTATCCTGAGCAAGGCCCGGGGGTTTCCAGGAGATGAAAGAGTGTACCTTATCCACCTTACACACAGGAGCAAGGGAGGCATTAACCCAGTCCTTAGCAGCATGGAGAATTATTTGTCTTGGATTATATGGACGATCCTCTTGGTTGTTGAAAGCCAATTGATTCCGCCATTTCCATATATACCAACAGGTGTACATAAAGGTAGTGTTCCAGTTTAAGTTGCCACTCTCCTTGGCTGAAGAAAAAAGATTGTCAAATCTGAAAAAATTGGGGGGGGGGGGAGCGTTAGTAATCAAAATTGTCCTCCAAATCTCTCTAGCTCGCGGGCAGTCCCCTGAGGATATGAAGAATAGACTCAGTGTGCCAACCACAAGCTTTACCGGAAGGATCCCAGTTCAGCTGACGTCTCATTCTTTGCTCATTGGACATCAATTTACCTTGATACATAAGCCAGCAGAAGAACTTCAGCTTAGGGGGAATCTTCATTTTCCACAGAACTTTCCAAGGATGGTCAACCTCGCCATGATCAGTAAAATGAAAGTTGTAAGCAGATGTGACAGTAAAAACACCATTCGCAGTGGAGCTCCAAATCTGGTCATCCTGAGTGTCGTTATCGCAGCCAACAGGATAAGAAATGATCTTTTGCACTAGGTCCTCAGACACCACAGTCCTAAGAGTTTTTCAATATTCCACCACCCATTTTGTAAAAAATTGGATATATTGCAACCCATGTCACGCATCAAGAGCTCTTTCATGATACATAAGAGGACTGTCACAAATCCAACTATCTTTCCAGAAATTAGTCGTCTCTCCATTCCCAATTCTCCAACTCATGCCTTTGGCTAGAAGTTTGGAGCCATAAAGGACGCCCTTCCAGGTGGAGGAGCAGTTGTGCCTAGTTTTCAGGGTCTGAATGCAGGCTGGATTGACCTTTTAGGTATTTGACTTTAAAAATTTGAGCCCACAAACCGTGGTCATTGATGTGCAACCTCCAGCCAATCTTTGCAAGAAGAGCTTTGTTCATATCAGCAGTTTTCTTAAAGCCGAGACCCCCTTTACATTTTGGTCTGCAAGCCAAATTCCACTGGCATAGATGTATCTTCTGCTTCTTCTCAATGCCACCCCAGAAGAAGTTCCTATTCAGACGATCAAGATTAGTGCAAATACTGGCAGGTAACTTAGTAGTTTGCATAGGATAGACCGGGATAACAGCAGGTCACCCTGCTTGAATCAAAGTAGCCCTCCCTGCATAAGATAGCAAATTACATTTCCAGGCAGCAAGTTTCTTCTGGACTTTATCTACCAAGCTCCCATAAGTGGTCTTAGTGATTCTGGAGTGCAGTAAAGGCATGCCCAGGTACTTACCCAGGTTATCAGTTATAGGAGAGCCACAAATTTGGCTGATCTCATGGGCTAACTCCTTAGTAGTATTTGGGGAGCAGAAAATAGAAGACTTCTCAAAGTTCAGTTTGGCCAGAAGCTTTACAAAACAGATTTAGACAGGATTTTAAGAGTCTCGCTTGCGAAGTAGTGGCTTCGGTGAATAAAATCAAGTCATCAGCAAAGAACAAATGAGAGAAAGGCAGGACTCTTAACTCTAGAGGATTTGACAGGTTTCCAATTCTTCTTTCCCACAACATCATATATAATATGGGATAATTTTTCAATGCACAACACAAAGATATAGGGAGAGAGAGGGTCACCTTGTCTAATACCGTTGCTTGGAGTGAAAGAGTCAATCAGTTCACCATTAACGCTGACTTGGTATCTAACAGTGGTGATGCAGTTCATAATTAGTTGGATGATCCCCGTGGGCAGCCCAATTTCCCCAAGAACACTTTCAATAAATCTCCAATTAAGCTTGTCGTAAGCTTTAGATAAATCTATCTTCCAAGCTAGGAAGCTTTGTTTCCCCTTGGAACCCTGAAATTTGTGCATAATCTCCTGGGCAATGAGGATGTTATCAGTAATATGGCGACCTGGGACAAAGCTGACCTGATTGGGACTGATCAACTGAGGCAAGATAGAGCGTAATCTTGCAACAAGGATTTTAGAGATCACTTTGTAGAGAGTACAACAAAGGCTGATCGGTCTAAAACTGAGCCATGGAATGAGGATTACTCACTTTAGGAATCAGGGTGATCAAAGTGAGATTGAGGTTGTGAGGAATCTTCCCCTCCTGAAAAGCTTTGGAAACCAACTCAAAAATATCATTCGCACAGATATGCCAATTATTTTGGTAAAAGCAAGCAGGAAAGCCATCCACACCAGGGGTTTTAAGACCACCAATATTAAATAAACTCTCCTTGACTTCCATGATATCAATTTTCTTACCCAAGTCTTTTAAAACTGCTGAATCAATCATTGGGAAGAGATTGGGGAGGCAGAGGTTATTAGCCAGGTGAAAGTCCTGCGAAAGAGACCCTTAGAAAAATTGTACAGCCATGCCTTTGATCCCATCATCCTCTATCCAATGACCATTGTCATCCTTCAAATTTTCAATCTTATTACGCCTTCTTCTGATTATAGTCGTCAAGTGGAACCCCAAATAGAGAGGAGGAAATGGAGGGAAAAGGTTATATAGTGCAGTTTAGAGCGCCAAAATGGAAGGCCCGATGAAGAAATGGAGGGAAAGGGTTCTGTCAGTTGGGTTTGGTCGAAGGCTAAGTGGAATGATGTGATTATCATTTCAAAAAGCAGGCTGAGCACGTGAGTTTAACTTTCAGTTTTAACAGAAACTAACAGAAGGACCATTTTGATGGGTGTACTATAACCTGAAGGACTATTAGTGTCACAAAAAACCCTAAAGGACCATTCGTGATAATTTTGTAAACTTGAAGGACCATTCGTGATAAAAAGCCTTTCTTGTTTGCTTGGTCGAAGCATCCTCCAAACAGCCTCTTATTCAAAAATTAAAAAAATTTGATGCTTCTTATCTCCTAAGTGAAGCTGAAATCGACAAGTTGTTTTTTTTTTTCTCGATAAGCTAAAAACAAGTGAGGTCTAGGCTAGTTTTATAAGAACAAGATTCAACTAAAATTTTATTTTTTGAGGTTGAAAATTAACAAATTATCCAAATTCATACAAAGAGAGATATTGGGCCTAGAAAAGAAAAATGTTTTGAAGTTGGGTTTGGGGAAATATTAGTTATAAGATTAAAAATGTAGCATTGGATTTAAATAATTTTGTATAAAATAAAAATAAAAATACACAACCGGTTTGGTCCAGTCTAGTTCGGTTTGGTTTGGTAAGGTGTGAAATCGAAATCAATTGGAACCGGTAGGTCCAGTTCGATGCCAATTTGTTGACTTTTTAGTCAACCGATTTTTTTTCCCTTTTTTCCATCCATTGGTCCAACTCCGTGTTCTGGTTTTCTAGTCCCGATGCCACTTCTACTTCCACCCATCCCCTTTTGCAATGACAAAAGACGATCTAGGCTCCAAAACAACCGCCACTAAGAAAAAATTGTCATGGCAATAAGTGGGCGCCATGAAATTGGGCAACCCAAAGGCATGACTTGCCTGGGCAGGTTGATGTCAAAGGCCAATTTAAATGCCAAAATAATTGGAAAAATAAAACCAAAAAATTTGGAATTGTTTTTAATAAATACTTATGAAGAGAGAAGAAAATCTAGAGCAAGTGATTCTTGACGGCACGGCTCATCCAGGACCCTTTCTGGAAGAAAGAAGAAAATCTAGAGCAAAATTTTGGTCAACGGTGAGTGTTAGGTTTGGAGTGGACCTCATAAACAAACCAGACTAGAGGTTGTCTCTCAGCCATTTTTGGTCAATTGCATTGCATATGATGAGTGCATTAATTAATGAAGAGAAGATAAAAGTAACTATGACACAGAAATATGCATCTGAAGAACAGAATACTCTACACATGAAAAAAACAGACTATATATATAATCTCGAGAGCTTCTGATACATGTTGGATATGCCTAAAATAGAATAGCTCAAGGAAATTTGGTAGCAACCGAATTTTCTATATATCTTTTAGCCTTTTCTTGAAATAGATTTAAAATTTTCACTCAGTAGTTAATGACCATAGTAAGTAGTATTAATACTCGGTGGGTGGAAGAAACGACAGTGAGAGAGAGAGAGAGAGAGAGAGAGAGAGAGAAAAAAAGAGGGAGAGGGAGAGATTATTACCCAGCAAAGTCTTTTAACTTCTTCCATGGGTCATTTTGATCTTCTCTTTCATCTGTTTTCTCCCTAACTGTTCCCACCTCCGGTTCTATATTATTTGCTACCGAAGCAAAGGAACATGTCACTACTAGATTTTTGTATTTGCGCGACGGATTGTTTTCGTCGCGCAAAGTACATTTGTGTCGCACAAACAGGAGGCGACAGGAGATTCGTTGCGCAACTTCGGTCGCTCAAAGATCGTAAAGAATGGGTTTGCGCGACGAAATTATGCCAATTGTCGCGCAGAGGAGCGACGGTAAATCTTTGTTACATGATATTTCGCGGGACGAAAAAATTTTCGTCGGTCAAAGCTTTGCGCGACGAAAACACATTCGTTGCATCTGACGCAGCGCGAGGAAGAGTAATCATCGCGCTAAAGTAGAGGGACGAGAGTATATTCGTGTCTAAACTTTTTGCGCGACGAAACATAGTCGTGGTAAGGGAACAGGACGACGACTAACATTCGTCGCTCAGGTATTGCGCGACGAAAACTTGTTGTCGCATTTACTTAGCGAGACAAATAGTTTCGTCGCGCAAAATAGAATAAATTTTTTAAAATTTATTTTTTACGATTGTGTATTTTCAAAAAAATAATATTTGCGCGACGGAAATTATCGTCGCGTAAAAATAAATATATTATTATTAATTTAAAATTAAATATAATTATTTTGATAAAAAAAAATTAAATTTTGGTTTTTTTTATATAAAATTTAATTTTTATAATGAAATGAAATTGCAATTAGAAAAGGTAATAAAGAAAAAATATGTAATGTTATAACATATTTAGTACAATAGAAATATTTAAAATGTAATTAAGAATGTTAAAATCTAATCAAACAACCCTCCAAGATCTACATTGTCGTCTGGCAAATGCATCTTGGAGGTCTGGACATTGTTGACAGGGGGAGAGGTGTGGTTGCCATGCTCGGAGGTTGACGGGCGAGTGAAAGGCGGGATTGAAATGCCGGAGTGAGCGAGGGACTGTAGAATATGAGACAAATGACTCTTGAGGTCCGCCACCTCTGTCTTCAAAGCAGTCACCTCTTCATTTGACTCCGATGATTCATTGGGTCTAGGTGGCCGCTGCCCTGGCATTCCCCATCCCTCGACAATATGTCCCTGGGCGCCTCCCGAGACTCTGATCCAAGGTTTCAGTCAGGATTTGAAACCCTGCATCTGATGGAGGAACCACAGACTTGAGCGGCGTATCGGAGGAAGCTGGAGGCGGACTCCTGAAGAACCAACTGGCTCCTCTCAATCATCGTCGTCTGTTGAACATAACATAAAATATGAATTAAAACATTCATATAATAACTATAAACACTTGAACGCTTACATAATAATTTAAATTAAAGGGTACTTACATGAAGGGACTCCGCCAACTCATGCCCAGCTCGAACATAAACGTCGCCAAATACGTCAATCTCTGGGAATTTGGACCCCCCTTCAATTGAGCAGAAAAAAAAAGTTAGGACGAAAAAAACAAATTAATATTAATGACATATTAAAAAATAAATAAAAACGACTCTATTATTACCTGCGCGCGCCTCCATCCTATAAGAGAAGGGCCTGGAACCTGAATGGTGGAGAAGAGTCTTCCTCTGCCTATTGCCCTTATTTGCTTTGGCCATCTTCTGTTATACAAAAAATAAAACGTATTAGTTGAAATTGAAATGAAATATAAAAAATTAAATACACATTAGTAAGAAACATGTAATAAGTTTCAATTTAATATATAAAAATACCACATAATCGGCCTCTTGAAAATGACCGGAGCGCCACTGCCAACTATCCTCCCGGCCCTCAAGCTCCTTCCGGCAACCCTTTTGAAGAGCAACTTGCGGATCATCATATGCCTGAAAATGGTGATGCAGGTCGCTCTTCCACTGCTTGTACCTCTCAGGAAAGAGTCTGTTGATGTAGGCCAATAACTCTTCGCCGACGTTCTCCAAATTGTAGTTTGTCTAAAATAAATTCATTACATACATTAAATATTATAAATAAAATTTGAAGGGAAAAACAATTAAGAGGTATAGAATACATACCGACAGGTGTCCTAACATCTCCATCCGCACCTGATTAGGCATGACCCTCCAGGACTTCCATTTGATCGGGCAATAAGTCCGAACGACGGATCCAATGTCATGGGCCAACGAGCTGTGCTGGTCAGCCGTTGATGCAGCCCGATGTCGCGTCGTATGCGATGTTTATACGACCTTGTTCACCCGGGTGAGTTTGGCCGTCATCAACTAGCGACAGGGTCCTCGAGTGTTCTTCTTGGCTGCAAAGAAATATAAAATTAACATTAAATAAAAAATGCTACTAACATAACATTCTCGGTCTAAAACAACTGGAGTTGAAGGAAAATCTTTACCTGGTTGTGACCCCGACGCACTAGCATCAGATGGCGCTGTGGTGTCGATCGTGCTGGAGGGCGGTGACGCCGCCTGGCACTAACTGGTTGCGCCACTGATGACTCTGATGACACCGCGCCCGGGAGACGTGGGGAGAAGCTGGCACGTCCTGCGCCTGTGCTACACCGGTGGGAGCTGAACACCGCAGTCTGGGGAGCTGAACTAGGTGAAGTCATCACCGTCTTACGACGTCTAATAAGTTCTGACATCTGATAAGGTCTTATAATTAAAAAAACATCATTGGCTAAAATTATTATTTTGTAAAAAAAAAACCTGAAAGCCTAATGAACAACAAATTCAATATTTAAAAAAACAAACAGAAACATGTATTGTTTATATGGGAAAAAACAGAAGCACATTTTTTAAAACAAACAAAATAGAAACATGTATGATATTACAAAACACAGAAGCACATAATAAAGAAAAATCAAATTGCTACCCAATTTTGAAATAGTTGATCGGTTCATAATTGTATATTAATTCTTACCCTTCTAGCTTATGATTTGGTTATGTTTTTGAGTTAAACTTGTGCTTTTAATCCTTTTTGTGTTTATATTTCAGTTAATTGAGCTTTAGGTAACAATGATGGCTTTGGAGAACATAATTCATGCAATTCAAGCATGTTAAGGCCTAATTTGGAGGAATGGATGAAGAGCTTAAAGACAAATTCATTATGGCTACAGCCCCCTGCCAGTCCAGTTCCGTAGGTCATAATGCAAGCTTTGTTTCAGCAACCTACATAGCTCGAATGAGGCCACATTCGTCATGAAAGTTGTTTCAATGTGTGTGTACTATAACATATCCACAATTCAGCCCCATTGGATAAATATGGAGTCCGTTTCCTAGCAAACACTGAACCATGCTCAGGATGGATCTTATCAGCGCTGAAAATGAGTTATAAATTTGTTTCGGCCTTAACTTCTTCATCCGATCTTGGATTGACCCAAATAACATATGGCTGGAAAGAAGACATTCTGAACTTCAATTTCAAATGCTTAAAGTCCTAATTTGATTAAGAGAAGCCCAAGTTGTAAGCCCTTGAAGTTGCTGGTCATGCTGACCTCAGCATGTGCTGGTTGGATGCTTGGTCATGGTGAGCTAGGCATGAGCTATCATTTCTGGTTGGAAGCTTGGTCATGCTGACATGAAGATGAGCTAGGGCTGCTGGTGGGATTTATTGGGGAAGTGCATCAACCATTGAAGATTTTCTAATACAAGTGCATCAACCATTTCAGATTTTATAATTCAAGTGTTGTATGCATTAGTATTATTGAATTCAGATTTTCACTTCCCCTAGGCCTATAAATAGGGAAGTTCTCTAAGCTTGTAATAACACCCCAAGGGGGGGAGCTCTCAAACACTTCTCTAGAGCTCCCTTCCCTTCTCTCCCTCAAATTCTCTTAGTTTCCCTTTGTAGCTCTCAATTGTTGTAATAAGATCATTCTACTTTTCCTTTCTCTTCTTCTAAATTCTTCAACACTCTCTTCTCCAAACACTTCCCAAACACTTCTCCCATTTCCTTCATCAAATTCTCTAAAGCTTTCAAACACATGCTCTTCCAAAATCCACAAAGTTCTCAACACCATTTTCCCTTCTCTTCCAAAAGTCTCCATGTCTCAAATACTTCACAAACACCTTTCTCTCCCTTCCCTAAGTTATCAAATTCTCCAAGTTCACAAACATTCTCCAAGTTCTCAAACACATTTCTCTTCCCTTCCAAAAATCATCCAAGTTCTCAAACACTTTCTTCCAAATTCTCAAAGTTCTCAAACACTTTCTCTTCCAAAATCCTCAAGCCTTCCAAACACTTCTCTACTCTCTTCCACATTTCCCTTCTCTTCCAAAATTCTCCAAATCTCTCAAACACTTTCCTTCCTTCCTCAAATGCTCTCTTTAATGTTCTCTAAGTTGTAATTTATTTTTCTTGTAATGTACATTCGTTCTTCTTGTTTTGTTTCTTTTGTTTTCATTTTTGTTTTGTGTAGGAAAATTGAATTGGATCATTCAATCACCAATCCCTGTGGAATCGACCTCGCACTTACATACGCTAAACTACCAACGGTTCATGCACTTGCGAGTATCACAAGTTGAGGATGCAGCTGAATCCATTTTAGTGCAGCTAAATATTACGCAACAATAGTCAGTATGTGATAAAAATACAAAGCAAAATACAAAATTTGGTTAGTAGCACACTATTTAAAGCCCCCGAAAATTATTCAAAATACAAAAAACAGCAGCAGATGCTCCAATCAAATATGAAATCTAACAGCAATACACCTAAAAATTCACAAATTGTACACCACAATGCAATTTAAATACAAAATCAAATCTGAAATAAAAAATACAAATCCAATACAAAAACAAAATTGAAACAGCAATTTAAACATTCAAAATGCCGCAATACAAATCCAATACAAATCCTAACCAACCATCAGACTAAGCAGCAATTTAAACAATTACAAAATAAATATACAAATTGAAACAGCAAAACAATTCCGAATTTAATCCGAAAATTTCAGAAATAAAACTTAACAATTTAAAATATATATATTGGGGAGGGTTGGGAAATTTACCAACTGGGTTTCGATGGAGACCGGAGAGCACGGCAGTTCGGCGGTGGCGAGCGAGACGAGAGAGTGGGGGCCGCCGTCTAACAGGGATGAGCGGAGACGGAGCAGGCGACGGAGGAGAGAGGGACTGAGAGGGATGCGAGGGGACGGAGAAGAGAGGGAATGAGAGGGATAAGTGGGGACGGAGGAGACTGAGAGGGATGAGTGGCGACGGCGAAGAGAGAGCGGCCCGGAGGAGCCACGAAATGCGAGGGATGAGAGAGGTCTAAGGAGAGAGGGACTCAGAGGGATGAGTGGGGATGGAGGAGAGAGGGATGAGATAGAGGGAAAGGAGAGAGAGCGGCTGCGAGTTAGGGTTCGAATCGGAGAGAGAAGGGGCTGCGAGTTAGGGTTCGAGACTGAGGGACTGAGAGAGGTTGAAGACGACCAGAACTGCGCGATTTCTTAATTAATCTTTGCGTCTTTGCGCGACGAAACCCGATCGGTCTCGCAACGTCAAATTTCGTACTTTGCGCGACGGAAACATAAATGGCGTCGCGCAAATAATTTTTAATACGCGGGATTGGAACCGCCAAAAATTTGAGACCTTGCGCGATGAAACAAATGTATTCGTCGCGCAACAATCAACCCTAAACCCTAAACCCTTTCAGAACCCTAAATCCTGATAATTACATTGCGCGACGGCAATTACTTACGTCGCGCTATCATTTATTGCGCGACGAATGAGACTCTAATCGTCGCGCAAAGTACAAAATCTAAACAATATAAAATATTAGTGAATATATTGTTTTAATGGGGCTACACATTGTACGATACTTGTTTCACCGATCCAACCGTCAAACTTGTTTGTTTATACTTAGAGATCGTACACACCAAAAATTGAAAAAATGCAAGATTCATAGATGATGTTACGGGATCAATATTTTCGACGGTTATAAACTAAAATTCACGATTTAACGGTTGTTTTAACTCCGATTTCAATGATTTTTTACGGGTGCACTCCTTTACTATATATGAATACAGTGATTGAATTGGATCGCCAGTTAAAGTTATTTAAAATAGTGGATACCACAAAATTGTATGTTCTATTTAACAAACATATACAAAATATATTCATTTTGTTTCAATATAGTGTTTTCATGACACACGCATTCTAGGAAAGTAGTTTAACGATTCCGAACCGGTATAGTTGTTGGTTTATACTCAGAGATCGTACACGCCAGAATTTGTAAAAAATATACAATCATACATGATGTAACGGGACCAACATTTTCGACGGTTAAAAATGAAAAATCAAATTTGAACGGTTAATTTAACTCCAAATTTGATGATTTTTTACGTCTACAAACCTTGACCCCGTATGAATATAATAACTCAATTTGATGTTTATTTAAAAATATTTAAAGTTTAATTTCGAATTTTTTGTACGTCGCGCAAAGTGAACAGAAAATAATAAATAATTGATATTGATTATTTTTAAAATGACCCGTGCGACGAGGAGGCTTTATTCGTCGCGCAGTTGTTTGCGTGGCGAAAATTTGTCGCACAAGATTATTTCTATTATTTCAAAATTTTGTTGCATATTTATTAACCGCGCGACGAGGAGGTTTTATTCGTCCCACAAAACCTGCTCTTACGACGGGGAAACTTTTGTCGCGCAAGAAAATTTTCTATTAATCAAAGATTATTGCATCCTTGCGCGACGCTAGTGTGTTATTCGTCGCGCAAACAGAAGACCGGTCGGTTTTTTAGAGATTCATTGGCCCTTTTTTGCAATTCCGACCTCTGCTGCCAAGTTTTAATCTATAACTTCCTGACCGTATGTTCAAATTTCGAGTTCTTTATACGGTTGGATTCAGCACAGAAAAAAAAAGAACACATCGCGAACCAAAAGTCAAAAACAGGAGATTCATTTCCTAACCGTAATAATTTGCATTTACGCCATAATTATCTGATTAATAATTTAATTACAAAAGTATGATTGGAAATTAGATATAACAAATACATATATTCATTATTGCGTAGAGTTGCCAATATATTTACACTAACGTAATTACATTAAAAGAAATTATCAATACTAAAACATAGTAACTCACAAATAAATTGCATTATTCATCATCCGAACTATAATAACCTTCGTTGTCTTCGCTATCATCACTTTCAGTCTCCCAATCATCCTCATCCTCCTCCTCTTCATCCTCCTCCTCCTCCTCCATAACGTAATCGTATCTAGGAAGATCACCGAGGTCAATTGTAATGGATTGAATTGGTATTTCTCTTGAAGACACTCCTTCGAGCTGAAATGGTTCCTGAACAACATTTGTATCGCGAAGCGTTTCCGCATCATTTTCCATGCAAGATTCTGACCGTTGGTCAGCGACATGGACGTCAGATGGGTCTAGTTCTGGTATAGCATATATGTTCCTGTGATCCATCTGCTGAACAATTTTCCACCCGCTCCCTGCTTTAGGGTCATCTACATAGATAATTTGTTTTGCCATGTTTGCCAAAATGTATGGGTCGTCATCGTACCAAGTTCTGTTCATGTTCACAGATAGTAACCCTTGATCAATTTTAACACTTCCCTGCCTATTTGGGTTTGTATCAAACCATCGACACTTAAACATGATGACTTGGTATCGGTCTTTGTAAAGCAATTGCACGACAGTTGTGAGTTTGCCATAGAAATCAATGTCCGTACTTTCCCCTCGACTTGGAACATGGACACCGCTGTTTTGCGTACACAACTTGTCATCTCGTGCAGTCCCTAAAAACTTGACGCCATTAACATGACAACCCGAGAATAATTCAGCTTCAATTGGGCCGAATGCCAAGTTATACAACTCTTCACTGTAAGTGGGGGAATTATCTGATTTCAACTTATTCACCTAATATTATACAAAAACATTCACATGCTAGTTTGAGAAAATTAAATACGAACAATATATATATCAAATACAAAACACTTATAACTTACATATTCCAAAAACCATTTTGGAAAAAATTCACGGTGTTTCTTGGAATACAAATGAGATGGATGTTCTCGCTTCATCATCTCTTCATGCTCATCTAAATATGCCATTATCTCATCACAATTGTTCAATACGAACCAATGCGCTACCTCCATGTCATTTCTGGAAAACGCCTCTCCTCGTCCAGGATCTCCAAAGGGTCGTGCACTTTGAGCAAAAACAGAAAGTTGCTCATTTCTCACACCTCCGTCATTATTGCGCTGAGGCCGATTGAAAGCCGTGTCCACGTCTTTTAAATACATTGCACAAAAAGTAAGCACCTCATATTGAACCCAAGCCTCTACAATTGATCCTTCGGGCTTCGCTCTGTTGCGTACACTTTTTTTCAGCTCTCCGAGTAGCCTGCCAAAATAAAATGAAAACATGCAAATTAGCAAGTAAGAAGCATAAGATAATGATGCTTACACAAATGATGATGATTATATACCTTTCTATTGGATACATCCATCGATAGTTCACTTGGACCAGCAAGCAATGCCTCTTCTGGTAAGTGAACCATCACATGAATCATACTCGTGAAGAAAGCCGGAGGGAATATCATCTCAAACTTGCATAAGACTTGTACAATGTCATGGCGCAACTGATCAATGTCTGTCTTTCGCAACGTTTTGGCCGTCAGTTGGGAAAAAAATCTGGACAACAATATGATGGGCTTCACTACATCTTCCGGCAATAGGTGTCGAATCCCCACAGGAAGTAGGCGTTGCATAAACACATGACAGTCATGGCTCTTGAGTCCAGGTAAATTTACCCCCGTCAAAATTCACGCAACGTGTGATATTAGAAGCATATCCGTCAGGAAACTTAACAGACGATACAAACTGGAGAAACTCTTTTCTGTCATTCGGTTTCATGGAAAAAAATGCAAGATCTCTTATAGCTTTATCAGTGCCCCTTTTCAGCCATAAACCCCTTCGTATGCCCATTCTTTCCAAATCAAGACGAGCTTTTATCGTGTCCTTTGTCTTCTCCTTGATATCTAGAATCGTTCCTATCAATGTGTCAAACACATTTTTCTCAACATGCATAACGTCAAGATTGTGCCTCAATTTTAGTTTCGACCAATATGGAAGCTCAAAAAACATAGACTTGTGCGTCCAGTTCATATGTGTAGCAGGTCTAGTCCGACTAACTGTTTTCCCAAACGGAGCAAAATCCAAACGATTAAGCTGTTCCAAGATCTGAGCACCGGACGATTCTCTAGGTCTTGCGCGACGCTCTTTGTTCCCGTCGAACTCTTTATCCTTTTCCCGCCACTCGTGGTCCCATGGCAACCATCTTCGATGCCCAAGGTAACACACTTTTCCAGCGTGCCAACCAGAAGTTACATCTTCATTGCATACAGGGCATGCCATATAACCCTTTGTGCTCCACCCCGACATCATTGCATATGCGGGAAAATCATTCACAGTCCACATAACTGCCGCCCGCAAAGTGAACATCTTCCCAGTGGATTTATCGTATGTACGCACACCGTTTGTCCATAAATCCTTGAGCTCATCAACCAACGACCTTAAGTACACATCGATTGACCTGCCAGGATCCTCAGTTATCAAAACAGCCATCATCATGTACTCTTTTTCCATGCATTTCCAAGGCGGCAAATTATATGGAAATACGAAAATCGGCCAAGTGCTGTGGTGTTGGTTTAGAACCCCGTACGGATTGAATCTGTCGTGGCAAGTCCCAACCTAACATTTCGGGGATCAGCAGCAAACTAGGGTACGTTCGATTCGAACTCTTTCCATGCCTCCCCATCTCAGGATGCCGCATCACATCGTCGTCTACCCGTTTTTCCTTATGTCATCTCATGTCTGTGGCAGTATGCGTCGACATATACAATCGCTGCAATCTTGGCTTCAGGGCAAATAACGCATGACTTTTTGTGGAACCTTAGTCATTCTATTCTGAGACGTCTGTTTGAACCTCGACTCATTGCATATAGGGCATGTATCCAATGTTTCATACTCTTTGTAGAATAACATGCAATTGTTTTTGCAAGCGTGGATTTTTTCATAACCCAATCCAAGACCACTCAACATCTTCTGTGCATGTCTGTGGTCTTTAGGCAAACAATTGTCCGTCGAAGCATTCTCTTGAAAACCCCCAAAAAGTAATCGAAACACAGGTTCGACATACGATACTTTATTTTTCCGTGCATTAGCTCCACAATAGCCGTAAGAACGGAAAAGCTCTTGCAACCCGGATATAGCTCTTGGTTGGCATTTCTTAACAGTTCTTCATACTGTTCAAACTCTGCACTATCCATTGGTGTAGGCACGTCATCTTCCCCTTCTTGATTGCTGTTGCTTGATGCAAATGGAAAAGCATCGTGTATAATATCCATGACTTGTTCATTAGCATCCACAATAGGTTCAACATTGTCAACTCTTGTGGCCCTTGAAGACGAACCAATGTCTAATTGTTCCCCGTGATGGTTCCACCTGCTGTATGTCTCAATCATTCCATTCCTTACTAAATGAAATTGAACATTTTCAATTGTATCCCACAACATGTTGTTACACCTCCTACAAGGACATCTGATTCTAGTTGCACCCGGGTTGTGTGACCGTGCAAAGTGAATAAATTCCTCGATTCCATCCAAGTATTCGTCTCGCACCTGTTAGGGTTCCTGATCCACCTTCTGCTCATAATTCCTGGAACCACAATCACAATACAACAATTATGTTGTATTCTTAGAAAATCATAACGTCACCTTATGCCTCCGGTAAGGGCCCTCTCCCATTCGGAAATGCATAGTCATGCAACTTAATTTACAGCTACATGAGATTAGATTTCGACGTGGATGAATTTCGGCAGCATCTCGCTCCAGTTCTTGAGGTGTACCGTAGATATCAAATATCTACGTACCACCCGAAAAACGTACCGAGATGACACCGAAATATCCACAATTGGAAACCTAATCCTGGAGCTGTAAACTACGTGACACCACTATACATTTCCAAACTGTCCAAAATAGGGGACAATTCAAGAATTAATTGGACCGTAGTCGTGGTTTACCCACCCATGCGCGGTCCAACTAACCTCGAACGGGAACTAAGCTTTACAATAAAAAATGTATGAAGTTAATTTCAATTAACTTCGTACATTGCCGTGCATAATTTAACAACAGAATACAAATATAATTTCACAAAAATAATATATAAAGAAATTAAATTGATATTTTAAATGAATACAAAACAAATAAAATACCTTCTTCAATATGTCCTGAACTGATTTGCAACTGAGAAAATGGAATGGAGAAAACGGAGAGAGAGAGAGGGGGAAGGCAGAGGCAAAACTGATTTTTCAGCCCTCCTGCAATGGCTGAAATGAATCTGTTAAAGAAGACGGGTTTGCGTGACGAATACCTAATTCGTCGCGCAAATAAATAAGTCGCGCAAATTCCACTTCAGCGACGCGCAAAGAGCTGCCGACATGACATCTTTGCGCGACGAATACACATTTTCGTCGCGCAAGACAAAAGTCTGTCGCAAAACCAAAAAGCGTCGCAAACACGTGCCGACATCGCACCTTGCGTGACGACGAATATTGTTAGTCGCGCAAAAGCCCAGGTTGTCCGCGTTTCCCACCTTGCGCGACTAAATTACGTTTTTGCGTCGCATAGTTGTGGCGCGAATAATCTGGAACACTGTTTGTTTTCCCGCTATTTATTTTGCGCGACGAATAATACATTGGTCGCGCCAAACATCAATGCGCGACGCCCATATTTTCGTAGCGCAAAGATCTGTCGCTTAACGTGCCAATTATAACCATTTAATATTTTGTCCCATTTCTAGATCTCTAAATATTTGTTATTTGCGATTTTTAGGGTATCCGATCTCATAGTATATACAAACACGTTTAACGGTTGGATCGTTGAAATTAGTTTTGTAGAGTTAAATGAACACTTTTTAGTTTCAAAACATATTGAGGTTGATAACCCTACAAAAAGATTCGTACAGAAATTGATAACCCTGAAATTTATTCGTATGGAGTTTGATAACCATATAAAAAGATTCTTTTCTACCATTTCTATAATTAAAAGGGTATGAACGATGATCTTAACTAAAATCAATGAAAAACATATGATTAGATGGCAAAATTAAAATTAAGGCTTAGAATTAATGGTTTTGTATATTGTACTTTGCGCGACGGACACATTTTTTGTCGCTCAAAGATGTTATTTCCGACGAGGTTTGTCGTCGCGCAAGAAATTGGCGACAAAATATTTGTTCGCGGTTTTTTCCCTTTCTTTACGCGGCAGTATAGTTTCTAGGTCGCGCGAAGGTGTTTTGCGCGACGACGTTTATTGCGTACGGTTTTGCGCTACGCATATGATTGTCCGTCGCGCGAGGATCTTTTATGCGACGAGTTATGCTTCGTCGCGCAAACTCTCGTCGCGCAAATAGAAAAATGTAGTAGTGTGTGCAGGTTAGATAAATCTGTACATTGAGATGGAAACTTTATAAAGTGTTCTGTCATGCAAATCTGATGATTAATTACATTAAATTCACCACAGTTCAAAGTTCGAAAACTTTAGGGCCCGTTCGGAGAGCGTTTTCAGCATATTCTCTGTTTTCATTCTCTAAAACAGTTGAAATATGCGTTCGGTGGCAAGAGTTTGAAAACATGAAAAACAACTTTCATAAAACAGATTCAAACTCATGTACAAAAATTGAAAACGCCAAATTATTGTTTTCAATTTATGTTTTCATTTTCTACCCAGCAAAACAGAAACGAAAATCAAACCCACCACGGCCACTGCTACCAAACCTCACAGACCCAGTCCCAACATCACCACCACCTATCAAACCCAGCCGACACCAACACCACCACCATCGCAATGGAATCACCACCAAACACCCAATCGAACCCAATACACATCATCGCCACCTAGTAAAAAGCAATCGACCCCAGTACCTCCACCACCCATGCCCAATCAAAGCACCATTACCGCCATCACCACCTCAGGAGGGGGGGGGAGAGAGAGAGACAGACGGACAGACACAGAGACTCGAGACGGAGAGAGAGAGAGGTGGGTTGATGGGATTCATGCCATGGAAGGAAGGAGTGGGTGCTGCGGCATGAAGAGATAGTGAAAAAAAAAGGGAAGGAAGAAGAAAAGAGAAAGGAGAGGAAGAAAGAAAGAAACGGGGCTGGGAAGGAGTTTTTATCTAGCCAAAAAAATTTAATTAATGAATATAGAATATAGAATATATATTTCAATAAACCAATAGGAAACAATTCATGATTTTCTTGGTTGACCAAGAAACATATGGAAATTGTTTTTTTATGTGTTCTCCCTTATTATTATTTTTCTTTTATTTTTGTAGTTCTACCTGTTTCCTAGAAAGAAAATTCCACCTTTTTATTTATCATTTTCACTTATTATTAAAGATAATTCTAGGTTTTTATAACATTAGAAATTTTTTATTTTTTTTAGAACATACATTAGCAAAAATATACTTGAAAAATAGCTTATAACATATTATTATTCTCAAATTGTACTACCAGACACGTTTTCACTATTTTTATTTTCTGAATATGTTTTCTAATTAATCTACCAGACGCATTCTTGAATCCTGAAAATGCAAATTCGTTTTCTTGTTTTCATTCTCTGAAAATATTCTCTAAAAACATTCTCTGAAAACGTTACCGAACATGCCCTTAGTTCTTTGAGATTTAAGATTAAACCATGAACATTTTTATTTATTTAATGATTAATATATTTTAATAAACATTATTAAAATTATTTTAAACATACTATTTTAACATCCATATTTTAATACCATACATATATCATTGATTGGCATACTTATTGAAGAATAAACAACAATAGATGAAGAAGGCACATAGGATAAGAGCAAGAAATCGGGAGGTATTGTGTGCTTCCAAATATTTATTAGTAAGCAAGAGAAAGAGAGCATATCCACAAGGTTTTCATACATAATCATTGAGCTTATTTAAAAGTTTTCACAACTCTAATCCAATCTCCCATTAATTACATACTACAAGCAGAAAACCAGGACAATTAATCATATATAAGTGTCGAGCTCAATTAATCATTTAATCTAAATAAATTAAGACTAATCATTCACTCTCGTTCACTTTAGTAGGCTATTGAGCCACACTCTTCTCTGTGGATCCGACATCTTCATGAACATCTTCCTCCAATCTAAATTAGTAAACTTATCCAAAGCTTTCACATGAGCATCATCATTCACTCCCTCCATGGCCTCCATTATTTCCATACAATAGGCTTCAATAGGCTTTGGCCAATTAGCTTTAGGTTACATATTTGTAGTTGATTTTAGCTGTTTGAATTGATGGTTGTTGTTTTTTACATTGATTCAGTACATAGTAGAGAGATGTCAAACAAGGACCTTGAAAATGAAACCCATTATCACTACTAGGAAAACATAATTAAACAAAAAAACTCATTATCACTACTAGGAAAACAGAACTGAACAAAACCACTGCTGAGTTTATAAAATTGAGGAACTAAACAAAAGATCCAACTCCTTAAGAAACCTACGTTAACGATGGAGGAAGTTAAGCACAAATGAAATTTAGGAAAAACTCATACCATTCATCCAACATAACTTTATCTAGTCCCTTTCACAAGCCTGTCATAGTATCCTTTGTTTGATCATGATTAATATAAGCTCCAGACAGAGAAGTTTCCCTCTGTTAATTGTTTTTCATTGACAACATTGGATCATGGTTAGAATTTCAAGATAAACATACGAGATAAGAAAGATCAATGACATGCGTTTAACCATCTTTATTCAAACAAAGAACACGTGTTATGGTGAAAATAGAAAACCGAGTTGTTCAATTGACCATTTACATTACAGGATGAATTATGCAAAGATGTACAAAGCAATGATTTTGAAATCATAGACAGCTGACAGAGTAGATGCAAAATACTCAAACTGCAAAAGAAAACAAAATTGGATAACCCAGATTGGTAAAACTACAAACAAGCCAATCACAGAATCAATCGCAATTGAACTGAACTTTTAGCCAAAAAGTTACATCTCCCCAAGAGGAGGAAGAAAAAACATTTAATAATCTGTCTGAGGGGCTGGCACGCAAAAATAAGAGAAATGATGAAATCCTGGAGGCTAAAATTCTTGAGAATATGAAATCGTCAACACATTAAACTGGGTAACAAAACAACTTCAATTTTCCCTACAATAAGGAGACCAACATGACAGGCTACAGACAAGGGAATGGCTTAAAACAAGATACAAATTTGACGCAAAAGTCCGTATGACATAAATTTTGATGGAACATAAGCAAGAAAAGAAATAGGGAAATAAACTATACAAACAAGATGAATAAGTCTTCAAAGTCTCAATCATCTTCATAGGATGACTTTTCTTTCTTATGAGAATCTTCACATGATTTTTCTGTTCTAATCCTATTTGTGATTTTGACCGATGAGCCTTCTACAAACTTTGTAGCATAAATAGTGCTCTCACAAACCAGTTATATTGCAATCAAAGAAAATCTGTATAACAATTCTCCAATTCTAAATAGGCTTATTTACTATTGTGCTCTTTGAAACTTCGATCAAATCTCATTTTACCCTTCCAAAGTTAAAGTGGCTCACTTGCCATAATTACACACTTTCTCTTTTCAAATTAATGAACTTATACGTGATAGTGTGTACTATATAATTATATTATACCCATATAATTAAGTTGTTCATTTTAAATTTAACTCGAGTCTAACGAGTTAAAACACTCTTTAGTATTAATGACAATTATACAAACTAGCAAACAGGAAAAGAAAAAGGATATTCCTATGAATGACAATTATACAAACTAGCAAACAAATAAAGAACACATAATGCATATAATCCAAGAATAGCAGCTCATCCTTCTCGAACTGTCACGCCATGTACTAAAAGCCTTGATCAACTTGCATTTCCATGTCCTATATAGACAGCCAATTTCATAAAAAGCTCCAATGAAAGGGTTTGTCTTCTAGGATTCTCACCAATACCACTGTCCCACTTAATTTGGTCTGACGTCAATCATTGGTAGGTCTAATTTAAAAAATAATTATACAATAATTTCATGACTTGCAATCTCAATTTGTTCTTCTTGTGGTACATGGATAAAAAAATATTTCTAAAAAGATAAAAATAACAATTGTGGGAGAAAAAAGAAATAGGATCTTGTGGTTTGTTGATCCAAACTAGAAATATCTATCTATATGTGTGAAGATGAGATTGATATATTGGGTTGTTAAAATGAGAACTTAGAAAATACATTTTTGCATAACAAGAAGGTTACACTTGTGTTCATGCATAAAACGAAATGAAACACTATTTGATCATAACATGACGTTGATAGATACTATAATATGTGTAAATTAGTGATACCACATCAGCATGCCGCGTAATATTATCGTTAGACTGAATAATTTCTCCTCAAGCATGCCAAGCCTAACTTGGTGAGTCCACCACGTGAAAGTCCCCATCTCTCAAAGATATTTTATATAATTTTGGCTATTATCACTTGGGTTCTGTTAATTTTTATTTTGTTGATCAATTATTTATTGGTAGAATTTTGGGTTCTGTTACTATCTTTAGCGGAAACCCAACTTATTCCAACCACTTTGGCATATTCTATTACTTATTTGATGTTTGTTCTTGCGTAGTTTTGTAATTTCCCAAACAACAACAGTCAAGAACGGAATTGAATTTAAAATAAGTGAACAATATGGACAATTAAAAAGTTAAAACTCTTGTTCTCATATGGAGTCACCACTTTGGCCTGCACTTTACCCCTTACGGGCCGACCCGATGTGAGCGGGGATTAGTCTGGGTTGTGGTTAATACTTAAAGGTGCCACTCATAATTGGGGGCCATCCAGGACCACCTCATGACTCAACAAAAAAAAAGGGTTAAAACTCACTGCTTTCAAGTTTCAACCATCTGCCACGGATAATTACCAAAAGAATAAAAATAAAAACCATCTACCACAAATGAAATGGTCCATATTGGTGCAAACCAATAATCATTGTCTCGCAAGAAAAGTGCGAATTTCAGATTTCTAAAGCCTGAAAAAAAAAATGAAGAAGAAGATGAAAACAGCTTGTTGTCACCAAAAGCGGTGTCTTTTAAAATTTATAAACTCGCAAGCGCACGAATCGAATATAGCATAAGCGTGTAAGAGCGAGATCGTACCCAAGGGATTGCGTGTAAAGATAGAAAACCAATTATACCCAAGTTAATTTCATTGCCAACCTAGTTGATTCAAATGGTGATTTGTTTGTTGATAAAGAAAATTAAATAAAGCATGAAACAAATATGAAAATGACAATAAACTGAAATTAAGATTTAAATTTATGAGAAAAAATAACTAAGGTATTAGAATCCACACCATTATTCCATAAGATCCTAATTATTTATCTTTCAATTCCCATGGAGTAGCAATCTAGAAATCAATCTACTGCTTTCTCAAGATTTATCAATTAAGCTTGTACTTTAGATCATAAGTAAATTTTCCTTCCCTTCATAAGTACAAATTCTAAGCATAATATGTAAACAAAATTATTTAACTACAAAGGATCAAAGTTTCCTAAGCATCCTATGTGAAAAAGTTTATTTGAATAACAAAATATCAAAGAAATTTGTAAATTAGAAATATAAACCAAGGATGAATTAATAGATTAATCCAAACTCTTAACTACCATAAATACATGTTATATGTCACAATACATGACAGAAGTGGTGAAAAGAAGATTAATCTATTAATCATGTGAAGTGAAAATTATAATCATTGAATATGTCTCCATTCACTTTGACCATTCACTTTGAATATGTCTCCATTTTTGGGATTTTCAATCTCAATAGCTCCATGAGGGTAAACAGTACGAACAATAAAAGGGCCCGAACCAACGAGATTTTAGTTTACCAGGAAAAAGATGCAAACGAGAATTATACAGAAGGACTTTCTGACCATTCTCAAACATTTTTCGCAAAATTTGTTTGTCATGAAACACTTTCATCCGGGCTTTATATGATTTAGCACAATCATATGCATCATTTCGAATTTCTTCTAATTCATTGAGGTGAAGTTTTCTTTGAATTCCTGCTTTATCTAGAGAAAAATTAAGTTGCTTCACAGCCCAGGAGGCTCGATGCTCTAACTCAACAGGCAAATGACATGCCTTTCCATACACTAGTCTGTATGGGGACATTCCTATGGGAGTTTTGAATGATGTACGGTAAGCCCACAAAGCATCAGTGAGTCTTAAAGACCAATCTTTCCTACTAGGATTAACTGTCTTTTCTAAAATATGCTTGATCTCCCTATTTGACACTTCAACTTGACCACTCGTTTGGGGGTGATAGGGAGTTGCAACTTCGATGTGTAATGCCATATTGTTTCATTAATTGCTCAAATGGCCTATTACAGAAATGTTTACCTCCATCACTAATAATAGCACGAGGTGAACCAAAATGAGAAAATATATTTTCTTTCAAGAAGCGGACCACAACCTTATGATCATTTGTTTTGCATGCAACTGCCTCAATCCATTTAGACACATAATCAACTCCAACAAGAATGTACAAGTTACCGAAAGAGTTAGGAAATGGTCCCATAAAGTCAATACCCCAAACATCAAATACATCGACAATGAGGATAGGGTTTAATGGCATCATGTTTCTTCTAGAGAGTCTCCCTAATTGTTGACAACGCTGACAAGCTTTACAATATGAATAAGCATCACGAAAAAGAGAAGGCCAGTAAAATCCACATTGTAGGATCTTAGCGGCAGTTTTCTTGGCACTAAAGTGACCACCACAAGCTTGGTCATGACAAAAGGATAGGATATTGGTCTGATCATATTCTGGAATGCATCTCCTTATGATTTGATCGGGGCAATACTTAAATAAATAAGGATCATCCCAAAAGAAATGTTTGACCATGGCTAAAAACTTTGATTTATCTTGCTTTGACCAATGAGAGGGCATCTCACTAGTAACAAGATAATTTACGATATCAGCAAACCAAGGAATGGATGAGACATGCATAAGCTGCTCGTCAGGAAATGTTTCAGTGATTGGAATGGAATCCTCACTAGACTCAACAATTAGTCTAGATAAGTGGTCTGCTACAACATTCTCAGAACCCTTTTTATTTCGAATTTCAATGTCAAATTCTTGAAGCAAAAGAACCCAACGGATAAGACGAGGTTTAGCATCTTTTTTAGACAAAAGGTACTTCAACACTGCATGGTCTGAGTAGATAATGACTTTAGATCCTAAAAGATAAGATCTAAACTTGTCTAAGGCAAAGACAACTGCTAGCAGTTCTTTCTCAGTGGTAGAATAATTAAGTTGGGCATCAGAAAGAGTTCTACTAGAGTAGTAAATGACATGGGGGAGCTTGGCAATCCGTTGTCCCAAGACAGCACCAATCGCATAATCAGAAGCATCACACATGATTTCGAAAGGAACACTCCAATCTGGAGGACGAATAATGGGTGCAGAAGTCAAAAGTGCCTTGAGTTTTTCAAAAGCATGGTTGCAATCATCACTGAAGATAAAAGCAGAATCTTTGGCAAGCAAGCTACACAAAGGACGAGAGATTTTGCTAAAATCCTTGATGAACCTACGGTAAAATCCAGCATGGCCTAGGAATGATCTAATTTCTCTCACAGTTCGTGGAGGTGGAAGATTTGAAATCAAATCTACCTTGGCTTTGTCAACTTGTATACCATCAGAGGAAATTACATGTCCTAGCACTATCCCTTTTTTTACCATGAAATGACATTTCTCCCAATTAAGCACAAGATTCTTCTATTTGCAACGAATTAATACCAGAGAAAGATGGTGCAAACATTCATCAAACGATGATCCATATACTGAAAAATCGTCCATGAAAACCTCTAAGAATCGTTCTACCATATCAGAGAATATAGAGACCATACAACGCTGAAATGTAGCAGGTGCATTACACAACCCAAAGGGCATGCGTCTGTAGGCAAATGTTCCAAAAGGGCATGTGAAGGTGGTTTTTTCTTGATCCTCGGGTGCAATAGGAATTTGGTTATATCCAGAATAACCATCCAAGAAACAGTAATATGCATGACCCGCTAATCTCTCCAACATCTGGTCAATGAAAGGTAGAGGAAAATGGTCTTTCCTCGTGACAGAATTCAACTTTCGATAGTCGATGCATACACGCCATCCAATTCGGACTTGTGTAGGAATGAGCTCATTTTTCTCATTTTTGACAACTGTGATACCAGACTTTTTTGGCACCACTTGCACAGGACTCACCCACTTACTGCGAGAAATTGGGTATATCACCCCAACATCTAAAAGCTTTAATATTTCATCTCTAACAACATCCTTCATGGAAGGATTCAGCCGCCTTTGTGGTTCTCGGGAATTCTTAGCATTGTCTTCTAAGTGAATCCTATGCATGACAATAGAAGGAGCAATACCCTTAATGTCAGCTATAGACCACCCTATGGCTTCCTTATGTTCTTTAAGCATTTTGACAAGTTTACCTTCCTGTTTGTAATTAAGGTCCGAAGCTATGATTACAGGCAAGGTTTCAGAAGACTTTAAGAACACATACTTGAGAGTATCAGGTAATGGCTTTAAGTCCAGCTTATGGGGCTCTATGATGGAAGGAAGTGGGGGTGACGAGGAAAGAGGAAAAGGTTCAACCTTAAGTTTCCAAGTGGGCGTTTCAATATACGGAACAGAATCTAACAATGCATTGACTTCATCAAAAGATTTTTTGAAGTCAAAGTTAGCCCCAAAATGAGCTAAGCATGCCTCTAATGGGTCCTTAATGCTAGAGTAATGAAAAGAATCTTCCACCATAGTATCAATCAAGCTGATCTCACTAATCCCTTCATCATCTGGTGGTTGCTTGCTTATGTTGAAAATATTAAAATCAACAGTCATATTGCCAAATGAGATATTCATTAATCCATTCCTACAATTGATATTTGCATTGCATGTGGCAAGGAATGGACGGCCTAAGATGACTGGAATTTGTTTTTGACCTGAAGGTACAGGTTGTGTATCAAGGACAATGAAATCTACAGGAAAGTAGAATTTATCAACCTTGATCAAAACATCTTCAACAATGCCTCTAGGGATTTTCAGAGACTGTCAGCTAAAAAGAGACATATCTTAGTTGGTTTAATCTCTCCTAAGCCTAATTGTTTATACATTGAGTATGGCAATAAATTCACACTTGCCCCTAAGTCTAACAAAGCCGTTTCAATATGGTGATCACCTATCAAGCAAGCGATGGTAGGACAACCGGGGTCCTTGTATTTGATAGGAATCCTATTCTCAATGATGGAATTGATATGCTCAGTTAGAAAGGCTTTCTTTGGAACATTTGTCTTCCTCTTGAATGTACAAAGATCTTTTAAGAACTTAGCATAGGAAGGAATTTGATTGATTGCATCTAGGAATGGGATGTTGATTTGAACTTGCTTAAACACCTCTAGGATATCACCAAATTGTGCACTCTTCTTTGAATTTGCTAACCGGTGAGGAAATGGAGCTTTTGGAATGAAATTCCTAGGAGGATCAAATGGAGTTGATGATAATGCATGAGGATGACTCTCATTAGACTTTTGTGTTTCTACATCTTTTAACTCATTCTTATCCCTCAAGTGTGGCTCTAAATCATGATTACCAATCTGTTTCCCAGATCTAAGAGTGGTGATGGTTTGAACATGTTCATTAGAATTTGGAGAACTTGATGGGTTATGAATCACAAATTGATCTTTTGGATTCGGCACAGGCTGACTAGGAAACTTACCTTTCTCTCTCTCTCCCACAACAGTTGCTAACTGGCCTATTTGTTGTTCTAACTTTGAGATGGCTTGAGTATTTTGTTGGGTGGAAGCTTTGACATCATTAATAGCCTGACCAGTTCATTGCATGAATTTTTGGATTGAATCCTCCAAAGAGGATGATTGTTGTTGCTGTGTTGCAACAAACTGTGGAGTGGAGTGAGGGATAGGAGGTTGACGAAACTGATTATTTTGATATGGGTTTCCTCCAGAAATTTGAGGTTGATTTGACCTCCAAGAGAAATTTGGGTGATTCCTCCAATTTGGATTGTATGTTTCAGAAAATGGACTAGGAAACTGGTTCCTATAATAATTGAGTGCATTTGCCTGTTCATTGTTCTCAGCATAACCATGACTAGAAGGACATGTTTGTTCTGAATGCGTTGGGCTACAACACAAAGAGCAAATCTCAGTGTGGACTTTGTTGACAGAGTTCATGTTTTGGCTCAATGCTAAAGCCTCAACTTTACGGGTCAAACTCTCTATTTTAATTCCAAGATCAGAATCGCTTCTGACTTCATACATCCCTCCTTTCTTAGGTTCCCTAATTTGCTTATCAGGGGTGTTGGAAAAATCCCATTGTTGAGAATTCACGGATAAGTTCTCAAGGAATTCATAAGCTGCAACTTCCCTAAGTTGTAAGAAAGCTCCTTTATTCATAGATTCAATCATATTGCGACTAGTTTGAGTTAGCCCATTGTAGAAGGATTGAACCAAACGCCATTTTTCAAAACCATGGTGGGGACATTTAAGAATAAGGTCTTTGAACCTTTCCCAACTTTCGTAAAATTGTTCGCTTTCACTTTGTCTAAACTCAGAAATTTCTCTCCTAAGCCCATTGGTTTTAGACATGGGGAAAAATTTTGCCAATAATTTTTGTACAAGTTGGTCCCAAGAAGTTATGGAACCAGAAGGAAGGGAATTGAGCCATGACTTGGCCTTATCTTTCAAAGAGAATGGGAAGAGACGGAGTCTGGACACTTTCATCAGAAAAGTTCTGAAATTTGAATGTTGAACAAATTTCAAGAAAGTCTTTGACATGCATGTAAGGATCCTCTCGATCTAAACCATGGAAATTGGGCAAAAGTTGAATGACTTGAGCTCTCAACTCAAAGCTGGTTGCATTGGTGTTAGGCAACACTATGCAAGATGGGGAATTAGTGGTGACAGGAGCAAAGCACTCCAAGAGAGTTTTTTCTGGCTCAGCTTCTGCCATCTCAAACAGAGGGTTGGTTATCACAATCCTAGGTTTTCATTCTTCCCTAAGCGTCCTTTCAATTTCTGGGTCGAAAGGCTCTAAGTTTAAATTTTGAGAACGACGACCAAACATAAAATAAACAAGAAAATACAAAAATAACCACACACAAAAAAAATAAAAATAAAAATATAGGTTCATTTATTTATTTATTTAAAAGCTCTAAACAAATCCTCCTCTTAAGAGCAAACTTAAGGATGACCAGTTAAAGGCTTCCAAAAAACACAGCCAGGTCTTTTCCGGGAAGGGTGGAGGGGTCACAATGGTCCCACTTAAAACTCAGTCCTTCTTAAACACCGAAGGTGCCTTCTTAAAGAACTTTCCTAGACACTGTAATGTTTAGAAGTTATTCACTGGAGTTACCACAAGTTAACATCTTTCAAGAAGGGCCTATAAGTTTTAAATTTACTAATTACTTATATGCGAGAAAAACAATATAAAAATAAAATAAAAAGAAAATTCAAGCAAGAATTTAAAAGAAGAATTAGAATTTTCTTACCAGGTGTCCAAGACGCACCTTTAATTTCACTCATCCAATAAAATCTTATGATACCTGTAAAAACAAGCACACAAATCAGTTCAAGCAAAAACAAGCACACAAATTGACATAAAGAAAAAGAAATGAACTTTCTTAAAATAAAATAAAATATGAAACTTCTTCCAAGTCCAAGGCTACACCAAAAGAAGCTTAGATGATACAACTGAAACAAAGAAACGAAAAATTAATACACAGTGATATTACAATAGAAAACAAGAGATTTGACAAAATCTGAATTTTTTTTTTCGTTTTTTTTATAAAAGTTTAATATATATATTACAATAGAAACAAGATAATTGACAAAATCTAAATTTTTTTTTATTTTTATAATTTCATCTTTTTAAAAAAAAAAATTCTTTTTTATATATATTACAAAACTAAATTATAACTAGTGGAAGAATTTAATTAACCAAAATTTGATTAGTTTTCCGTTGCAATCCCCGGCAACGGCGCCAAAAACTTGTTGTAACCAAAAGCGGTGTCTTTTAAAATTTATAAACTCGCAAGCGCACGAATCGAATATAGCATAAGCGTGTAAGAGCGAGATCGTACCCAAGGGATTGCGTGTAAAGATAGAAAACCAATTATACCCAAGTTAATTTCATTGCCAACCTAGTTGATTCAAATGGTGATTTGTTTGTTGATAAAGAAAATTAAATAAAGCATGAAACAAATATGTAAATGACAATAAACTGAAATTAAGATTTAAATTTATGAGAAAAAATAACTAAGGTATTAGAATCCACACCATTATTCCATAAGATCCTAATTATTTATCTTTCAATTCCCATGGAGTAGCAATCTAGAAATCAATCTACTGCTTTCTCAAGATTTATCAATTAAGCTTGTACTTTAGATCATAAGTAAATTTTCCTTCCCTTCATAAGTACAAATTCTAGGCATAATATGTAAACAAAATTATTTAACTACAAAGGATCAAAGTTTCCTAAGCATCCTATGTGAAAAAGTTTATTTGAGTAACAAAATATCAAAGAAATTTGTAAATTAGAAATATAAACCAAGGATGAATTAATAGATTAATCCAAACTCTTAACTACCATAAATACATGTTATATGTCACAATACATGATAGAAGTGGTGAAAAGAAGATTAATCTATTAATCATGTGAAGTGAAAATTATAATCATTGAACACCACAATATTTGAGAATTGAAAATAAAAACTAGAACTCTATTTAATAATGGTGTTTCATCCAACCTTAGTTAAGTATTTTAGCTAGACATAATTAAGAATTTAAAACAAAACAAAGAAATTAAAATACATAATTTACATGAGAACTAGGAAAGGTGAAGAACAATTTTAAGAGAGTTATTAGCTCTCTGTTCTTTCCTTTCCATCCTTGTTCTCTTTCTTTCTCACTTTCTCTTTCTCTTTCTCTCTTCCTTTCTTTCTTTCTTTCCTTCTGCTGTGTATCACTCTTGAATTTCTCTACACTTTCTCTCTTGAGTTGCTGCTTATTTATAGAAGCATGAAGTCCCTTTCATTCCAGCTGCATATGCAAGCTGTCTTCTAGAACCTGTCTTGGTGTGTGACAGCCTGTGGATTGCGTTTTTATCCAATTGCTCCAATTTTTGGATATGTATTAGTCGACATCTTATTGAACAAGTGTCATGAAGGATATTTATTCATTTGAGCATGGGAATATTCGTTTTTCAGGTCTGCAAATGGACTATACAGCATGAGCTGTAAAAGGCAAAGTCATCAAATCAAACTTGAGTTCTTCCTCTCTTTTTGCAACACATTGCTTATTCCTCCTCCTCCTCATGCCATTGGTGGAAGACACTTAATATCTACAAACAACCACTCATTAAATACAAAAACAAAGATTGGAAATAGCCAATACAAATACTCTAATAAATTTACATAATACAAAAGAAAATACTAACAAATATAAATTTAAGGATAAAACTTGTATTTATTTTGTGCTCATCACAGCTAACAAGCACATTTTCACATTTGATGTGCTACACTTAATCTTTTAATAATAAACTTATTGATACTCTAACTCTGTTATGGTAAAGCATGCAACTTTTGTCCCGGATTTAAAAGTTGCACATGTTTTTACGTCACTTAATATATGGTGCTACATATTTACCTAAGTTATTTTATCATGAGCTAATATGGGGTTTAGCATAATGGAAAAGAATATTGACTTACAGACCAGTGGTCTCAGACATTTACGGATCATGAATCTTTTAGCGGATATTCAATTTTGAAAGGCTAAAAGCTTTATAAAATACTTGTTAAAAAAAAAGAAAAGAATAAGTAAGCTTCTTAAAAGCTCTGGAGGTTGAAGCCCATTTTCAAAAGCCTTTTATTATTTATTAAGTAGGCCCTAAAATCCTCATTAAAGCCCACGAAACACAGTCCAACTTTCCTTTTATTTATTTTAAATCTTTTTTTTTGGAGTCTAGTCCAAAACGATGACGTTTTGGCAAAGAGGTTTTTGACAAAAAAAAAAAAAAAAGAGGTGCGTAACAGAATAGCACCGTAGCACAAAAAGACAAGCTTGGTTTACGCAATTTGTCGACACCTAGAATGCACCACCAAAGGTTCAATATAAAGCACCTCTCAAGGCTTTTCTGCGAGGGAAGGTACATATGCCCCTCCTTGCACCTTAATAGGTCCGTCATTGGTCTAGGTTCGAACTCCCATGATACCTTAGTAGTGTGTGTATGTGAGAAACCCTCTTATAATTTAGAGTATTTGAATCGATTGTATTTAAAATAAATAAAAAAGTTACTCTATCATGAAGGGATATATTAATGTCACATTGGAGAAATTAAATATCTTTACCGTTTATACCTTCTACGTTCCTATTTTTATCCTGCAATGTGTTCAGAACTGTATATCTTTTAGATGCTGCCCATCTTCCTTAAATTATTCGTAGATGGTAAAAATGAAGTTATCCAAACATATTGGACAACTTTTTGTTGATTTCACTTACTAAACCAGCTAAGCTACCATCTTAGTTTAACATAATCCTTTTTTCATTCTCCTCACGACTAGAGTTAATCCCAATCAGCCTTTTGATTGTTGTGTTTTAACAGTCAGATTGTTGGTTAAGAAGTCATAATCTGTTAAAATGAATACATTAAGCAATTAATATCACACTTATGCTAATGGATCTCAAAAGTGTAGAACTAACAGGCAACAGGTGATACCTACTATATATATATACTAAACATAATAATATTGTGGGACATAATCTTTTGAAAAGTTTTTCTGCGTTTGTCACCATTGCAATCAAAGGAAGCCCCACAAAGTATGTGGACGGTTTAGAGCCATACTCATACCAATAATATCATATTTTAATGCAATTAATCACAACACTCATTTAACTAATTTCTTGATTCCAAACGAAATCATTGTTTAAATTTAACTATGATTTGGGAAGTTGGAACAGTAATGTTTAGCCCCAATTTTAATTATTTCATGATGAATTCATCCCTTTAAACAGAAGTTAAGATGATCCATGTATAGTTTCACTTGAATGAAACCATAAATAAATAAAATATATTTATTTTCAATTTGAGAACATATCGTATGTTTCATATTATCTCCTAAACTAATTTATATATATATATATATTTATCATTAGACCATCTGCAATGGTGAGGGTGATTTCAATTTTATTTCAAAAAATTAAACTTTGATTTGCAGTGGTAAAGTTCAGTTCATTTCAGAGATCCATGTTTCATTTTAGGAATCAATAGTTCCTTTCATAGGTTAATAAAATGAACTCTTAAATGAAATTCATTTCAATAAGCTGTACCACCGTATTAACTCTACAGTCTCTCTCTTATTGACACGTGGACAATATTAGTTTTAAATTTGTAACCTATTAAATTGCATCCCTGCAAATGAAACTGCAGTTCAACTCAATAATTGCCAAAAAATTTCAATAAATTGAACTATTGAACTGAACTAAAATGAACTATTGAGAAACCATTGCAGATACTCTTAGATCAGATGATATTCGAACTTTGATATCTTCTAACATTGAGATGATAAATACGAGTTGACAAATCCATTAATAAGTAATGAGAGGATTGAGTATACATTTACACAATTTTGGAATGATTGTAATAAATCTGGATGATTATTGTTAAAAATAAAACCTTCTTATCTCTTTCTAACACAAAATAAGTTAATCAAACTCAACAATGAGTGCGTTACTAGAATAAAAGGGAGGTGTTATTGACATTATAGGAAAGCTATCCTATGCTTCTCACCGTTGTTTTTATTCTTTCAATATTCATTTATTATCTCAACTAGCAAAATTATTTTTACTGAAAAATAATTACGTACTCCTTCATAAAGCTGAGAAAATGGTGAAACTGTTAATAAATTTAATTACAATTAATAATATAAACAAACTGTTAAAACAGATATATAATTAAAGAATTGAAATGGGTCCCTGAGAGTATGCGTCTGCGCTTTGAAAATCAAAATTGTATAACAGCTGGACCAGAAACTTGAAAACAGAGACAGAAAAGAAGGCTTAAGGAAGAAGGGTGTGGACTTTTGGCTCTGGCTGATAACAACTATTTTGCGCTCTCTGCAAATCCCGTCCGTTGTTCAGATTTTCAAAGCGCAACATTCGCCTTAAAGACTGTAGCTTTTGCTAGCTTTTGCCCACCAAAACCCAACCAAATGACCGAAGCTCCAAGCTTGGTATCTCATCCTCTTCGTCTTCTTCGGCTTTACCTTTTCTCTCACCTTCACTCTGCAACATGCTAAAGAGGGAGGTTCAAGAAGGCTCAGAGTAAAAAAAAAAGAAGCTTGAAAAATTGGGAGAAGAAGAACAAGGAGCTGATTTGGTTTGGTGGGTCGTTTTCTGATTGACTAAAGAAGCGATTTTTATTGGTGGGTTTGGCTATGGCTTTTGGTCCAATGTTTTGCTGTGGAAGGGGCTTTGGTCGGTACGTTAATCATTGTATATTTCCGAGCTGAATTTGAAAATTTTGGTTTTGATTATTTTCTGCTGGTTGGTTTGTTCTTTTTTTAATTTAATTTTGTTATTTAAGTAGTAGTGGAATCTGATTTGGAGAAATCTTTCGCTGTGGTTTTTTGGATGATGAAATGAGAGTCGAAGTGGGCTTAGGTTCTGGGTTTAGCTCAGATTTGAAGGATGAGCTCATTGGTGTTAGGAAGAATAAAGTGCAAATGGAAGTGTTACCATTTTTTGATTACCAGATAAACAAAAAGAAGAGGATTTGTGATAAGCCTATATTTTATATATATTTTATGCCTCCTTTACTTATCTATTTGTTAATTTCCTTGGATTAAATTGTAAGGACATATATGAATACATTTAATCCGAATAGCATACATGCAAAGAACTACACTCATCATGTGAATTGAACCATAAGAACTAAGAGTACAAGAATTGAGTCCTACCTGATGAAGCCATTGATCACAGCAGACAAGGAAGGCTTCTACTCTCAGCAGCACCGAATGCTCTAACTAGTAAATAGGACTAGGTATTTTAGAACGTGTTTTGCTGTGAGAGCAGGGACCTCCTTATATAAGAATACAATACAAATCAGATCCCCCCTATCAAGGAATGTGATTGCACCTTTCAGTATCTTATTTAATTAATATCAATAGACACACCTTATTAGGGCTTGATTGCCCTCCTTATTAGGATACTCTATTAGTCAACTAATCAGGGCTCCCTCTTAGGCTCAATCATAGTAAAATTGTGCCTTGTATATAATCAATCAAAGCCCAAATTATCTTACATTCTCCCACTTGGGCGTAGATCGATTATACTGCACATATTTTACCATGACAAGTTCAAGAGTCTTTAGTGATCACTGAGCGCATATACTTGACTAAATCCTAAAGCACTAGTCAAAACTAACTCTTAATACAGAACCACAGAAAAATTCATGCATCTTAAATTGCATTAGTGTTCTATGATTACATGGATTAGAATCAGAATTACAAGATACTTTCAATAAGATGTGATAGTGAGAAAACCCTACCAGATGTTTCCACACGTTGGTCCTTCCTAATGGTTTTGCAAACCACTTTATACTTCAGGAAAGAAGTCCTTATGTCTTGCTTAAACAAAACAATTGTATTTCTTTAAAGTCACTTTGCAGAAGATGACATCTATCAAAACAACAAATAAACAATGTTTAAAACAAGAGCTTGTGTTCTTCCTTAAATTCAAACAGGATAAAAAAAACTGAATTGAAAAACAATAATGGCATTTATCTGCATAACTTTCTTCAGAACATAATGAAACTGAAACATGTATTAAGCAAACCTTACTCCCACTAATCAAAAGATTCAACTAATCCCATTCGAGTTACATGATCCTTAAAAACACCCACTGGTAATGCCTTAGTTAAAGGATCAGCAATCATGGATTGAGAATCAATGTGTTCAATGATGATTTCTTCATTCTTCACCCTGTCTCTAACAACTAGATATTTTACATCCATAATCCTTGAGGCAGATGTTCTTTTGTTGTTCTTAGAGAAGAATACTGCAGCCTTATTATCACAAAAGATCTTTAATGGCCTTGATATAGAGTCCACAATCACAATATTTCCAATGAAGTTCCTCAACCACATTGCTTGTTTAGTGGCTTCATAACACCCTATATACTCAGCTTGCATAGTAGAGGTAGAAATTTCAGTTTGCTTTGCACTTTTCCAAGAAATAGCTCCACCGGCCAGGAAAAAAGATGTAACCGTTTGTAGATTTTCTATCATCAATGCACCCAGCAAAATCTGAATCTGTATACCCTATTACTTCAAGTTTATCCTGTTTTCCATACACAAGCATAAAATTCTTGGTTCTCTGTAAGTAACGCAAGACCTTCTTAGCAGCTACCCAGTGAGGTACACCAGGATTTGCTTGAAATCTTCCCAAAACACTAACAGCAAAAGCTAAATCTGGTCTCGTACACACCTGTGCATACATTAAACTTCCTACTAAAGAAGCATACGGCTTGTCTTGCATGCATTTCTTCTCCAATTCATTTCTTGGACATTGGTCTATGCTGAATTTATCTCCCTTGCCTATAGGAACTTCACCATGAGAACAATTTTCCATGTTGAATTTCTTAAGCACACGCTCTATATATGCTCTTTGTGATAGCCCCAATAAATTCCTCCGCCTATCCCTCATAATCTCAATGCCAAGGACATATGAGGCCTCACCTAAGTCCTTCATCTCAAAATTGTTAAACAACATGGATTTTGTGTCTCGCAATAAATTCAAATCACTACTAGCCAAGAATAAATCATCAACATATAATACTAAGAATATAAATTTGGAGCCATTGATTTTAAGATAAATGCATTCATCCAACATATTTTCAATGAAACCAAAAGCAGTAACTACCTCATCAAATTTAAGATACCATTGTCTTGATGCTTGCTTGAGGCCGTATATGGATTTTTGAAGTTTACACATCATATTCTCCTTCCCCCTTTCAACAAATCCTGGTGGCTGTATCATATAAATGGTTTCAGCTAGGTCTCCATTTAGGAAAGCTGTTTTAACATCCATTTGGTGAAGCTCCAAATTAAAGTGTGCCACTAATGCCATAATAGTCCTTAAAGAATCCTTCGAAGAAACTGGTGAGAAGGTTTCCGTGTAGTCTACTCCCTCTCTTTGTGTAAACCCTTTTGCGACCAGCCGTGCCTTGTGCCTCTCAATGTTGCCATTAGAGTCTCTCTTTGTTTTAAATATCCACTTACAACCAATTGGTTTCACTGCTGCATTTGCATCAACAAGTGACCAAACTCGATTCTTTTTCATAGACTGAAGCTCATCCTCCATTGCTTTTCTCCATAGATCAGCATGTTCACTGTCAATTGCTTGCTTGAAATTAGAAGGGTCATCTATATCTCCAATATAGTCAACTTCTTGAAGGTAAACAACAAAATCCTTATGAATAGCTGACTTTCTAACCCTTTGTGAACGTCGGTTTGGCTCTTGAACAATTGGTTGAATATTCATTGTAGGGTATGAAGGTGGTACTGAAGCACTAGATGACCCAATGTCTGGCTGTATTGATGGTAATGATTGATCAATAGTTGGCTGGGCCATTTGTACATTTACAGCTTCAGGAGATGCATGGATAGCTGCAGTTTCTGTGCACAACCTTAATGGTACAGTAAATGAGACATGATCTGGAGGTATAGTTGCATCAAACTTTTCTTCTTAAAAAATAAAGCTACCATTTGATGAACTTTCTGCATCCAAATCCTCAAGAAAATTTGCATTATTAGTTTCAACTATCCTTGTGTGCAAATGTGGGCAGTAGAATTTGAAACCTTTAGATTTGTCAGGATATCCAATGAAAAAACAACTTTGAGTCCTAGGATCCAACTTTTTCTGACAGGACCCCTCCTAATTCCTCGAAACTCGAGACGAATCCTGTGGAAATTCCGACATCATGCCGATGCCGGGCCCACTAACTAAAAACTTAGCCTCTTTTCCCAATTAAAAGAAAAGAGCACGAGACTTTCTACCGAAATTTCGGCAGAGTCTCCCCCTATAAATTGAACATTTCCCAAATTTCAACCTGCACAAAATTCACATTTAACAATACCAACCGGCAGCATGCACAACATAGTCTCATGCAAATCACATAATAGGCCTCCGGCCTTCAGATAGTTCGAAACAAAACCAACAATGTTCTCAAATCAATTAATACATAACCCATATAATTAATGACCTCAAACAACTTTACAACAACACAGAAATCATTAAACCGGATTCAAATCCAACAATCACATCGCAGAATCAATCAGACCTTTTAAACACCATAATATTTCGCAGCTGCACCTGGTGAGACCCCAGGCTACCTACGTACCCTTGGACAAGGGATCAAGCCACACGTAGTTCTCATATCAATGGTCACAAGTCCGATTCTGATAAAACTAAATAAACTCATTCTTAATCTCTTTCTTTATATCGGTTCAAACCCCACAACCATACCCTATCCAAGGCGTATGTACAATGAACACATCATCAAATTCTTCCTTTTATAACAGTTCAATCCCGCAACCATACCCTTTCCAAGGCGTATGGTGCCAAACAACACTGCCCAAATCCAGGGCTTATACGTTCATAGAGGTACAGGCTCACAAATCTGAAACCATAATCAAAACCAAATATACATATATGTAATATGTATGACAAGAAAAGGATAATTATATATATATATATATATATATACATAAATACACTCACCTCTCACCATCATCATGTACCTGGGGAAAACAATCCAACCGGGGATTGTTGACTAGCTCACACTTATCCGGCCCTCAAAAGTCCATGTGGCTAGGGATGAGCCGTCCAACTGGGGGACTAACTCTCAGCCAGCACGTACGGACGAAGAATCAAGACCCGTACGCCTGAAAACAGCCCTACGCGCGCAGACTACCCAATTAAGGGTTCCATCATATCCAGACCATATCCACAATTTCCATGTATCAGGATCCAAAGGGGAGGTACATGTGATGTTGCACATCATGTACTGGGGAGAACAATCCAACAGGGGATTGTTGACTAGCTCACAATTATCAGCCCTCAAACGGACTATGTGGCTAGGGACGAGCCGTCCAACTGGGGGACTAACTCTCAGCCAGCACGTACGGACGAAGAATCAAGACCCGTACGCCTGAAAACAGCCCTACGCGCGCAGACTACCCAATTAAGGGTCTCCAGCGACACCCCGTAAGGTATGCCCCGGTTCCGTCATATCCAGACCATATCCAAAACTTCCATATCCAAGTATCCCAGGGTCCATACCCACTTGTTTCCAAGTATCATCATCCAAGGGGGGGAGGTACGTATGATGGTGGAGTTCTTAATCCTTATATAAATATCATGAAGTAATATTCCATTCCTTAATTCAATTTTCCCACAATACTTATTCATAGTATAGCTAATAAATTCTCAAACATATTCTATATCCAGGGGTATCAAGGGTAGTGCAAATAGCACTCAAACCGACATTCTAACCCCTGCCCTTTTCTAGCATCTCACATCAACAACCCAAGTACCCCACACAAAATCAATATAGATATCCTTTCCTCAAATATTATATAAGTGACACAAGCAACTCGAATATTATATATATATACCCAAGGCACTCGAATATGTCAAACCCACACATATTTCAACTACTTTACAAAAATAAAGAATTCAACTATTAAATATAACAAGCAATTTAAATAAACCATTAAATTCAAAAGCATAAAGTTTCTATCACAAAACCAAAAATATCATCTCATAAATCAAATAACAGTCAAGTCCCATCCAAAAGGGTCGTTCTAGTACTTTTCGAAGAGTAAACCTACCTCGAAAGACTTACGGTCAACCGCCGGGTCAAACCTTCCAAATTTGGTAAACCGGGTCCGCGGGCCCCACGACCTCTATGCTATGATCCGGAAGTTCCTAGGAGTTCCACAAGGTCTAAGATACACGTCTTGAAAGTTTAGTTTAGATCGGACGGTCGGATCGCTCACAATCGCACGAATTTGAACGATTATTGTAAAACACAAACTTTAACTATTTAAATCGGAACATCCGGGACTCCGATTCCCGATCAGCGAATTCCTACATGATCCTAGGAATACCTAAATCAACATATATTAAATGGGAAGCGATCCAACGGTTCTAACATATCGAACCCGAAATCACCCAATATGTAAAATCCGTTCGGGTTCAAACGTTATCCGAATTGAGATCCGTAAAATTCTACGCGCTCGTGACAACCAGGAGATCATTTTAGGATAAAAAAAATGTCTCCCTGCTCCAGTGCCCACGAGCCGCACGTGGGTGTCCAAAACGATAACCACTCGCCAGAAAAACTTAATATCTTGACTCCAAACTCATACCTTAGCTAATACACCTAATTTGGAGTCACTTTTGTTCTTGGGTGAAAGCCAGAAAATGGCCGGAAGTGGCCGGAAATGCCAACTGAAAACCGGCTGAAACTAAACTTCGAAATTTAACTTGTAAACTCTCAAAATTTATGGAATCCTATCCCATAGGCAGCTAGAGCACGAAAAGTAGTCCAAAACCCATACCTTACTCGTCGAATTTGGTTGAGAATTGAGGGAGAACGAGCGACCCAAAGTTTATGAAATTTCCGGCCGTTTTTCTGCAATTTCCGGCGACTTCCAGCAGCGGTGGTGGCTGGGCTTGGCTGAGGTGGGAAGAGGAAGACCAGCCGGTCATTTTGGGACCGGTCCCAGCTTCGGTGGTGGACCGTGGCGGCGGCGGCAGCTGGAAGAAGCTGCCGATGAATAGTAACAGCGAATGGGGGGGGGGTTTGTTGCGCACGGGAGGGAGAGGGAGAGAGAGAGGGAGAGAGAGAGGGAGAGAAATTCTGGTTTTAAAACCAGTTTTTCAAAATTACAAATTTGCCCCTCTAAGTATTTAGATCGTACTTTCCTCGTTATAACTCCGATCTGAGCTCACTACGTGTCTACGAACTCGTTTCGACGTGCTCTACGCACCGATACAATCGAAATTCCCAAATTCCTTCCCGAACTTAAAATGACCTTTTTGACCCTTTTTATATTAAATAATATTTTAAATTTTCCAAAAACCTTAATTAATTCAAATCATTTTATTTTATTGTTTACTCCAAATTATTTCCTCTTAATTTAATTATTTTACTCATTTTTAGGGTCGGGATGTTACATTTTCTCCATGGGATTATACAATCTAGCCTCAGCCCTACATCCCCAAACATGAAGATGCATAAGGCTAGGTTGTCTTCCTACCCACATTTCAAATGGTGTCTTTGGAACAGCTTTACTTGGCACACGATTAAGAATATAATTTGCAGTCTTTAAAGCTTCTCCCCACAAAAATTTAGGCAATGTAGATTTGCTTACCATGCTCCTTACCATGTCTTTTAAGGTCCTATTACGCCTCTCTGCCACTCCGTTTTGTTGAGGCGTACCAGGTGTGGTATATTGTGCCATGATTCCACATTCTTCAAGGTAATTGGCAAAAGGCCCCTTATGTTGTCCAGCTTCAGTGTACCTGCCAAAATACTCACCACCCCTATCGGATCTCACTATTTTAACATGTTTTTCCAATTGTTTTTCAACCTCATTTTTGAAAATTTTAAAACAATCTAAAACTGAAGATTTTTCAGAGATAAAAAATATATAGGAATAACGTGAATAGTCATCTATAAATGTAACAAAATATTGATTTCCACAAATTGTTTTAATTGGAAAAGGGCCACAAACATCTGTATGAATAATTTCTAGAAGTTGTTGACTACGTGTGGAACCCAACTTTCTTTTATTTGTCAGTTTTCCCTTTATGCAATCAACACAAGTCTGGAAATCATCAAAATCAAGTTTTGGTAGAATGTTTTCCTTCATTAAACGTTCTAATCTTGCCTTTGAGATATGCCCTAATCTTCTATGCCAAAGCATAGAAGAGTTCTCATTGATAAGCATTCTTTTATTAGAACATTCAATATTCAAACATTCATGAAAATAAGAACATTCAAATTGCCACAAATCATTGCTAAAAAAGGCTCTTCCAAGTAAAACATCAAATTTATTTTTCTCAAACATCCTTACACTATCATTATCAATAATGAAAGCATAACCAGACGCGACTAATTTATTTGCTGAAATTAAATTCCTTCCCATAGAAGGTACATAAAGAACATTTTTCAGTTCTAAAACAAAACTTGAAAACAAATGCAACTTGACAGTCCCTATAGACTCAACAGCAACTTTCTTCCCATTTCCAACAAAAACTTTGAACTCATCCTTATTTGGTGCTCTCCTGTTTGTTAATCCCTGCAAAGTATTGGTGATATGCACAGAAGAACCAGTGTCAAACCACCAAGAATTCATAGGGACAGCAACAAGATTAGACTCAATGCACACAAAAACATTTGAAATACCTTTCTTAATCAGCCACCTTTTGTATTTGTCACAGTCCTTCTTCATGTGGCCAGACTTTTTGCAAAAATAGCATTTGAAAATTTCAGTTTTGTTGACTTTAACATTTTGAGACCCTTTAGGTGGTGGTTGGGCAGTTTTGGCAGAAGCATTTGAAGACTTAAAAGCATGAAAGGGCTTACCAGAACCTGATGCACCATTTTTCTTACCATGAGTCGAATGCACAAGGTTGACAACTTCCATTTTGTCACGTTTCAGCCTATCCTCCTCTTGTACACACATGGAGATCAACTCATTAAGATCCCAATTTTCCTTTTGCGTGTTGTAAGAAACTTTCAGCTGTCCAAACTTTTGTGGTAGTGAATTAAGAGCTACATGCACGAGGAAAGGGTCAGAGATGGTTACTTCCAAACCCTTGAGCTTATTGGCAATGTCAATGAGTTTCATAATGTACTCTCTGACACTACTTTCACCATCATATCTCATAGTGGTGAAGGCATTCATCAAACTTCCTGTCTCAGCCTTCTTTGACTCCTTGAATTTCTCCCCAACAGCCTCTAGGAAAGCCTTTGCCTTATCATTGCTCGGAATACCACCTCTCACTGTTTGTCATAGCCCTTTTCATAATGAGAAGAGACATCCTGTTAGCCTTATGCCATTTTTCATGTTGCCTTCTTTGTGCATCACTGCTTTCATTTGTAAGAGCTGCAGGTTCATCCTCTCGTAGAGATAAATCCAAGTCCATGAGCCCAAGAACAATCTCCACATCTTGCTTCCATTTCTAGTAGTTACTTCCAGTCAATGTCTCAATTGAAGAGAAATTGAAAGAGGGATTCACAACTGATGAAGCAGCCAAAACATATTATGTTAATTTACACTATCAAGAACAAAAAAAAATGAACTTTAGTTTTGTTCTTTAAATCCCTAAGAAACTTTATGCATTATTATATTTTTCCTTTGGGCAAAAACATAGTATGCAACGAAAATTTTCTTTATTGTACCACCAATACATAGAATACAAGGTCAATAAATAATCCCTACACCTTTAGGTAGAAGAAACCATTCACAACCAAGCACTCTAAAATTGTAATACACTAATCTCAAGTTGAACCAGATAAAGAGAACAATCTCCTTTGAGAGATTTAATTTACCCGTTATAACTTAGAAGATTACAAATCATGGTCTATATATTTCAATGAACTTTGAATTAAGATAGATTATTTAAACTATCCACTTTGGTGAACATCAAATATCTCCTTAAAACTAGGCCAATTTCTTGATTACCATACTCGCAGTATGTACAGTAAAACCAAACTTTTATGTTCATGTCTGATGAAAACAAAAAATAAACATAAATTTATTGTATAAGAATCACACACAAAAGTGTATACATCTGATTGATTGAGTACGTGTAATTTTTTACCTTGTTTGCTTCTTCCTTAACCTTTGATGTTAGCGCAGCAAGAAGCAAGGTAGGAGTGGAATAGATCTCACCATCATAATCAATCAAAACAAAAACAAAAACAAAAACAAACCCCGCATAAACATTTGAAATTTTTTGATTTTGGGTGAATTCAATTTGCCTGATGAAAAAACCTATATGCCCAGATTGAATGGAGATGAGAAGAAAAAAAAACAAAAAAAAACAAAAAATGCCCGGATCTAATGAAGGGAGAGGACGAGATGTAAGGGTTAGTGGGGCCCTTTTTATTTATTTATTTATATAATATTTTATTAATAACAAAGCAACAAAAAACAAAACCTGTACTTTTGGTCTTTTATCAAAATCCTTTAACTATTGTGAAACTAGTAAGATTTAGAAGAAATTGAGAGAGAATGATATCAAACTTATGATACTTGTAGGAATTCAATCTCTTCACTTCATTAATGCCTTGTATTTATAGGCAATGAAAAGCATACTTTACAATATACTATAATGGTGGATTTCATTATAGTGAGCACAATTGTAGAGAAAGGATTTAATACATAGATGATGGGTATTCAACTTACTTATAATAACCTCATAGTGGTAAGGAGTAATATGAAGGATGTATGGTGGGCATCCATCATAATCCATCTTGTTTATAATACTCCCCCTTGGATGTCCACCATGCATGAAATATGCCTCATTAAAAAACCTTGTCAGCAAAACCTAGTGGGATAAAAACTGGTCGAAGGGGAAAAGAGTACATAATCATGTGTTACATATAATTTTGTGTTATGTTCCATATAACACAGACGAACGTGTGACACTGCCTCATTAAAACCTTGCCAGGAAAAACCCAGTGGGATAAAAACCTAGACGAAGGAAAAAGAGTACAGTGTGTGGATATCTTTATGACTCACACGCTCCCCCTAATGCCTGGCAAAAGATTTGCGAGTTTACGCATCCCAATATCGTGAACCATCTTTCTGAATCTTGTAGTTGGTAATGCTTTAGTGAACAAATCTGCAAAGTTGTCGCTTGATTGTATTTGTTGGATATGTATTTCTCCACTTTTCTGAAGCTCATGGGTGTGGAAGAACTTTGGTGAAATGTGCTTGGTTCTGTCACCCTTGATGTAACCATTCTTGATTTGTGTAATACAAGCTGCATTGTCTTCATATATTGTTGTTGGAGTATTTTTATTTGAAGACAATCCACACGTATCTAGTATATGTTGAGTCATATTCCTCAGCCATATGCATTCACGACTTGCTTCATGTAGTGCTAATATTTCAGAATGGTTCGAAGAAGTGGCGACTAGAGTCTGCTTTATGGATCTCCATGATATGGCAGCGCCACCACAAGTGAATACATAACCAGTTTGAGATTTGCCTTGATGTGGATCAGAAAGATAACCAGCATCTGCATAACCGACTATTTGTGGTTTTGATTTCTCTGAATAATATAAACCCATGTCGGTTGTTCCACGAAGGTATCTCAATATATGTTTGATACCCTTCCAGTGCCTTTTTGTTGGTGCAGAGCTATGTCTTGCTAACAGATTTACTGAGAAAGCAATATCAGGTCGTGTACAATTTGCTAGATACATTAAAGCTCCAATTGCACTAAGGTATGGTACCTCTGGACCAAGTAGCTCTTCATTATCTTCCTTTGGGCGAAAAATATCTTTCTTTACATCAAGTGATCGAACAACCATAGGGCTACTCAATGGATGAGCTTTTTCCATGTAAAATCGTTTCAACAATTTTTCTGTATATGTTGATTGATGGATAAATATTCCATTTGACAAATGCTCTATTTGCAAGCCAAGGCAAAATTTAGTCTTCCCAAGATTTTTCATCTCAAATTCTTTTGTTAGATATGCAGTAGTTTTTGTAAACTCTTCAGGGGTCCCTACAAGATTTAAATCATCCACATAAACTGCAATAATAGCAAATCCATTTTCCGTTCTTTTGATAAAGACACACGGACAAATAGGATTGTTTATATACCCTTCTTGTAAGAGGTATTCGCTAAGGTGGTTGTACCACATTCTCCCTGATTGCTTTAGTCCATACAAGGACCGTTGTAATTTGATCGAATACAAACCACTTTGCTTTGGATTATTTGTTACAGGATTTTTAAAACCTTCGGGGATTGTCATATAAATATCAGTATCAGTGATCCGTATAAATATGCTGTAACAACATCCATAAGTCGCATATCAAGCTTTCCTGTGACAACCAGGCTAATCAAGTAGCGCAATGTAATTGCGTCTATCACGGGGGAATATGTTTCATTATAATCAATCCCGGGTTTCTGCGAGAAACCTTGTGCTACAAGACGTGCTTTGTATCTTACAATTTCATTTTTCTCATTTCGTTTCCGTACAAACACCCATTTGTGTCCAACAGGTTTTATGCCTTCAGGTGTTCGGACTCCTGGTCCAAATACTTTACGGTTTTCCAATGAATCTAACTCTGCTTGTATAGCATTTTTCCATTTTGGCCAATCTTTTCTATGTCGACATTCTTCAACCGTTTTTGGTTCAGGATCCTCATTGTCTTTTGCAATATCTATTGCAACTTTGTAAGCAAATATATTATCTATAATCACTTCCTTTCTATTCCAGCTTTCTCCTGTACTCATGTAATTTAAACTAATCTCATCATGTATATCTTCGGGTGCATATGCCGCTACAGGGGCTGTGTTTTTATCAACTTTAAACTGATCAGTTAATGTCTCTTCGGGAGCACTCATTTGTTTTATGGTTTTCTGTTCTTCTGGAATATGCACTAGTGTCTTTTTCTTTCGGGGAATTTTATCTTTAGCACCCACAGGACGCCCACGCTTCAGGCGTGCCTTTGATGTATTATCATGTTGTCCTTCAGGGATATCAATCCTTGCGGGAGTATTTACGGCCGGTATATAAGACTTTATCACTTTCTTTGTATCAGTAAATGCGTCTGGTAATTGATTTGCAATGTTTTGCAAATGAATGATCCTTTGAACTTCATGTTCACTTTGATTTGTATGTGGATCAAGATGAGATAGTGATGGTACATTCCATGTAATTTCACGCCGTTCTTCTGGAATTCGGTAGTTTTCCTCCCCCTAACGGCGGGAAAACTGTCTCATTAAAGTGGCAGTCTGCAAATCGTGCCAAGAACATGTCACCCGTTGAGGGTTCAATATATCTAATGATGGATGGAGAATCAAATCCAATATAAATGCCAATACGTCGTTGGTGACCCATTTTAGTTCGTTGTGGTGGAGAAATTGGGACATAAACAGCACAACCAAAAATCTTTAAATGAGAAATGTTAGGTTGTTGTCCAAAAACAAGTTGCAATGGAGAGTATTGATGAATAGAGCTTGGACGAATGCGAACTAAAGATGCAGCATGTAATATAGCATGTCCCCAGATTGAAGTGGGTAATTGTGATCTAAAAATTAGGGGTCTAGCAATCATTTGAAGGCGTTTGATAAAATTTTCTGCTAAACCATTTTGAGTATGAGTGTGTGCAACAGGGTGTTCAACATTAATACTAATTGACATGCAATAATCATCAAATGCTTGAGATGTAAATTCACCAGCATTATCAAGACGAATAGTTTTAATAGGATAATCAGGAAAATGTGCCCTTAATTTAATTATTTGAGCAAGTAGTTTTGCAAAAGCATTGGACCTTGTAGAAAGTAAGCAAACATGTGACCATTTGGAAGATGCATCTATTAATACCATAAAATAACGAAAAGGTCCACATGGTGGGTGAATAGGTCCACAAATATCTCCTTGAATCCGATGTAAAAACATGGGAGATTCACCAACAACTTTTACCATTGATGGTTTAATAACCAACTTTCCTTGTGAACAAGCCACACATGGGCAATCACTCTGTGGAAGAATCTTCTGGTCCTTCAATGGGTGACCAAATGTATTTCCAATTATCCGACGCATCATTGTTGTCCCTGAATGACCAAGTCTATCATGCCAGAGCATGAATAGTTTCTGGTTATTAAACTTCTGGTTTATATAATTTGATTCTACTGCACTTATGGTAGTATAATATAATCCTGATGAGAAAGCTGGAAGTTTTTCCACTACATGCTTCTGGCATGAGTTAATATAAGTGATGTAAAGATATTCTTTGTTCCCCTCATTCATGGTTTCAATATGAAATCCATTAAGACGAAGATCTTTAAAACTCAGTAGATTTCTTCTGGATTTGACTGAATACAAAGCACTTTCTATATAAATATTTGTTCCCCCAGGGAGTATTATTGTGGCTCTCCCGGAGCCTTCAATTAACTTGGAAGTACCCGAAATGGTATTTACATTGGCTTTAGCTATTTTTAAGTGCGTGAAATATTTCTTATCTTGAAGAATCGTATGCGTTGTTGCACTGTCTACTAGACATACATCTCCATCACATCTTTTGGAATAGCTCAAAGCATTGAAACTTTTCATATTTCTATATAAGATGATAAAGATAATTAGATCATGGATCCATCTTATTGAATTAAAAACATTACACAAAAATGCAGAAATTGAAACACTCAGCATACAACAAGCCCTTTATTTTAAGCACAACATGCAGAATTTTAAACACACAACATAAAGTACAAAGCAAAGTTCAACATTGAATCATTCATCATTCATGTCATCATTGCCATCATTTTCATCATTGCCATCATTGCCATCATAGCCATCATCTTTGGCATTATTGCCACCATCATTGGCATTTTCTTCATTGATTATGGGATCAGTGTTTCCATTTATTTCTGTAAAGAAATCAGAAACTTCTAAATGGGTGATATCTAACGGCTCGTTATCATCATCAAAAAGATTATCGAAATCAGTGTAGTTTGTTTCCTTTTCCTTTCCCTTTCCCTTGATTGATTCTTGATATAGATTAACAAGATGTTTTGGTGTACGACATGTACGTGACCAGTGTCCTTTCCCTCCACATCTATAACAAGCATCAACATCTTTCTTTTGGGAATTATACATCACTTTTCCTTTTCCTTTTCTATCATTATTATTCCACTGCTGGTGGTGTGATGTGTTTCTCTTATGACTTACTTGATTTCGGTAATTGTCATAATTACGACCACGACCTCGTCCTCGGCCGTGTCCACGGCCGCGTCCACGACCACGCCCATATCGGCTTGCATTTGCTTCAGGCCATAATGTTTGCATATTTTCATTTGCATTCGCTTCAGGGAATGGTTTTGATCCCGTTGGATGAGACTGATGATTTTTCATTAAAAGCTCATTGTTTTTTTCTGCAACAAGAAGACATGAAATCAGTTGGGAATATTTCTTAAACCCCCTTTCTCTGTATTGCTGCTCAGGAGCATGTTGGATGCATGAAAAGTAGTGAATGTCTTTTCCAGCATGTCTTCATCTGTAATTTTGTCTCCACACAAGGTTAATTGAGACACAATTTTAAACAGTGCTGAATTATATTCATTTACAGATTTGAAATCCTGAATCGCAGATGCATCCAATCATATCGAGCTTTTGGAAGTATTATGCTTTTTTGGTGGTCATATCTTTCTTCCAAGTTTTTCCAGAGTATTGCTGGATCTTTTACCCCAAGATATTCAGTCTTTAATCCTTCATGAAGGTGCCGTCGAAGGAAAATCATTGCTTTTGCACGATCCTCCAGGGATGCCTGATTTCCTTCCCTGATGGTATTTCCCAAGTTATTCGCTTGCAAGTGGATTTCAGCATCCAGAACCCACGTTAGATAATTCTTTCCAGAAATATCTAGTGCAATGAAATCGATCTTGGCAAGGTTTGACATTGTTGTGTATCTATAAAATAACAGTATGAATTAATAATATAAATGCTCAAAACTACGTATTTGAAGCTATATATATATATATATCAAAATTTAATAAATTTTAAGACTTCTGGCTCTTTGGATTATCATATCATTTAGAACTTCTAGTTCTAATATTATTTTGAATTTAAACTTCAGGTTTTCATTCAACAAAATTCACTTCTTATAAAGTATTTATGATATTATAATTATCATTTTGGTTTGGAACTTCAGGTTTCGTAATATGAACTTCGGGTTCATGTATAATAAGAAAACTTCATTACATAAAAATAATATATAAACTTTAGCTATTAAACTTATGCATATATTCAAAAAGGAAATAAGTATATGATAGTTCAATCAAAGTAAATTGCTTATTGTATGAGGGTTAATTCCACATCATACAATAATAAAGTAAATGAGCGATAAAGTAAATTGCTTGCTATATGGGCGTTAATTCCGCACCATACTTTAAATAAAATTAAATGTGCGGTAAAAGTAAATTGCTTGTATGGGCATTAATTCTGCTCCATACTTTAAATAAAATTAAATGTGCGGTAAAAGTAAATTGCTTGTATGGGCATTAATTCTGCTCCATACTTTAAATAAAATTAAATAAATGTGGGGATAAAAACCGCCACTTAAAAATAAACATGGGGGTTAAAAACCACTCCACTAAACTGAGAATAAAAAGGTACATATATAGGATTCAACAAATAAAAGTTTAGATAGAATTTTGAATATAGAAATTTCCTGTCATCATCTTTTCGAAGAACTTTGTCCAAATAAACCATTAGCCATAAACTTCATAAAATAACATTAGTGAAACAAATGTATTGAAAAGTTGATAAGAATTTTAAAGGGAGGAGATACCTGGATTGAATTTTTCCAAGAACTTTGGTTGATGAGCAATTCGTGCTCCTAAAAACGTATTGTGAAACTAGTAAGATTTAGAAGAAATTGAGAGAGAATGATATCAAACTTATGATACTTTTAGGAATTCAATCTCTTCACTTCATTAATGCCTTGTATTTATAGGCAATGAAAAGCATACTTTACAATATACTATAATGGTGGATTTCATTATAGTGAGCACAATTGTAGAGAAAGGATTTAATACATAGATGATGGGTATTCAACTTACTTATAATAACCTCATAGTGGTAAGGAGTAATATGAAGGATGTATGGTGGGCATCCATCATAATCCATCTTGTTTATAATATTAACCAAAATAATAATGATAATCCAAACAAACACACGATTGCATATCTCTTTATTCAACAATTTAGTGAGCGAATTCTAAGCATATAGCAGGAGCTCTGATACCACATGTAAGGACATATATGAATACATTTAATCCGAATAGCATACATGCAAAGAACTACACTCATCATGTGAATTGAACCATAAGAACTAAGAGTACACGAATTGAGTCTTACCTGATGAAGCCATTGATCACAGCAGACAAGGAAGGCTTCTACTCTCAACAGCACCGAATGCTCTAACTAGTAAATAGGACTAGGTATTTTAGAACGTGTTTTGCTGTGAGAGCAGGGACCTCCTTATATAAGAATACAATACAAATCAGATCCCCCCTATCAAGGAATGTGATTGCTCCTTTCAGTATCTTATTTAATTAATATCAATAGACACACCTTATTAGGGCTTGATTGCCCTCCTTATTAGGATACTCTATTAGTCAACTAATTAGGGCTCCCTCTTAGGCTCAATCATAGTAAAATTGTGCCTTGTATATAATCAATCAAAGCCCAAATTATCTTACATAAATTGGTTGTTTTAATTAGTTTTGTGAGATTTGTGAAGGAATTGTGAAATATGAGAAAGTGTGCTAAAAGGGGCAAGAAGATGAAGATTGGAGATTAATTAAGTCAAGAAGCCAAGTCATTCCTTTTGTCGCAAGGAATGTTGTCAAATTGCCTAAATTCAAGATGTTTCAAGTCTTATCAAGTCAAACAAGGAGAAATAAAGAAGACTCTATTTTAGAATGAATCCTACTTTTATAATAATTGTAATTATACCTTAGATAGGATATGATTTGTTGGAGTATTATAAATAGGGAGTTTAGGTCATTGTTCAAAGCACCCATGATCGATCCATCATCGAATTACCCACCATCAAATTCCTACACATTCATACTCATAGCCGAAACACCCAAAGGAGAATACAAAGAGCTTGTGCAACCTTGGCATTCTACATCGAGAATTCAATTCCTCCCATGTCTTCATCAACTATCAAGATTCTCAATAAGTCCTTCATGAACTAATTCCTTTTACTAGGGCTACGATGTAGCCTAGCTATGAATACTCAAATTCTTTGATATTGTTAATTTTATTTATCTATACATGTTGAGTGCTTGTTACCGTTCTTAATGCTTTCAATTAATTGGCCATTAATTGCATGATTGGAAGAACTAGGTTGAGACCGGAAGGAGATTCATAGTAAATAGCTTTTTGTAACAAGTACCATAAATTACATAGCCGACTCGGAAGACTAGGTTATGGTTTGTGTAATCTTCATTGTTTTCCACAAATCTTAATGGGTTCTTAGCTATCTAAATCCATAACTAGGAATAGAGTGGGTTGATTGTGAGGAATACAACTAATATAACTCGGAAGAGAGTATTGGTGAGGTAAGGGAAAACGATTGTCAACATGTTAGGTAATTAGAATTAACAAGCTAGAAGGATTTGGGTGGGATTAGCTAGGTGAAATTGGTGCCCTAGTGTTTTATCATCTTTGTTTTCATCTTTTACATTATTTCCGTAATGTCAATTCATTTTGCTTGCTTAATTAGATTTTAATCATCATAATTCTCTTTTCATTTAATTCAAATATAATTAGAAATAAATCACTCTAGTACTTAATAGATTACTTCATCAAAATAGATTACTTCATTCTTGATTCTACTATAATAATAAAAAAAAACCATAAATCAAAAGGATACTGTTGGTTGATTGTTGGTTTTTATTTCTAAACAATAATTTTTTTTATTGGTCTTTTAACTTTGGATTTCTGATATCTCATTTAGTTTCAAATTCTCAATTGAAATGATTTGAGGCTGGCATAAAGTGGGCTAATATGGTTAGAATTTTTCCCTGATGTTTAAGTGCTAGTGTAGATCAAATGTCTGGATGAGGCATTAAAATGGGTGTGACTGATGAAGAGACCACTTCAGTGTTTGAGCTTGTAGTTGTGGATTCAATAATATTGGAATTGCATTGAACATTGGAATTGCAGTCCGATATTAGATGGTGACAGAGACTTGGGAGTCGTAGTGCTGGTTGGTTCTCAAAGGAAGTGATTCTTTTAATGCACAAAAGGCTGTGAGAATTGCATTCAACATTGAAATATAGTGAGAAGATTAGATGGTGAAAGAGACTTGGGAGTCGTAGTGCTGGTTGGTTCTCAAAGGAAGTGAAACTACCAACAGTGTTATGTTCTAGAAATTTTTTGAATGACACCTGAAGAACATGGGGAAAAGTTAGTTGCAGCTAGATTATTGAAACTTGGAAGAGAAAGATAAGAGGACAGGTGCTACGGCTGATTAGGGCAAGATGTATGCAGCCATATCCTTATTTCTAGAGAGGCCATTTCTTCAAATCAAACCTTCGAGCACCATATCACTTGGAGCAAGCCATATTGTTGCTCCAAGGTGAACCCTCATCATACGTACTGCTGATTAAAATTATTATTACTTTTTAATTTGGTATAGAATAGTTATAAGTCACTCCAGTGTTCGTCAGGATGAATTGTATTCAATTTTATTTGGTCACTTTCTGCGCAAACACCCTGCCTGGTTGAGACAACTGTGCTTAAAAGACTTGTTACAATATCTATATGTACTTATATTCTTCAATCTATTGAACAGGGTTGGAAGAATATAAAAAAATAAAAACGTTCTCCAACCACATGTGAGTTTTTATTTATCATCAGTTTGGTATTTGAATAAATAGAGATGGAATTTCCCAAATAAAAAACAATTATATCTCCATTATAATTTGGTAGGCTAAAGTATATTATTAAAAATGATCAATCCCGAAACTCCTTCACTGGAATACGAGCCTACCTCCGAAAGTGGTGGCAGTTTTTTGTCCACCTCTAATGGTAGGGGCAAGTGATATAACATGCATTAGGCAACAAGTGCAAGTTTTGGAGGAAGTGGTTAACAAGTGGAATAAAGATATAATATCCAAAGATTTCTTGTCATTGGTACAGAAAATATGCACAAAATCAAAGTCACATAAATTTAAACACAGCATACATGACATGAAATGTATGTTGAATGTTATGAGCATCTTGGGCAATAATCACTTTGGCTAGAGACCATGTTGATGTATATATGCACAGAATAGATACACACATATTCATAAAATGCAAATCCATATATTAATACATATATATATATATATATATGAACGAAAACTGCATGCACTGCACTTATTAATAACTGATGAACCAGAAGTCAAAATCATTATGAAAATACTAAAACAATCCAAAGACATATCAATTCTAGTTGATAGAATTGTATAAGTTCCATATACACATTCATACTAAAATATAAATGATCCCTAAACAAAGTACATAAAACGGAAACTACACAGCAGTTTCTAAAAAAACCAATTATTTTTAGAAACGGAAATGGCATTGTAGAATTTGAGCCAAACACTAACAATATCATCAACTCAAGACCAAAACTACATGACAGACCCTAGTAACAAACAACCTAAACAAATCAAATCAACATATTCAACTCAAGACCAAAACTACTGCGCCCTGTCCTACAAATCAAATCAACATATTCAAACAATCACAAACAACACCTCAAACTCAAATATGATTTTTAAAAAAGCCAAAATAAAAACAAAAACTACAATACAATTGCTATTCCACAGAAAAACATACATGCAATACTTAGATACTACCAGAACCACCATGAAAACAATGTTCAATCTACAATCTAACAAAAATACAAGTAGAACAGTAAAGAAAAATATTCGAAAATAAACTCAAATCTCACAAAAAATACGTACCTCCTAATCAATGCAAACTCCAATTCAAAAACCACAAGAAATCCAAAACCTTCAACGAATTTCAAACAACCGTACACAAAAAGAACCTGAAATCACACAAAAAATTGAACAGAAAAATCGCACTGATTTGCTGTATGAAATTGGAAGAAGAAATGGAAAAGAGAGGAACAGGGCTCATGAAACGCAAACCAAAAGCTAAATGACTGAAGAGCACGTTTACTTGGATTTGCTTTTAGCTCTATTTCAACCTTTTCTTCGATAGCTTTTGATGATTGGATTTCTCGAGTCTACTTTCCATGCTTTGACTATTTCATCTGGCATAGAGAAATGGTTTGACGATTGGTTCAGCAGATGCTCAAGCTTTAAAAGGATAAACCGGTCATTTCACCTATAAAATTAAACAGGACCAACAAGGCTGACTCTGCTGTAACAAAATCCAAACAAAAATAATTATGTGCAATACCTAATTTTTCTTATAAATATTAAGAGTCTAACTCGTGGTTTTGGTCTGACATAATTACCGTCCGTGACAGCAAGCAGTTTTCGTCGACAGTTAAACAGTCAAACAGGCCAGCGACATAGAAATGGTGGCGGCAGCTGCCTCTGCCACAGCGACTGGAGCCTCCCACCTCCGCTACTCTTCCGGGTCGGTCCACCGGCGGATAAGGCCCGCAAAGAAGGTCACGGGTTACACAAAATTTGCCACCCAGTACCCCAACTGCTTCTCTTCCACGAGGGTAAAAGGGTCTCTGCCTATCCGAGCTCTTGACCCTCATAGAGGAGGAGGAGAAGAAGAAGAAAGTTCAGGCATCGCTAACAATACAAGCGCTTCAAACTCTCAGGTATCCATTTACCTTTTTCTTTTTTTCGTTTTCTTGTTTTTGTTTTAATGAAAGCTTGGTTCTTGGCCCCTGTTTTATTTGGGTTTATGGGTTGTTTGCCTTTCTTTGTATCTCATCGCTATATGATTGTCTTTGATTGGTTTAGATGTCTATTGGGTATTTGAATTAAGGATTTTCTCATCACTGTACGATTGTCTTTGATTGGTTCAGATGTCTATTGGGAAATGTTTTCTCTGGTTTTATTAAGTGTTCATTTCTGAGATAGAAAGCAGCTCTGGTCAGAAAGCAACTTTGTTCATTTTGTACGAGCATATCGAATATGAATTGTCTGTGTTCAATGCTACAATTAATTTTTTTGGTAGAAAAAGAGATATAAGCTTCAATATACGTATGAAAAATCTGTGTCTGTTAGAGAGATTCAAGCCCAGATAAAGAGCATGATGGTTTTCTTAGAATAATAGCTATGAACTTTTGGTCCCCTCCTAACCGTCTAGTCTAGTTTTCAAATTTCATGTGAAGATTTCAATTTCTATTATTCAAGAAAATAAATGATAAAACTTTGACCAGATGGAGCTGTTTATAAAAATAGTAAGTTTGTTTTCTTTTATCGGTGACTTCAAATTCGCTGATTTGTTATCTCTCGCCTAGCCAGTATGAAAGAAACATGTTTCACACACCAATCTAACATGCTTAAGTTGTCTAATTACGTACTTGATTTGGCCAATCCTTTGTGAATGGACTTTACAAAACTAGTGGTTTGAGTATCAAATATGTACTGTACATATCCAGTGCCACATTTGTTTTCTGTGGTATTTCATTGAAATGGAAAGCAAGGAGATGTAAGCTTCATTATAGGAGTGAGAAATCTGTGTCGTATAATCGGTAAAAGAGCATGATGAGGATCGTTTTATTAGCATATGAATTTTTGCTCCCTTTCTCACAGTCTTGCTTTCTATTGTCATCTGAGATTTCACTTAATTTTGTTTTGAGTTGGGAAAAGTACATACGCAGAAAATGGAGTAAAGAAAGTGGCTTCTTTTGTGGTTTTGTATTGTTCTGTCTTTTTGAAGAATAGGGTGGCTTGATATGTCATAAGGAAAAAAGAACAGAAACGAAGCCGCAATTTATAGGAGGATTTGTTACAATGTTAATTGTTGGCTCATGGAACCAGTGATTCTCCAGCAAAATTGCAAAGAGAACATTTGACCTAAATTGCAGATTTTGGGTGTACATATGACTAGTCCAACACTGTAGATGCAAGCAGTTAACTGAAAATTGAAAGTATCTGTGACCAAAGGACTGAATAATACACCTGTTATATGAACTCAACTAAATCTGGCGATTGGCTACATGACTCCTTTTGCTAAAACGGAGGGAATGGAGCTGATAAGACGCCACAAGAGAACCCGATTTATTGGAAGAGAAGATTATAAAAATTCTGCTCAAAATTCCTTCCTTACTAACTAATCAGGAACCACGAGATTTAAAAGGCACCATTATATCTTTTGTTATTATTATTTTTTTAAACAGGCAATGGTTCTCTAAACATTCACATTATCTAAATGTTTTCTTAGTTGTAAACAGAACGATCTGGAATATCTGGGGAAGGTGGTGGCTGGTTCCATTGTGGCTGCAGCTGTTATAAAGTATGGAAGCATAGGTTTTCCTGAGATAACCAGACCCAACATCATACAGGCTCTTATCATGATATCAACTCCTGTTATTGTAGCCATTTTATTTTTGATCAAGCAGAGCCATGCAGAGGGGCGAAGCTAGGATAGGAAAACCCTCGTGACAAGTTTCACTCACTTTATGAGCCCTGTATTTCATCAATTTTGTGGAGCTGCTACAAGAATTCCAGTGATTTCTTCCACATCCATTTGAAAGCACTTCCTGTAGCATCCATTTGGTCTACTTGAAAGAAAATTCAACTGCCGTGAAAATCTTCAGCTGCTGAGATAAGAAAATCCCATATTACATGAAAATCGGATATAAAAGCCAGTAGCATTAGCCAGATGTAGCCAGTAGACCATGAGCAATGTGCCAGCCTCTTTGCGCCCGAGTTCGATTTCTCTCCTCATAGATTAGAGTAGTTTAGACTTTCAAGAGTTGATGATTGAATTATTGGCTATACATTACATATTATATGATATTTCAGATCATACATCAGAGTGATATATAACATCTCAACGGAGATCATAATATAATATATCATCTCAACAGAGTTTATTGAATTATTGGGTATACTGTACATATTATCTGATATTTCAGATTAGAGTGATATATAACAACATCTCAACAGAGATCATAATATAATAAAACATCTCAACAGAGTTCGTGATTGAATTATTGGCTATACATACATATCAGGTATTATAATTATTTTCCCTACTATATAGCATACACACTTCCGACAAGATTATCTTCAAAGTGTGAATTCAAATGAGACTTCCCTCTTTACATGCTAGAAAATACCTTCAACTGCTGACATATAAGAAAATCAAAATCTTCTTCAGCTTCAGTAAGTGTAGATAGAATAGATATAATTTCTGCACAACGTTCATCATATAAGCAGGTAGAGTACGTACCTGGAATTTGAAAATGGGGGTCGTCGGCACATAGAGGATTTATAGTCCGAGACAACTTTAGAGAAATTTTTTAATACCTACATAACCCAATGAATTTCAAACCATTAAATATATATATATATATATATCCTCTTAAAAAATATTTGCAAAATATAAAAAAATAAAAACATTCTCCAACCACTTTATATTTGTCTTTACTTTACACCCACCACATGTGAGTTTTTTATTTATCATCAGCTTGGTATTTGAATAAATAGACATGGAATTTTCCCAAAGAAAAAACAAACATAAACAAAAGAAGAAAATTCGTGATGATAAATGAATAATATAAATATTGACAAAAAGAAAAGAATAATATAAATAGACATTAACAAAAAGAAATCTTACGGGCCATTCAATCGAGGGAAACTACCTGGACTGAAAAGAATATCAACCAAGAATCAAGGCAAATATAAAACTAAAAGTTTACCCATACCAGAAATTAACTAAAAGCAACATAAGTACTCAAAATGATTGGTATGTTTCCCAAATAATTCCTCTATCTTTTCAAATAATTGCAGAGACTGTAGCATATACCTTTTCAAATAATACTGCTATGTAAAGAATGTTGCAGAGGAAGTAACATACACACCTTAAATATTAAATAAGGTTAATTATGAGAAAAATATTCCCTATTTTTGGATGACTCTGGGCAAAGCAACCTCTTATTATCTCTAAAGATCTGTGTGTGTACAGACGCATGTTTATTGTTGTTCACCATCATGCTTATAACCTTAGATACATAAAGGAGAATGACCAAACGGAGGCCATATAAAGCAAAATAAAAAAAGAATAATATAAATAGACTACAAAAAGACATATTGAATTTCCCGAAGAAAATTTGTGATGATAAATGAATAATATAGATAGACATTAACAAAATGAAATCTTAATAGACATTATCAGAAGAAGAGGTGGAAGCGGCACTTGGCGTCTCATCATCATCAATTTTGGTAAACTCCGTCTTTTTGTACAAATTTTTCATGAACTTTGATGTTTGGGATGTGAGAAATCTTGGGCCACTCTCCTCTCTCCTTTTCGGCAACCTTGTGCAAGAATCGGACAGTAGTCACCATCGATGACAAGCTCCTTGAGATGATGTGTATTTCGTAAGAAGTTGGGCAGTGTTTTAAGCACACAGCAATCGGTAATTTGTAAGGAAGAAAGGGAGGGCATTATTGTAATTGTCTTCTGAGAATCCTCTTCTTCACTCCACCTTGTCATTCCTTCCCACTCCTCCCACTTTAGCAACATGCTGAATTCAAGTCTTTTCAAACTTGGGAATAAAATAAGTGGTGATGACGACAATGTTTGCGTTTCTATTGTTCCATCTATTCCCAAAAACTCAACTCCTACATTTTTCAAGCTTCGCCAATCTATTATCTTCAGGACTTCAAGGGACTCCAATCTCCCCAAAAGAGGCACAAACTCAACAAACTTGGAATATTGAAGGGTAAGGCTTCTCAATTTGTTTAACGACGTCATCCAATGAGGTCGGAGTGTGGTGCCACTGGAGAATTTGATAGATAAGGATTCCAGATTTGGATGTGGTTGTAAGGCATTCACTATTTCTTCCTCGATGTGCTGCACTGTTGCAAGCCAGGGGAACTCGAATTCCAGACTGACAAGGCAATTTTTGTTCACCAAATGCGCTTTCTCGGCCTGCCTCGCATCCTTGAGATCCTCCAGAAATTCTATTCGGAAACTCCCACGAAGTTGGTCCATGTTTCTCAAATCACTTAACTCAAATAATGCTTCTTTGTTGTTATCAACGTCATCATCGCCATGGATGCGAACTTCATCTAGCCTTCGTAGACTTGTTAACCTTGCAATCCCCTTGGGCAACTTTAGACGAAGACAACCCATAACATAAAGATTCTGCAAGTTAAACAGCTTTCCCATGCCTTCAGGTAATCTTTCAAGTGTTCTGCACCAAATGAGTCTCAAGGTTTGCAAATTCAATAAATTACACACGCTGTCTGGCAATTTCATCAAATCTTTATTATAAGACAAATCAAAATACCTCAAATGTGTCAATTCTCCAACCTCATTCGGAACTTCTTTCAAGGAGTTACGACTTAGATTCAACGTTCTAAGGCATTTTACTTGTGAAATTAACTCTCGACCAAAACTAGTAATCTTTGAATCAAAAGTTGCAAGAGTTCGTAAATTCTTGCAGTTGCACAAGGAACTCGAAATTAGTGGACCTTCTGGTGCAAACATTAATGTCAAATGACGAGCCTTATTATATCCATCAAACTCCATTATTCTCTTAGTATTACCACCCTCAGCCTCCAAAACTAAGCATTCATTCTTAGTTAGAAATTGTAGAAAGTCATGCACAACGTCATGCATCTTGCACCCCCTTATATTTCCAAGTTCATCTTCCTCAAATTCTTGAAAGAAAGAGCGCATTACTAAGTTATCAAAGTACATTTCACCGACCACTTCTTTTTCTTTGTTTCCAATTGAATTAAGATAATTTTGTGACATCCACAACTCAATCAACTCATATTTGACAATGTTATAATCTTTTGGGAAAATAACACAATACAAAAGACAACGTTTGATTATCGGGGCCAAATCATAATAACTTAGTAGCAGTGGTTGGAAAACTTGTTTCTCAACCACCTCTAACTCCCATATCTTACTGTTCAAAACGTCTTGCCATTCTTTCCTCGTTTTCTTGTAGCGCATGAGACCACCCAATGTCTTTGCAACAAGGGGCAGGCCCTTACACTTTTTGACAATTTCTTTACCAATAGATTCTAACCCTTTAAACTCATTTTTTTCTCTATCAGCCAGTGCAATGTGATAGAACAATTTACGACAGTATTCATCACTCAACTCCTTCAAATTGATCGTATCAGCGGATGCTCCCATCATCAAAGCAACATCCTCCTTTCTTGTGGTCACCAATATTCTACTACCCACAGCCCCACTTTGTAAAGCTAACTTTAATGGTTCCCACTTTCTATACTCTTCGTTCCACACATCATCTAGGACAAGAAGGAACTTCTTGCCCTTAACGGACTGATGTATAAATTCCAAGAGTGTTTGCAACACATTTGAAGCCGGGGTCTCTTTTTTCAGACCCTCAATGATGTCTTTGGCAATTTTGATCTCATCAAAAGGATCCGAGACACAAACCCATATTCTATTGTTGAAATGGGCTTGAACATGTTCATCATTATAGGCAAGTTGGGCAAGAGTTGTCTTGCCAATTCCTCCCATCCCTATAATAGGGATGACAAGGCAGGTAGCCCCTCCTTGACCACTCTCACTCAGCAACTTTTTCACTAATATTTCCTTTTCGTGGACTCGACCAAATGTCTTATCAACGAAAGAAGAACTTTTTTGTCGTTCAATTTGTTCAATTCCTCTTTTCATGTATTTAAAGTTATAGTTTTGCCTTTCACTAGCAATCAGAGCTAATCTTTCATTTAGTTCTTTTATCTTCACAGCAATGTCACGACGAAGAGTAACTTGACTGACTTGGCCAAAACAAAACCAAGGGGCAGGAATGCAGAAACGTACCTTCTTGGTAGTACTAGTACTACCAGCATTACCAGCTTCTTTTTCTTGTTTCTGAATTTGTTGTTTCAGGATTGCAGGACTCCACTCGTCCAACACGTCGTCCATCTCGTAGGATACATCCTTCAATCCCTCCAGCCATTTTCTCACGCCTACGTCCTTCACCTGCCTCTCCTCTCATTCTCGAGCACACCTTCAATAGCTTTGAAATTGCTGGTGAGTTTTGCCACTTCTTTCTTAACACCCACAACTAGTCTGACCTCTTGTTCTATTTGTTTTTGGATGATTGAGGCCAACTGTTCTATGAGCAAGGAAATGAGTGCCTCAGCCATTTGTTTGCTCTAGAAATGGATTTCTAGTGGAAGAAAAAAGAAAGGGAAAAGGAAGAAATCTTTTAATGCAAATGATAGCAAGGTAGTGTTGGGAATTGTTGTAGGCATTCTCATTTCTCCCCAGCTAGTTTTATAATGTTGAGGCTGATGAAGAATGCTTGTAAGTCAATTCAGGCCCATCAACACGAATAGAATTTATCTCTTCCCTAACTTGTTTGTTTCTTCTCTTTTAATTCCATACTTTAGCTTTCCCTTACCTTATTCCCTTATTCTTTCAAAAATTAAAAAAATTTGATGGCTTCACACCGTCGCCCAGTTAATATTAGAAAAATCATAATGAAAACAAAATCAATAATATTAGAAAAATTCAATGTCTTCACATGCTGGAAAGTTTGGTAACGCGTTGGAAATTCTTGACGGCATGGCTCATCCAGGACCCTTTCTGGAAGAAAGAAGAAAATCTAGAGCAGAAAGAAGAAAATCTAGAGCCAAATTTTGGTCAACGGTGAGCGTTAAGTTTGGAGTGGACCTCATAAACACACCAGACTAGAGGTTGTCTCTCAGCCATATTCCAAAGACTTTTTTGGTCAATTGCATTGCATATGATGACACAGAAATATGCATCTGAAAAATAAAATTCTCTACACGTGAAAACAGACTACATATATAATTTCGACACCGTATTAACAAAAGATGAACGTTAGACAAAAGAGAATTTTTTTAAAAGACGAACATGTTACAAATTGTGATTCGGTCAACAGAAATATGCAAAGAGTAATTAATGACTATACATATAGAGCCAAGTATTTTTCAGAAAAGGAAAAGGAAGATGAGAAAAAATGCGGTAGTTTCCTTTCTTGTTTGTCTTGTCAAACGACAAATGGAGGTAGTTGGTTTCTTTTGTTTTTGGACAAAAGAAGAAAGAATCAAATGGTTCGTTTGCTGTTAAGAGTTGTTATGGATTACATTTATACACTCTTAATATTAAAAGCCAAATGAAAAAAAAGAAGAAGAAATACTTGTAATAAATCCTGGGAAAATCAAATCAAATGGTCTCCATCCACAATTTCCTGCGTAGTGAGCTCTATCTATCTATCCATATTCGTGACCAGACTTTTGCTTCCCAAAATTCCTAAGGAATACAATTCTCTGTCTTTCATCCGAAATATCACAAGATAAGTTTTCTCCGTCCACCTCAACACCACCTTCCAAAAACCGCTTACTTTGAACCGTTGGATATCATTCAAACCCCCACATTCCAAAAACCAAACACCCAAAAACTTGTTTCTCGTTTTAAAATACCACTTATAAAATTAAAAACCCATCAAAGTTTGGACAATAATTTCACATGTCTTATGTTTATTAGATGGTACATCAACCACATGGTGTAACCGGAACATATAAAAATTTCTCATGTTTTTGGTCCTACTTCCTTCTGTCGTTGGATATCATTCATCCACTGATGAATTATACGTGATAGTGTGTACTATATAATTATGTTGTACCCGTATAATTAAGTCGTTCATTTTAAATTTAACTTCAGTCTAACGAGTTAAAACACTCTTTAGTATTAAATTAAATATAGAAAGCTCGCATATATGACATTTCGCTTAACCATGTATTAGCTGATGTTACTATTGACACGTGTCCTTGCTGAGGTGGCAAGTTTGTTAGCTCTTCACGTGCTTATTAGTGTGATTAGTTAGTCTGTTAAGCAGGTTAGAGTCATCGTTACACAACTATATAAGCTTGGGTCTGGTTCATTTGATCATGATGTAAAGATACAATTTCTGAGAATATACAGAGCTTTACTTTCTCTCTTTCTTCGTCACTTCTTCCTCTCCATAGTTAACATGGTATCAGAGCTTCGACTCTTGATCTCTAGCTTTCGCTCCGCTTGAAAAGCTTGAATCTGTACCTTTCATGGCGATTTTCATGGAACTTTCGTGCTTGATGGCGATATCTTTGCACAATCTTGCGATTCTTCGATTGTGTTTGAGCTCCTTCTTCTCTCAATAAATTCAGTTCTGGTATGAATTCTAAACTTGTTCTCTGCATCAACATTGAATTTAGGTCAAATGATTCAGTGAATTGAGGCATAAAGCCCCTATTACGGCACGAAGCCTATATTGAAGCACGAAGTTGTTTAATTTATGATATTTTCATTTTCTTGAGGCACAACGCCATTGTTAAAGCACGAAGCTCTTATTGAGACACAAAGTCCATTTCTGAGGCACGGAGCTTTATTTTCTTGAAGCACATAGGTTTTCTTGCTTATATTTCATCTCATCAGTTGATTGCCAATCATGACTTTTACGATGCCTAAAATCGAAGGTTTATTAGGAGTCTTAACTATTAAGCTGTCGAGAAGATAACTTTGTCAAGTGGCAGGTATCAGTTGCAATCCTTGCTACATGGATTTGATTTGTATGGACATTTTGATGGCACTACTGAGTTGTTGTGCGCAGCGGAAGCGGATTGCACATGGACGGTGGATATGAAACCGTTGAAACAACAAGAGCAAAATATGAAATATAGAAATCCAAACGACACAAGGATGTATACTGGTTCGGCCCGTGTGTAGCCTACATCCATTTCGAAGACAGCGGGAAATTTCACTAGTATCCTAAAAGAGATTACAACCAAAGGAGATTAACCCTCTCACCTATCCTAGGAATTACAGAGTTTAACTCTCACAACCCAAATCCCAAATACACCCAAGTCACTCTCCAGCTAACCACACACAAGAGCCAAGAACACAGGAATTGTTCTTGCTCACTAGGAAAGAACACACTAAGAATAATACAAAGAAATAAACCTCTCACAAACACAAGGAACAAATGAAGAAGACTCAACCTTTAAAATGGCTTGATCTTCCTTCAACATCTCGTGTAGCCAAAGAGGAGTTTATCTCCACCATCATGGTGATGCTCTCTAGTATTTCTCTCTGTGTGGAAATGTCCCTCACTTCTATTTTAGCTTAACTGAGCAATGGTGCTCACGGCACCTCCAAATGGTCGGGCACAAATGCCCACACACATTTTCTCTTGACTGATGCTCTCTCTCCCTTATGTAGACAAGTGAGCTGCAAGGAGATTCACCAACAGCTCCCACGTGAAGAGGAAAAAGAAGCCAAACCATGTGCTAGAAGTCATCATTATTAGTGACATAAAACACCCACTTGGAATAAACAAAGAGAAAGAAACCAATTCTTTCTCAAAGTGGACAGCTCCAACGGACAAAGAAAGAACCCAAAATCACCAACCAATTAGACTCCCCCACAAAATAATGTCCAAAACTATACATTATTTAGGGACCATGATTTCTTCCACTTTTCCATCTTGCTTTCGGCTGCTGCCCATGGAGCCAAGGGAAACACAATATCCCATGCACATAACCAAAAGACAATACCACCGCACTTATGAAGCCAACAAAGTCAAGATAAGTGCCCATAACAAAACACATTACATGCCATCAAATTTGAGCCAATTCCAACATGAGTGTCCACCAAAATTTATAATTTCTGAGTCAGAGGGGAGTCACAACAGAGATTACTGAAGCTTATAAGTCTTGGCTTCAAGTTGATAAGGCACTTTTAAGTCTTCTTATTGCCACATTATCCGATGATGCTATGGAATATGTCATAGGTTGTAAAACGGCAAGAGATGTGATCGGTTCATAATTGTATATCATTTTGTACCCTTCTAGCTTATGATTTGGTTATGTTATTGAGTTAAACTTGTGCTTTTAATTCATTTTCTATTTTGATAAGTCCATAATTTCATACACTTGCATGCCTTCATTACTTAGTGATTTTGCTTAGTTTCTCTTTATTTTGAGTCACTTACCTATGTTTGTGTGTTTTGTAGGTTAAGATAGCAAGAGATAACATTTGATTCAATCCATGCATGTTAAGGGCTGATTGGCATATGAGGAATCTGAGCTTAAAGACAAACACATTTTGGCTACAACCCCCTTTCCAGCCCAATTTCGTAGGTCAACGTCTTGGCCTTGGATCAGCATACTATGGGGCTCGAATGAGGTGACGATCTTCATCAAACTTGTTCCAATGGGTGTCTACTACAACATATCCACATTTCAGCCCAATTGAACATTTGTGGAGTGCTCGGCCCGTCCAACACCCAACCTTGCTCAGCAGGATTTCCAGCTGCTAGCTTTTGCCATGTACCTCCTTTTAGCCATGTGCCTCTCTCTAGCTATAACTGACTTTGTACTCAACATAATGAGTGAAGTGGGGAGGCATTCCAGCTATTAAAGATAAAGCAAGAGCATATTTGTGAAGACAAAATTCATCATGGCAAAGGGGACAAGGAAGAGACAAAGGTTAAAGTGCCATGGTGGAAAGGAGAGAGAGAATAATGAGGAATGATGAGAGGCATTTTGCTTTAGCCTTTGAACATGGGAATTGAATTGGCAGATCACTTTGGAGCTGGATATCAGCTTTTGAGCTACTAAAGAGAAGCATGTGCATGCATGTGAAGCCAAAGAAAGAAATGAAATGAAATGAAGTCAATTCCAGTCCCTGTTTCGGCAGCCAACTTGCAGTGGCCAAACCGTACACTTCTACTGCTCCAATGTGAATACTTTCTTCATTGAAGTTGTTTCAATGGGTGTCTAGTATAACATATCCAAATTTGAGCCCCATTGGATAAGTGTGGAAACCTCTAGCCTTCCTACACCAAGACTGGTTCAGAAAACTCGTTTTTGTTCAACAACCAAAAGAAGACCACATGGGTTGGCAGCAAAAGGCAGCCACAATTGCACACCTTTGATAACCCATGTGAAGAAAGCTTGAGTTGCAGCAAAAGAAGTATGGGATGCATTTGATTCCAACCACACTAACATAGACAAGATGAGGTGGGAGTTATGGGTTGTATTAAAGAAGGAATGGTGGTGTTGAATTTCATCATGATGTTCCTCCCTCTTAGCCCTATAAATAGAGAAGTCTTCAAGCTTCATAAAACACACCCCAAGGGGGGAGCTCTCAAACACTTCTCTAGAGCTCCCTTCCCTTCTCTCCCTCAAATTCTCTTAGTTTCCTTTCAAGTTGTTAATTGTTGTAGTAGAATGAGTTTACTGAATTTTTCTTCAAGTTTTCAAGTTCTACTTTAATTTTATTTGTAATGTACATTCTTTCTTAAGTATTCAAGTTTAATTAGTTTCCAAGTTTCAATTATGGTTTTTGTTCTTATTCATTATGCTTATAAGTTAATATGCTAGTTTGAATGATTGATCACCATTTAGGTTTGCATGTTAGCTATCTTGGTTTGAATTAAGAGTATACACCATGTTTTAATTCGAATTGAACTATGAATAAGAAGAGTATGTATGGACATTCGACAACAGGGATTAGATACATGCTTGGTTGTTTAAATTGTTCTTCTATGCGTAATGGGTTCCTAATGCTTAATTTTAGGTTAGACAACAAATGATCAAATTAGGGAATTAGGAACACAAGGTTAGAACCAGACACCATGGCCTAATCATACTTTAGCTAGAATCAATCCATTAATTTAATTGAACTTGGGAACTTATTTGCTTGAGTTATTTCCTTTTCTTGTTTTATTTATTTTTTTTTCCATTTCTGTTTTTTTTGTAGGGAAATGAATTGGATCATTCAATCACCAATCCTCGTGGGATCGACCTCGCACTTACATATGCTATACTACCGAACGGCTCGTGCACTTGCAAGTATCATAAATTGAGGATGCAGCTGAATCCATTTTGGTGCAAGTGAATCCGACACAACAAGTTTTTGGCGCCGTTGCCGGGGATTGGCAACATAGTTTGGTTCTATTTCTTTTCCCTACTTGTTTTATTTTTATTTTTCATTTTCATGTTTTCTAGACAATTTCTTGTTTTAAAGTTAATGACGTTAATGGACAAGTTGTGTTTGTAGTCCAACGGAATAGGACAATTGCCTAACAAGCAAGAGAACTCGGTTTAAGTCTCAGCTTACACAACTCATTGGTGCTTGTTGCTTTGAAGCATGGAATTGGATGGTGTTGATTTTCGTTTTCATTTTAGTTTTTATTTCCTAATCCTTTTAATTCCATTTCAAGTTTGTGTGTTTGTTTTAGCAATTTATGATAGCTTAATAAAAATGGAGAGAGATGGCAACCTCAATCATATGAATGGGAAGTGTGGAGCAATAGGAGAAGTCGCGACCTCCAAGTGCATCCACGCTCGACCTAATCGCTTCAAGGGGGAGCATTTCAATCATTTCTCTTCTTTGAATTCTGTTTATTTCCGTAATTGTTTTTGCCTTTTGGTCCGCGTTGAGTTCTTTGTTTTTCTGTGCTGAATCCAACCATATAAAGAACGTAACTTTGGACTTACGGTTTGAAAGTTATAGTCTACAAACTGAACAGAGGTCCAAGCTGGAAAACAGAGAAACGAATCTGTCCAAATGGTGATAAAAGGGTGATAAATAGGTGATAGAAAGTGCTGTTTATGTTTTTCTTTGGTTTCTTGATTTGTTTCTTTTAGTACAACAATTTATGTTGTTTGTTTCAATTTGTTTAGAGTACTTAGTTCATTTTTGTTTATGGTTTGTTGTTTCATTTTATCTTAATTTGTTTTTGTTTCTTATCTTAAAACTTAAAAAAGATTTTTCATATGAGCTAACTTATGGTAACCCCAGGATGAGCACTTCCGTCAATAGTGTCTAGGAGTTCTATAGGCGACACCTTCGGTGTCTAAGAAGTTTGGGTTTTAAGCGGGACCATTGTGACCCCTCCAACCTTCCCGGATCCCCTGGCTGTGTTTTCTGAGGCCCTTAACTGGTCATCCGTGAGTTGCTTGTATATTCGTGCTTTTTTTTTTTTTTTTAAATTAAGGTTTTTTTTAAATAAAAAAAAATTATTTTCTTTGTTTTCTTTTCTGTTTAGTCTTTATTTTTGTTTTGTTTTTGTTTTTGTTTTGTTAAGTTTGTTTATGTATTTATTTATGTGGTATGATTAGTTAGTTTATTTCTAAGTGTTAAAAACAAATTTTTATTTCATTTCAAACGTTGCATTACAAACAAAGAAAAAAAAGTACATAAGTTTAATTAAAAATAAAATAAAAACAACATCATCATTCATCATCATTCATCATCATCATCTTCTCCTTCACCTTCTTCATCTTCATCTTCATCATGGCTTGTCTCTATTTACTCTTACTTGTAGAATCTGCAGCAGCTCTACATGGTCTTCATTTCTCTTTTGCAGCATTTCTACATGCTGGTTGGCACTGTAGAGCCGCTTCTGGAGTCCGCCACCATAGCCTTCAAGGAAGCCACTTCCTCGCTCAGCGCGGCACACTCCCGTGTCCTCGCCAGTAATCGCATGCCCAAATTGGTAGCCGAGACCGCATGGAGCACAGGATAAAGAGTGGGACTCATCCACCGCCATCTTGTTAGACCTACGTGCCACATGCAGGATGGTCCCGCTGGTGTGAGTATACCTGCCAATCATGCCACTTAGCAGCACTGCTCTCTTCGGCATTGTCTAGCAAAGTTCAGGATTGGCTCAGCAAAGTTTGAGGCCGTGCCGTGATGATATGTGGAGTTTGGGAAGACAGGGGTTGGAGAAGCCCTTATCTGGGCATTTGATGGTGCAAGGGACAGCTCAAGGTTGAGATCATCAAGGTGAGTGCATGAGGATGCCATTTGTTTTGCTTCTGAATTTTTTGATGTTTTTCTTTGAGTTTGCAGGAAGAAATGCTGGGTATCATCCGTTTAGAGAGGCGTGGTTTAAATAGACATATGCTGATGAGAGAGAGCCATCACCACTTCGGATTTCCCGGGCATGCTCGACCTAATCGCTTCAAGGGGGAGCACCTTTATTTTCACTTTACTTTTCTTTTTTCCGTGTTTTTCTGGTGTTTTGTGTTTTTGCCCGTTACTTTCATTTTCTAGAGCTTTGTTTTTTTTTTGCCTTTACCTTTCGGCTATCATCTTTATTCTATTTTAGTTAGGGAGCCAACAATTCAGGCTTGGGGGATGTCAAAGTGGCCTCTGCGCGCCGACACGTCCCTCACCCCTTTCACCCGTGACTTCCCAGGAACCAAGGCATCAGGGACCACACTTTTTCTTTTTAGAAATCCCGCCTTCGCGTTCTCAATTCAAGTTTCATTTTATTTTAAAAAAATAAAAAAATAAAAAATAAATAACATGTGGGCTTCGGATTTCATTGCGGGTCGGGTTTTCACCGTTGTTAGGTTTCAAAGTGGGTTTACTTCTTTTGGGTTGGGCTTTCAATCGTTTGGGTTTTGGTTTGCGTAAGACTGTTTGTTTAGGGCTTTCTTTTTCGAGTGTTTTACCTGTTTCGTTTCTTTTTTTTTTTATTTGTTTGTTTGTTTTGTAATTTTTATTTTGTAATTATTTTATTTTTGTATTTTAATTCTTGTGTGATTTGTGATTTTTTTTTATTTGCTTTAATACCTTTTATTTCTTGTTATCACATTGCTTGTTCCTAATTTTTAAACATTGAGGACAATGTTCATCTCTAGGTTTGGGGGTATTGGAGTTTAGCATGTAAATTTGGTTTTTCCTTAATTTAAATTTTTTTTTATTTGCTTGTTTTTATTTTAATTTTATTTTCTTTAACTCTTGCTTTTATTTTTATTTTTATTTTATTTCGATTTTGATTTTATTCACTTTCCGAACACATTTGATGAGATTGTGATAAATGTTTGCATGACTAAAATGAAAATTGAATTTTATTTATTTATTATTTTTTTTTTCCTTGTAAATTTTTATTGTAATTATAAAAAAAAAAATTAATTTGGCATCGTTCTAGCATGATATGTTTGAAACCTTCTTTGCACTTGCCATTTGTTTCATAATTTTCCAATTAAAGGATTTGCATGACCCAAAGAATTGTATCAAGCATAAATTAGACTTACATAACCATATAATGTGAGCTTTTGAGCCTTGTGCTTCATTTCTTGAGTGTTATACATATACTCTTATTTTCTTGTCATCAAAGTTGTTGTTTGATCTCATTATTCATTCATTTGGTTGAACACTTAAAAGTCATTCATTCTTTTGCAATTTGATTTCATGACATTTAAGAAATGATATTAAGGCCCTCTTTGGATCGTTTGTGCCTTTCAAGCTAACCTTATGCATGCTTAAGCATGATTTTCCATTGTTAACCATTTTGAGCCCACAAGTAAACCTTTTCTTTCATTTTACCAATTATATTTCCTCGCCTTAGCCCGAAAAACAAATATTTACCTTTCTAAGGAACTCATGAGCTCTAATTCGGATGTGTTTTTCATGCTAAGTTTGGGAAGGGATATTACGTTTCAAAAAAACAAAAACAAAAAAACAAAAAAACAAAAAAAAGAACTTCACTCAATTGGTGAAAGAAAAAAAAAAGTTGTAATTATGTGGTGGTTGATTGAAAATTCATTTTTGGGCCTTCAAAAATAATTGGTGTTTGGAAAGGAGTATGTACCATTGTAAATGAAGGTATAAGGAGTTTTGATCATGTAAAAGAAAAAAATCTAATCGTGATGATTCGAAGTCTTGTAAACTATTATTTTATGCTCTTATATTTTGAGTTCCTTGGACTTTGTTTTATCCATACCCTTCATTTCTTACTCACCTTGCACCCTTGGCCCCATTACAACCTATATTAAAGACCTAAATTGATCTTAAATGTCATATGGTTAAATTGCATGCATTTTCTTGCTTTTAAGTGTTTGGCATCCTTCTTGAGATCATATTAATGCAAGTTCTTCATCTTCCAATTTTGAGTTAAGTCCTTTATGGTTTAACTCTAATCTCATGTTTATAACTGAGTGATGCATTGTAGCCCTCTTCTAGAGTGATTCATTTGTGAGATGACAACTTTAGTGAGATTTGAAGTTGCATTTGTGCTTGGTATGATTTTTGAAATTATGTGAAAACTAAGATTGGAGAATTTGTTGCATTTGGCAATCACACTACTACACTTTGAGCATGTTGTGTTTTGAACTTTGCCGCTTTGTAAATAATGTCTAAAATTGAGCTTTTCACTTTTGAGTCATGTGCATGAGTCATTTCTCTTCAGAAAATGTTCGGAAAGATTGTTTTGAGTTTTCTTTTTACTTATTTTTACTTTTTTCTTTTTGTAATTTTTTTTGTTTTTTTGTTTTATTTTGCTTAAGGACTAACAATTCTAATAAGCTTTCTAACCACTTTGTTTTGTAGAGTTAATAAAACGTTTGTGGGTATCGTTTCTGTTAAACCCTCAGGAGACACAACTCCTCCTACTAGGGATGCCTAGAGGTTTAAAGGCTTGTTGCATATGCTCAATGCAATCGAGTTACCTGCGGAAGTGGTTTAGTTAACTTCTTGTTTTGTTTTTAACTTTGTTTTGTGTTGTTTTGCTCGAGGACTAGCAAAATCTAGGTTTGGGGGTATTTGATCGGTTCATAATTGTATATCATTTTGTACCCTTCTAGCTTATGATTTGGTTATGTTATTGAGTTAAACTTGTGCTTTTAATTCATTTTCTATTTTGATAAGTCCATAATTTCATACACTTGCATGCCTTCATTACTTAGTGATTTTGCTTAGTTTCTCTTTATTTTGAGTCACTTACCTATGTTTGTGTATTTTGTAGGTTAAGATAGCAAGAGATAACATTTGATGCAATCCATGCATGTTAAGGGCTGATTGGCATATGAGGAATATGAGCTTAAAGACAAACACATTTTGGCTACAACCACCTTTCCAGCCCCCCATTTTCGTAGGTCAACTTCTTGGCCTTGGATCAGCATACTATGGGGCTCGAATGAGGTGAAGATCTTCATCAAACTTGTTCCAATGGGTGTCTACTACAACATATCCAAATTTCAGCCCAATTGGACATTTGTGGAGTGCTCAGCCCGTCCAACACCCAACCTTGCTCAGCAGGATTTCCAGCTGCCAGCTTTTGCCATGTACCTCCTTTTAGCCATGTGCCTCTCTCTAGCTATAACTGACTTTGTACTCAATATAATGAGTGAAGTGGGTATGCATTCCAGCTATTAAAGAGAAAGCAAGAGCATATTTGTGAAGACAAAATTCATCATGGCAAAGGGGACAAGGAAGAGACAAAGGTTAAAGTGCCATGGTGGAAAGGAGAGAGAGAATAATGAGGAATGATGAGAGGCATTTTGCTTCAGCCTTTGAACATGGGAATTGAATTGGCAGATCACTTTGGAGCTGGATATCAGCTTTTGAGCTACTAAAGAGAAGCATGTGCATGCATGTGAAGCCAAAGAAAGAAATGAAATGAAATGAAGTCAATTCCAGTCCCTATTTCGGCAGCCAACTTGCAATGGCCAAAACTTACACTTCTACTGCTCCAATGGGAATACTTTCTTCATTGAAGTTGTTTCAATGGGTGTCTAGTATAACATATCCAAATTTGAGCCTCATTGGATAAGTGTGGAAACCTCTAGCCTTCCTACACCAAGACTGGTTCAGAAAACTCGTTTTTGTTCAACAACCAAAAGAAGACCGCATGGGTTGGCAGCAAAAGGCAGCCACAATTGCACACCTTTGATAACCCATGTGAAGAAAGCTTGAGTTGCAGCAAAAGAAGTATGGGATGCATTTGATTCCAACCACACTAACATAGACAAGATGAGGTGGGAGTTATGGGTTGTATTAAAGAAGGAATGGTGGTGTTGAATTTCATCATGATGTTCCTCCCTCTTAGCCCTATAAATAGAGAAGTCTTCAAGCTTCATAAAACACACCCCAAGGGAGGGAGCTCTCAAACACTTCTCTAGAGCTCCCTTCCCTTCTCTCCCTCAAATTCTCTTAGTTTCCTTTCAAGTTGTTAATTGTTGTAGTAGAATGAGTTTACTGAATTTTTCTTCAAGTTTTCAAGTTCTACTTTAATTTTATTTGTAATGTACATTCTTTCTTAAGTATTCAAGTTTAATTAGTTTCCAAGTTTCAATTATGGTTTTTGTTCTTATTCATTATGCTTATAAGTTAATATGCTAGTTTGAATGATTGATTACCATTTAGGTTTGCATGTTAGCTATCTTGGTTTGAATTAAGAGTATACACCATGCTTTAATTCGAATTGAACTATGAATAAGAAGAGTATGTATGGACATTCGACAACAGGGATTAGATACATGCTTGGTTGTTTAAATTGTTCTTCTATGCTTAATGGGTTCCTAATGCTTAATTTTAGGTTAGACAACAAATGATCAAATTAGGGAATTAGGAACACAAGGTTAGAACCAGACACCATGGCCTAATCATACTTTAGCTAGAATCAATCCATTAATCTAATTGAACTTGGGAACTTATTTTCTTGAGTTATTTCCTTTTCTTGTTTTATTTATTTTCTTTTCCATTTCTGTTTTTTTTGTAGGGAAATGAATTGGATCATTCAATCACCAATCCTCGTGGGATCGACCTCGCACTTACATATGCTATACTACCGAACGGCTCGTGCACTTGCGAGTATCATAAGTTGAGGATGCAGCTGAATCCATTTTGGTGCAAGTGAATCCGACACAACAAGATGCATGGTTGAATTTAACTGATAGATATGCCTCAGTTTCTAGAGCACGAGTTAATCAACTCAAGACTGAGTTGCATACTCTACATAAGGGCAGTGATTCTATTGAAAAATTCTTGCTTAAGTTGAAACACATTAGGGATCAATTGTCTGCAGCAGAAGTTCACTTAACTGATGATGACATTATCATTGCTGCACTTAATGGTTTACCACCTGAATTCGACATGATTAAAACAGTGTTAGTGGCAAGGGAAACACCAATTAATCTCAAGGAATTCAGAGCTCATCTGTTGTTGGTAGAAAGTAATATTGAAGCTAGAATTGTGGCAATGTCTCACTCTATGCATGGTATGATGGGGGTATATTCGTTTGAATTGGGGTCTTCATCTACTGCTAATACTGTGCATATTTCTTTCGCCAATTCATCTGCTCCAGTGGGAACCATAATTGGTCATTCTCAGTCAAATACTTTAACAACTATGGGGTTTAATGCCAGGTTTCAGTCCTCATCTGTGCCTCATTCTCAACCAACAACGCATTATGCTCAAGCAAGTCAGCCTACTAATTCACACTACAATAATAGAGGTAGAGGCTTTCACGGCAATAATAATGGTGGCCGTTTCAACTCCCAACCAAGTTCTTTTGTTCCCAAGTTTTCTTGTGGTCCAAAAACACAGGCAATTCCTGAATGTCAGATCTGTAATAAGAGAGGTTACACAGCTACAAATTGCTTTTATCGAATCCCTGACAATTCTTCTTGTTTGCACCACTTTGCAAAACCCAAGGGAGGTGCCGTATAGCAGTTGTAGCTCCGAAGTTCCAGTGTCGTATCCACAGAGAGCAGTGTAAAGAAAATAACAGAAATGAAAAAGAACAATTATGATTGAAAAGTAGATTTATGCAAGATTTGATTTCAAGAAAATTCAATTGATTAAAACACTAAGGCATTGGGTTTCCACTTTTAACATAAGCATGCAACTCTTATTAATTTGATCCACAAAATATTTTCCATTGTAGTTGTTCAAAATAATTAAAGCTCTTTTTAATTTCCTTTAGAAGTATTCTAAGCATAACTTGTACCATTTGTAACATCCCGACCCAAATTTTTATATCCAATTAATTATTTAATAAATTAGATTAAGAAATTACAATTTTACCCTTGGGGATAGGGGTATTTTGGTCATTTTTTAACCCGGAAGGATTTTGGGAAAATGAGTGGTACCGTTGCGTAGAGCTCGTCGATACGAGTTCGTAGACATGCGGCATGCCCAATTCCGATTTGTAACGAAGGAGGAAAAGTCTGAAAACGAAAGGGACATAAACGGAATTTTTTTAAAATTTTTACTGTAGCAACAGTATCGTGCTACAGTAACCGACAGTTTTAATATTTTTTTCTTCTTCTTTCTCCTTCTCCTTCCTTCTCTCCCCCCGTGCGAACAGCCCCCTCCCCATTCTTTTTCTCTGGACAGCTGGTGGCTTCTCCAAGACACAACCGTCAAGTCCAGCCGCCATGAGGGGCGGTACCGGTCCCAAAAGGACCGCCGTGAGTTCCTCTTCCAGCCCTCCCCCATCTCAGCCATCACCACCGTCGGCAGTCGCCGGAAATTGCAGAAAAACGACCGGAAATTTCAAAAACTTTGGGTCGCTCGTTCTCCCTCATTTCTCCACCAAATTGGATGAGTGAGGTATGGTTTTTGGACTACTTTTCGTGCTCTAGCTGCCTATGGGATATGATTCCAGAAATTTTGAGAGTTTGTAGTCCGTTTTGTGAATTTAAATTCTGCCGGTTTTCAGTTAGAATTTCCGGCCACTTCCGGCCACCTTTTAGGCCATAGCCCAAGAACAAAAGTGATTCCAAATTAGGTGTATTACCTAGGGTAGGAGTTTGGAGTCAAGATGTTAAGTTTTTCCGGCGAGTGGTTATCGCTTTGGACACCCACGCGCTGCCGGCGCGTGTGGCGTGGGTACTGTAGCAGAGAGACATTTTTATCCTAAAATGATCTCCTGGTTGTCACGAGTGCGTAGAATTTTATGGATCTCAATTCGGATAACATTTGAACCCCGAACGGATTTTACATATTGTGTGATTTCCGGGTTCGATATGTTAGGACCGTTGGATCGCTTCCCATTTAATATATGTTGGTTTAGATATTTCTAGGATCGTGTAGGAATTCACGGATCGGGAATCGGAGCCCCGGATGTTTCCGATTTAAATAGTTAAAGTTTGTGTTTTACGTTAACCGTTCGATTGTGCGATCGCGAGCGATCTAACAGTCCAATTCGGACCAAATTTGCAGGACGTGTATCCTAGACCTTGTGGAACCCATAGGGACGTCCGGATCATAAAACGGAGGTCGTGGGCCTCGCGGGCCCGGTTGACCAAGTTGGGGCAGTTTGACCCTCGGTTGGCCGTGAGTCTTCCGAGGTAGTTTCATTCTTCAATGAGTACTAGACCGACCCTTTTGGACAAGTCTTGACCGTCATTTGTTTTATGTGGGTCTGTGAGATTATTTTTATGGTTTTGTGATGGAAATCTTATGCTTTTTGAATTTAATAGTTTATTTAAATTCTATTTATATTTAATAGTTGAATTCTTTATTTTTGTAAAGTAGTTGCAATATATGTGGGTTTCGACATTTTGGAGTGTTCTGAGTTTATATATAATATTTGAGGAAATGTTATTTATGTTGACAATGTGTGGGGTACTTGGGTTGTTGATGTGAGATACTAGAAAGACATGAGTTAGAATGTCAGTTTTAAAGTGCTATAAGCACTACTTTAGGTACCTCACCGGTTATGAGTTTTATGCTTGAGAGTTTATTGTCTATACTATATATATAGAGGTTTGGAACAATTGAATTAAGGAAGGAAATATCATTTTAAAATATGGTTATAAGGATTTCGAACTCCACCATCATACGTACCTTCCCTGATTGTTATGTCACACATGTCTGGAGTTTCCGACGTGTGGCGGTCCCCATACGTGGCGTTGGATGTTCCGGCGTATATGGTATTATTGTGATTGTTATGTCACACGTGTTCTGGAGTTTCCGGTGTGTGGCGGTCCCCATACGTGGCGTTGGATGTTCCGGCGTGTGAGGTATTATTGTGATTGTTATGTCACACGTGCCTGGAGTTTCCGTGTGGCGGTCCCTGACAGGACCCGCCCGGATTTCCTCTCGAAACCGGGATGGATCCTGCCCTGAATATCCGCATCTGCAGATGTCGGGCCCACTTACTAAGAACCGAGACTTTCTACCAAAATTTTGGCAGAGTCTCCCCTGGAAACAGGACATATCCCAAAAATTTCAACTTGTCAAAAACACAGATGTTTATAACCCAATAGCCAGCATGCATTACACAATACATAGCGTTTACAAACCATGGCCTCCGGCCTCAAAATACCAAAATTCTAACTGGGCAATAACAGAGCATCTAACAGAATTCCAAGAAAATAAAAGTGGGAAGGAAGTTTAACGATTTTACATAGCACAGAGGCCCTGAGAAAGCTCAAGTGCTGAAGCTCGTGAAAACAGGAGCACAAGACACAGCACTGCGGCTCGTTCCAGTCAACTCCTGCGTGGGGGCGCAAAACAGAAAATTGTGAGTGGACAAAACAACGTTTAGTTCAATTTAAACCAAAGTAGTATAACCCCACTGTTAGAAAACCATGCATGAAATCAATACATTAAATACCATCATGTTCATACATATATAGTTTGCTCAAACCCGAGCTAAATCCGAAAATACAGTGAAACTTGCAAATCAACCCATCCATCCCTTCCATTATAAATCTCAAATCAAACTCTCAAAACCCGTGCCCATTGGCACGACGAGCGGGGAAGTATCCTCACTCAAAAACAAGAACAAAGGAATAGCTATATAATATAAGAGATATTATATATATATATATATATATATATATATGACACACCTAATTGTACCGGGGAAACAATCCAACAGGGGATTGTTGACTAGCTCACAATTATCAGCCCTCAAACGGACTATGTGGCTAGGGACAAGCCGTCCAACTGGGGGACTAACTCTCAGCCAGCACGTACGGACGAAGAATCAAGACTCGTACGCCTGGAAACAGTCCTACGCGCGCAGACTACCCAATTAAGGGTCTACCGCGACACCCCGTTAAGGTATGCCCCGGGTTCCGACATTTCCAAGTATCCCAATTTCCATAATCACAATCCAATTTCAGGGGAGGTACACAGGGTAGTGCTTATAGCACTCCATACTGACATTCTAAACTCGTATTTTTTCTTCATCTCACAACACCCCAAAGTACCTCACACAATCTCAACAAGCCAACACTTTCCCAAAATATAATTATATACTTCAAGATACTTATGTGTCAAAACCCATATAAATTGCAGTTAACTTTATAACACAACATATTCAACATGAATAATTTGATACGAAAGGATGGTTTGGCATAAAATCATTTAAATCTCCATGCATATAAATTTCATTATAAAACCATGCTATTATTTGAAAACAAAGTCCACTCACAAGTAGTCCCAAGCTGCGTGACCCCGAGAGGGTCTTACCTATTTCAGAATAGGAATACGATATTAAAATCCAACTCTTCAAAATAAGACTTTTAAAATAAAATCCTAATTTTTCCCGGGTTTCTAGTATGCACGAGGAACGAGACACTCCTAGGGTCCACCTAAGAGTTTCACACACTGAAAAAGTCTCTGGAAGACGCTCGGTCAACCGGACGGTCAAAACTCACGATCGAACGGTTATCGTAAAACATAAATTTTAAATCATTGAAATCGGAACATCCGGGCTCCGATTCACGATCCGCGAATTCCTATGCGATCCTAGAAATACCAGGAACAACACACGTGAATTTGGGTTTGATCTAACGGTCCAAACACATCAAACCCAAACGATATCCAAATTGAGATCCGTAAACTCCTACGCGCTCGTGACAACGTAAGGATCATTCTAGGATAAAATGTGGCCTCTGCCGGACTGCCTACGCGCCGCCGCGCGTGGGTGGCTTGATCAATATTCCGGCGGCCGGAAAAACTTAGTATTTTGGTTCCAAACTCCTATCCTAGGTAATACACCTAATTTGAAACCACTTTTCTTCTTGGGTGAAGGCCAAAAAATGGCCGGAAATGGCCGGAAATGCCGACTGAAAATCGGATGAAGCTAAACTTCGAAATTTAACATGTAAATTCTCAAAATTTCAGGAAACCCAACCAACAGGCAGCTAGAGCAGGAAAAATAGATGAATTTTCATACCTTACTCGTCCAATTCGGTGGAGAAACGAAGGAGAACGGAGGTGTTGAAGTTTCTAAAATTTCAGAAATTTTTCCAGCAGCTTTGCCTGCGTTTTCCGGCGGTCTCGACGGCGGCTTCCGGCTGGAGATGGGCTGGGGTTCGAAGGCGAGGTCGAGCTCGTCAGTTGGTACCGGTGCCGGAGCTTTTGGTGGTCGGAGGTGGTGGCTATGGTGGGTGGTGGCTGCGGCTGAAGAGAAAAAAAAACGAAGGGGAGGGGAAGTCGCGAGAGAGAGAGAGAGAGAGAGGGGAGAGAGAAATGAGAGATTTTTCTGAAAAACTGATTTTATTCCAAAAAATATTCTGAAAAAATATCAATTAAATCCTCAACGATTTTTCGATTCGTATCTTCTTCGTTTCAAGTCCGAATTGAGTCTACTCGTGTCTACGGATTTCAGCTGAGGACGAGCTTCCTAAAAATATCACTCGTTGCTCCAAACTCTCTTCGGATAAAAATTGACCATTTTTCCCTTACTCGAGTGAAAAATTAGAAATTTAATTAAATTTAATTAAATCAATTAAATAGTGAACTTATTTTGGGTCGGGGTGTTACAGTCCCCATACGTGGCGTTGGATATTCCGGCGTATGGGGTATTATTGTGATTGTTATGTCACACGTGCCTGAGTGTCCGGCGTGTGGCTGTCCCCATACGTGGCGTTGGATGTTCCGGCGTATGGGGTATTATGTGATTGTTATGTCACACGTGCCTGGAGTTTCCGGCGTGTGGCGGTCCCCATACGTGGCGTTGGATGTTCCGGCGTATGGGGTATTATTGTGATTGTTATGTCACACGTGCCTGGAGTGTCCGGCGTGTGGCTGTCCCCATACGTGGCGTTGGATGTTCCGGAGTATGGGGTATTATGTGATTGTTATGTCACACGTGCCTGGAGTTTCCGGCGTGTGGCGGTCCCCATACGTGGCGTTGGATGTTCCGATGTGTGGGGTATTATGTGATTGTTATGTCACACGCGTCTGAGTTTCCGGCGTGTGGCGGTCCCCGTACGTGGCGTTGGATGTTCCGGCGTATGGGGTATTATGTGATTAGTAGAAGGTTGTTTGAAAAAGATTGTGTTTGGTGAGGATTAAGGAAAAGACAAAGAACTACGTGTGGCTTGATCCCTTGTCCAAGGGTACGTAGGCAGCCTGGAGTCTCACCTAGGTGCAGCCGCGAAATATTATTGAGTTTAAAAGGTTTGATCGATTCTGAATGTGTGATCGGATTTTTGATGTGGTCAATGGATTTGAATTCGGTTTAATGATTTTGGGGGTAATCGTATAATTGTTTGAGATCATAAATGGTATGGTTTATATATTAATCGACTTAAGAACATTGTTGGTTCTGTTTCAAATTACCTGAAGGCCGGAGGCCTACTATGTGATTGCATGTTGTTAACTTGTGCATGCTGCCAGTTGGTGTTTTAAAATGTGTTTTATGCAGGTTGGAATTTTTTGGGAATGTTCAATTTACAGAGGAGACTCTGCCAAAATTTCGGCAGAAAGTCTCATGCTCCTTTCCCTTAATTTGGAAAAGAGGCTAAATTTTTAGTAAGTGTCCCCGGCATCGGTGTGATGTCGGAATTTCCACAAGATTCGTCTCGAGTTCCTAGAAATTTGGGGCTGTTCCTGTCACCATTGGCAACAAACTATCAAAAAATAATCTTCATCAAAATTCTATTAATCTAAGTAATTCTCTTCTCTTTTAAAAGCATGAAAGTTTTTACTACACAATGGGAAAAACATGATTGAACTCATGAAATAGATTATCAAACATTCATCAATTAATTAAAAAAAAACTACAAATTCCATTTGAACAAAAACTACAAATTCACATTAAAGCTTAAGTTTGGATCAAACTAATAAAAATTACACACTTATATTAAAAGCTTTCTCCCTAGCCTTAGCTAGGGAGTTAGTTCTCCATAATAAAATAAAACTAAAAACAGAAATTAAAACTTAGAAAGATGGAGGGAAGAGAGAAAGCTCAAGAGTTGTGGAGCTTGGGTGTGTGTTTACAAGTTTGGGAAACCTCACTATTTATAGGCCTAAGGAAGTTGAAAATCTGAATTAAGTATGGTTAATGCATACAACACTTGTATTATAAAATCTGAATTGGTTGCTGCACTTCACCAATAAATCCCACCAGGAGCCCTAGCTCATCTTCATGTCAGCATGACCAAGCTTCCAACCAGCTCATCCTCATGTTAGCATGACCAGCAACTTCAAGGGCTTACGAATTGGGCTTCTCTTAAGCAAATGACGACTTTAAGTACTCTAAATTGAAGTTCAGAATGTGTCTGATCCAACCACACAAGTATTGGCCCAATCCAAGCTCGGATGAAGAAGTTAAGGCCAAAACAAATTGCTAACTCGTTTTGCTCGCTGACAAAATACATCCTGAGCATGGTTCTGTGTTTGCTAGGTAACAGACTCTAGATTTATCCAATGGGGCTGCATTTTGGATATGTTATAGTATACACCCATTGGAACAACTTTCATGAAGAATGCTGCCTCATCCGAGCTGTGTAGGTTGCTGAAACAAAGCTTGCAATATGACCTACGAAACTGGACTGGCAGGAGGCTGTAGCAAAAATGAGTTTGTCTTTAAGCTCTTCTTCCCTTCATCCAAATCAGGCCTTAACATGCTTGAATTGCATGAATTATGCTCTCTTGCTCTTTTGGCCTACAAAACACACAAAGGGAGGCAAATAACTCAGAATTATAGGAAACTAAGCAAAAGAAGTAAGTAAATTGGGCATGTATATGTATGAAATTATGAGCTTAACAGTAAGCAAGTGCAAAAGTGAAAAACAAACCTAACTAACTAAAATTGTAAGAAAATCAATTACTAACAAATATATTTAGGGATAATAAATGTGATAGTTTATGTGCTCATCATTGCTCATCCTCCTGTTGTGGAATGTCAAATCTGTGGGAAACGTGGACATATTGCTTTAAATTGCTATCATAGAGCGAATTTTGCTTATCAGGGAGCCACTCCACCTTCTTCTATACAAGCTATGACAGCACACATGCCTTCTGTGTATACTCCTGATGATCTGTGGATAGCAGATAGTGGAGCTTCACATCATATGACTCCACATGTCTCTAATCTTATGAATGCTACTCCATATTCTTCTGGGAATAAAGTGACAATAGGAAGTGGAGAAGGTTTGGTTATTTCAAACATTGGTACTTCTATGTTCCATGTTCCTCATCTTGCTGCCAATCTCTTATTTGTTTACCAGTTATGTAGAGACAATCACTGCAGGGTTATCTTTGATGAACACTACGTCTATGTGCAGGACAAGCAAACCAATCATATTCTGTACCAAGGACAGAATAAACAAGGCCTCTATCCTATTCCTCAGTTTGAGAACAATGCCTCTTCTACTTCCCCAATTCAATCTAATAAATCTGCAATAGCATCTCAGCCTTCACAAAAGGCTTTTCTAGGACAACAAGTGAAGTCAAAGCTATGTCATCTTCGATTGGGACATGTCCCCAATGAAGTGCTGCATCATATGCTTAAGACCTCTCAGATCACTTGTCATGCAGATACTAATTCTGAAGTTTGTGTTGCTTGTATTCAAGGCAAAATGCATAGAGTACCATTTTCTCATTCTCAATCCACAACTGTAGTACCTTTTCATAAGCTTCACAATGATGTTTGGGGACCTTCAGCTTGTATAGCAGTAGGAGGTTTTCGATATTATCTCACCATCATTGATGACTGTACAAGATACATGATGAGCCCAAAATTAATACAAGTTTTATCTTTAAATTTATATTTGTTAGTATTTTCTTTTGTTTTATATAAATCTATTAGAATATTTATATTGGTTTTTTCCAATCTTTGTTTTTATATTTAATGAGTGGTTGTTTGTAGATATTAAGTGTCTTCCACCAATAGCATGATGAAGAGAAGGAATAAATAATGTGTTGCAAGAAGAAAGTAAAGGATGAGAAGAAATATGTGCAGCCAAAGTCAAAGAAATTTGCTCGAGACAACTTGTGCAGCAGCAAATGCAATTGAAGATAAAACAAATGAAAAGAAGAAGCAATCAATTGCATTAATATGCTCTAGGACATGCATGCAAGCTTCCATCATTGAAGAAATAAAGAGAGAATGAATAAACAATGAAGGAGAAGCTCAAATTGACTACTTGCAACCAATGAATGCAAAGAAGAATGATGATGCTTGAGTTGTTATCTAGCTACAATTTGAGGAAAGTTGCTGCAGTTTTTTATAAGATACTTATTTGAAATGATAAAAGCTTGGAGCAAAGAAGCAAGTGTAGAGAGTGTGGAGAAATTCAAGAATGATACCCGACAAAGAGAAGAAGGAAAGTATGGAAGTGCATGATAAAGTGTTCAAGTGGAAGAAAGTTTTGAAGAATTTGGAGAATGAGTCATCATCACAATGAATTAATTAAAGGAAGCAAGTTGGCAATTGGTTTGATGGCAAGTGGAAAACATATTAAATTCATGAAAAGAGGGATTTGATGAATTTAGAATTGCTCCCATCCTCCTATAAATAGGGTGAGCTACGGCATTGTAAAAAACACACCAAGCTCCACAATCTTGAGCTTTCTCTCTTCCCTCCATCTTTCTAAGTTTTAAATTTCTGTTTTTAGTTTTATATTATTATGGAGAACTAACTCCCTAGCTAAGGCTAGGGAGAAAGCTTTTAATATAAGTGTGTAATTTTTATTAGTTTGATCCAAACTTAAGCTTTAATATGATTTTGTAGTTTTTGTTCAAATGGAATTTGAAGTGTTCTTTTTAATTAATTGATGAATGTTTGATAATCTATTTCATGGGTTCAATCATGTTTTTCCCATTGTGTAGTAAAAACTTTCATGCTTTTAAAAGAGAAGAGAATTACTAAAGATTAATAGAATTTTGATGAAGTTTATTTTTTGATAGTTTGTTGCCAATGGTACAAGTTATGCTTAGAATACTTCTAAAGGAAATTAAAAAGAGCTTTAATTATTTTGAACAACTACATTGGAAAATATTTTGTGGATCAAATTATTAAGAGTTGCATGTTTATGTTAAAAGTGGAATCCCAATGCCTTAGTGTTTTAATCAATCAAATTTTCTCTAAATCAAATCTTGCATAAATTTACCTCTCAATTACACTTGTTCTTTTTCATCTCTGTTATTTTCTTTACACTGCTCTCTGTGGATACGACACTCAGACTTCCGAGCTACACTATTATACGACACCTTCCTTGGGTTTTGCAAAAGTGGTGTGAACAAATTGGCGGCGTTGCCGGGAGCGGCTTGTCAAAGAGTACAGAGATCCCTTGGTCTGAGGTTTGCTGGTTATGTGAAATTCTTCACATCTGGTACACTCTTTCCAAACTTATCTCATTGTTAATATATATTTTTATTTTTATTTTTTTGTTTTTGTTTTTGTTTATTTATTTATTTTCTTTATGCGACCTGAGATCATCTAGGAAGTTTGTCAAAAAGTCTGAAACTGTTAATTTAGAACATTCTGCTTCAACTTCTTCAACTGAACTATCCAAATCTGAAAGCATGGCAGAAATTGCAAATAATGAACAAGAAATTAATGCTCAGATTGAAAATAATGAGATTGAGAATAATGAAATGAGAGAAGAAGTAGTTGCACCTAGAACTTTAGAGACATTTTTGCATCCTATTCGTGCACCAAATCCTTCATGCATCATGTTTCCACCTAACATGCCAAATTATGATTTCAAACCTGGAATGATTCAACTGCTTCCCATTTTTCATGGCATGGAAAGTGAAAATCCTTATGTGCATGTTAGGGAATTTGAAGAAGCTATTGGCACTTTTTACAATGTTCAACTTGATAGGCTTAATTTCATAAGGTTGAAATTTTTTCCTTTTTCCTTAAAAGAAAAGGCTAAAAGTTGGTTATATTCATTAAGGGCTAGATCCATAGGTTCTTGGGGGGAAATGACTCAAGCATTTTTTAACAAATATTTTCCTAATCACAAGACGATTGCTCTTAAGAAAAGAATCTCAAATTTCTCTCAAAAGGAAAATGAAACTTTGTATCAAACTTGGGAAAAATTTAAAGAGCTTTTGAATTTGTGCCCACACCATGGCTTTGAAAACTGGCATCTTGCTAGTTATATCTATGAGGGACTTCTCCCTCGTGATCGCCAATTTGTTGAGTCAATGTGTAATGGAAATTTTATGCAAAAAGACCCTGATGATGCCCTAGAATTTTTGGATGAAATTGCTGAAAAAGCTCATCAATGGATTGTTCCCAGTCCAGTTGAGACTCCTGATCGGTCAAGAATCGCCACATCTTCTACTAATAAAGGAATTTATCAATTAAAAGAAGAAGATGATTGGAAATTCAAATTTGAGGTTTTAACTAAAGAATTAGCTGCTTTGAAAACAGAAAAATCAAATTTGCCTCAACCTATTTTTCAAGCTGATGTTAATCAAGTCTGTGATTCTTGTTATGAGATTAGTCATACTGTTAAAAATTGCCCAATTTTTCATGAAATGAAAGGAGCTTATGAGGAGCGTTGTGCTGCTGTTGGAAACTTCAAACAACAATATTCTCCTTTTTCCAACACTTACAATCCAGCAACAAGAAACCATCCAAACTTTCGTTGGAGCAATGATTCACAACCTCAAGTGATAGAAATTCTTTCAATCATCAGTTTCCTGCAGCTAATACATTTAATGCTAGACCTTCTTTGAGCGATACTCTTCAAGCATTTATGCAAGAACAGCAGAAGCAAAATCAAAGGTATGATACCTTGTTTGGTCAAATGGTTGAAGAAAATAAAGAAATTAAAAACCAAATTTCTAAATTGACAAATTCTTTTGCAATAAATGAAAAAGGAAAATTTCCTTCCCAAACTCAACCAAATCCAAGGAATGTTAATTCGTGTGAAACCTCAATTGAACATGCTAAGTCTGTCATTACTCTTAGAAGTGGTAAAATAATTCATAACACACCTTCACCAAAGGAAGTTGAAAAATCTAAGAATAATGATGAACTAAATAAGTCCAAATTGAGTGAATTAAATGAATATCATTTTGCTGCTCCTTTTCCCCAAGCTTTAAATCCTCCAAAGCAATTGAATCAAAATTCTGAAATTTTGGATGTTTTTAAAGAAGTCAAAATTAATATCCCTTTGTTATATGCTATTAAACAGATCCCTTTTTATGCTAAATTTTTAAAGGATCTGTGCACTTTTAAAAGAAAGCATCAAGTGAAGAAAACTGCATTTTTGACTGAACATGTGAGTGCATTGTTGCAACATAAGGTTCCTCCTAAATATAAAGATCCAGGAAGTCCCACTCTTTCATGTGTAATTGGAAAAAATTACATCAATTGTGCTTTGCTTGATTTGGGGGCTAGTGTAAATTTATTGTCATATTCAGTATATTTGCAGTTAGGTCTTGGTGAATTGAAACCCACAACAATGAAGTTGCAACTTGCTAATCGTTCTGGATCAGTGCCGAGAGGGGTAATTGAGGATGTATTGGTCCAAGTGGACAAATTTTACTACCCTGTTGACTTTGTTGTTTTGGATACACAACCTGTTTTGCATTCTAAAAATGAAATTCATGTCATTTTAGGACGTCCATTTCTTGCTACATGTGATGCACACATTAATTGCAGAAGTGGGGTAATGAAACTCAGTTTTGGCAACATGACATTGGAAATTAACATTTTTAATGTTTTCAGGCGACCTTATGAAGATGATGAATGTGCAGTGGTGAACTTGATTGAAGCTCTTGTCCAGGATCAATTTGAGAAGACCAGTATTTCTAAACCTTACCCCCAAACCTGGCATAACTGGTTCAAAATGATAAGAATGAATTGATACCTATAAGAATTGTTTCAAGTTGGCGCATGTGCATTGATTATAGAAAGCTAAATTCTGCAACTAGAAAAGACCATTTGCCTTTACCTTTTATTGATCAAATCTTAGAAAGGGTAGCCAGTCATAAATTTTATTGCTTCTTAGATGGATACTCATGTTATTATCAAATTGAAATTGCCATTGAAGATCAAGAAAAAACTACTTTTACATGTCCTTTTGGTACTTTTGCTTTTCGTAGAATGTCTTTTGGACTATGTAATGCTCCTGCTACTTTTCAAAGATGCATGATCAGTATTTTCAGTGATATGATTGAGAAATTTCTTGAAGTTTTCATGGATGATATATCTGTTTTTGGTGATTCTTTTGATAATTGCTTGAGTAATTTGGAAAAAGTTTTGGTTCGATGCCAGGAAAAAAGCTTTGTTTTAAATTGGGAGAAATGTCATTTCATGGTTTCTTCTGGAATTGTTCTTGGTCATATTGTTTCATCTAAAGGAATTGGAGTGGATAAAGCTAAAATTGAATTAATTTCAAAATTGCCAGTTCCAAAAACTGTTAAAGATGTCAGATCATTTTCAGGTCATGCTGGTTTTTATAGGAGATTTATTCAGAATTTTAGTGCAATATCTAGACCCTTGTGTAATCTCCTATTAAAAGACAGTATATTTGAGTGGTCTGATTCATGTCAAAAGGCTTTTGAGAAATTAATTGAAATGCTCACATCTGCTCCAATTATGAAACCACCTGACTGGACTTTACCTTTTGAAATTATGTGTGATGCCAGTGACTTTGCGGTTGGAGCTGTTTTGGGGCAAAGAAAAGATAAGACGCCACATGTCATCCATTATGCAAGCAGAACCTTGAACAGTGCTAGATGAATTATTCTACAACTGAAAAAGAACTTCTTGCTGTGGTATTTGCTTTGGATAAGTTTCGTGCTTATATAGTTGGATCACCTAATGTTATTTTCATTGACCATGCAGCTTTAAAATACCTTTTTGAAAAGAAAGATGCTGAAGCTCGACTGATTAGGTGGATCCTACTACTTCAAGAATTTGACATCACAATCAAAGATAAAAAAGGGAGTAGAAAATGTAGTGGCTGATCATTTGTCTAGATTGAGTTTTAAGGATTCCATTGAAACATTGCCAATTAATGATTCTTTTCCAGATGAGCAATTATTTGCTATTTCAGAATTACCTTGGTTTGCTAACATTGTTAATTTTCTTGCTACAGGTAAAATTCCATCTGATTGGACTGCTCAAGACAAGAGGAAATTTCTTACAGAGGTTCGAAATTTCTTTTGGGATGATCCCTATCTATTTAAATATTGCCCTGATTAGATCATTAGGAGATGTGTACCTAATAATGAAATCCATGCAGTAATTTCTTTTTGTCATAATGAAGCATGTGGCGGTCATTTTTCTGTAAAGAAAACAGCTCCAAAAAAGCGGTTTAATTATGCTTAGAATACTTCTAAAGGAAATTAAAAAGAGCTTTAATTATTTTGAACAACTACATTGGAAAATATTTTGTGGATCAAATAATTAAGAGTTGCATGTTTATGTTAAAAGTGGAATCCCAATGCCTTAGTGTTTTAATCAATCAAATTTTCTCTAAATCAAATCTTGCATAAATCTACCTCTCAATTACACTTGTTCTTTTTCATCTCTGTTATTTTCTTTACACTGCTCTCTGTGGATACGACACTCGGACTTCCAAGCTACACTATTATATGACACCTTCCTTGGGTTTTGCAAAAGTGGTGTGAACAATACATGTGGATTTTCCCACTTATTAATAAATCTGATGTTTTGCCAACATTTATCAAGTTTCATGCTTATGTAGTTAATCAATATCAAGCTCATATCAAGATTTTTCAATCAGATGGAGGGGGTGAGTATACTAGTAAAGCTTTTCAGGAGTTCTTATCATCTAAAGGTATTAGTCATCACATATCTTGTCCTTACACTCCTCAGCAAAATGGAGTTGCTGAGAGAAAGAATAGACATGTGATAGAGACAGCTCTTACTCTCCTACAGACAGCTGAATTGCCTACTAATCTCTGGTATTATGCAGCAGCTCATGCAGTTTTCCTCATCAATAGAATGCCTTGCAAAGGCTTGAACATGACTTCTCCATATTATAAGTTCTTTGGTCATCATCCAGTTTTAAGTGCCATGAAGGTGTTTGGTTCAGCTGTATATCCTTTGCTCAAACACTATAATGCTCATAAATTGGAATCTCGATCATCCCATTGTGTTTTTCTAGGATATTCATTGAGTCATAAAGGAGTTTATTGCTATAATATGCTCAATCAGAAACTTTACATTTCTAGACATGTGATTCATGATGAGAGTCTCTTTCCCTTTAAGTTGTTAAAGTTGCCTCCAATTTCTACTCCAGTTGCTTCATCTAATCCAAGGTCAGTCAATATCTCAATTACTTTGCCTCATACATCTTCCCAACGATCTACCTCTTCTGCTCAGTCTTCTATGGAAACTCATTCAGATCTTCCAATGTACGATAATACTGAGTCCTTGGAGTTCTCATCGGGTTCTGTCTTACCTGTTACTTCAACCAATCAGTTGGAGGTAGTGTTCCCTATTTCACCTGACTAAACTATTCATGAGTCATCAGATGCCTATGCAATGCCTCATTCTACTAACTGTCATCCTATGCAAACCAGACTCAAGTCTGGAGTTGTTCAGAAAAGACAATTTCCATAATTCTCAAGCTTTGCAACTATGCTTACTTCTGTCATAGAACCTGAGGCTCCAACTTATTTTAAGGCAGCAGCAACTCAACCGGAATGGCAACAGACCATGGCAGAGGAAATTCAAGCCCACCAATTGCAAGGTACATGGAATCTTGTTCCTCCTCCTCATGACAAGAATAGTAGGATGTATGTGGATATATAAAATAAAAAGAAATTCAGATGGAACAATTTCACGATACAAAGCTAGGCTGGTAGTTCAAGGATTCAGTCAAGAGCATGGTTTGGATTATGACGAAACCTTTAGTCCTGTAGTGAGACACACCACAGTCAGATTAGTACTCAGTCTAGCTGCTATGTTTAAATGGGATTTACATCAATTGGATGTAAAAAAATGCTTTCCTTCATAGGGAATTACAAGAAGAGGTTTATTTGCGGCAGCCTCAAGGTTTTATTGACTACATATCCTGATTATGTGTGCAAATTACAGAAATCCCTATATGGTTTAAAACAGGCTCCGCGTGCATGGAATGCCAAGTTTACAGGTTATCTGCCTTCTTTGGGGTTTCAATCTTCTCACTCAGATCCTAGTCTGTTTGTCAGACAGAATTCTACCTCTGTGGTTATCCTATTATTGTATGTTGATGATATAATCATCACTGGATCAGATACACAAGTGGTACAATCTATTTTTGATTTTTTGGGAGAGGTATTTGATATGAAAGACATAGGTCGTCTTACCTATTTTCTGGGATTCGAGGTTCATTATCAGGACAATGGTGATATCTTTGTCAATCAAGCTAAGTATGCTCGAGATTTGTTTAAGAAAGCAGGCATGGACACTTGTAAACCATGTTTGACTCCAATTACCTCATCAGTAAATGTTGAAAGATGAAGGTAGTCTTCTTTCTGATCCAACATTGTATCGAAGTCTTGTTGGAGCATTACAATATTTGACCTTTCCACGACCAGATATTGCCTTTGCAGTAAATACAGTATGTCAGTTCATGAATGCTCCCACTGATACAGTCAAACATATCTTGCGATATCTACAAGGTACTCTTCAGTATGGGATCACATTCTCTCCAGGCTCTATGCTTTTATCTAGCTATTGTGACTCTAGTTGGGCAGGTGATCCTAACACCAGACGCTCTACCACAGGTTATGTTGTATTTCTTGGTGATAATCCAATTTCATGGTCATCCAAGAAGCAAGCTGCAATCTCTCGTAGTTCCACTCAAGCCGAATATCGTGCTCTAGCCAATTGTGCAGCAAACATTGCTTGGATTAGACAGATAATGTGTGATTTGCATATGACACTGCCAGAGGCACCTATTATTCATAGTGATAATATGTCTGCATTGGCTCTTAGTGTCAATCCAGTTTTTCACTCTCGTTTCAAACATTTGGAGATCGATTATCATTTTGTTAGAGAACGAATTCAATGTCGAGATCTGGTTGTGCAATATATTCCCACAGATGGTCTGGTTGCAGATATTCTTACCAAGGGCCTTCATAGTCCAGTGTTCATTCGACATCGTTCCAATCTCAGTCGAGATTAAGGGGGAATGTTAGATGATGTTACTATTGACACGTGTCCTTGCTGAGGTGGCAAGTTTATTAGCTCTTCTTGTGCTTATTAGTGTGATTAGTTAGTCTGTTAAGCAGGTTAGAGTCATCGTTACACAGCTATATAAGCTTGGGTCTGGTTCATTTCATCATGATGTAAAGATACAATTTCTGAGAATATACAGAGCTTTACTTTCTCTGTTTCTTTGTCACTTCTTCCTCTCCTTAGTTAACAGTAATTATGGGAAATACAATTCGAAAGAAGAAAAAAAAAAAAAAAGGGAAACGAAAAAGGAGAAGATATTCCTATGAATGACAATTATACAAACTAGCAAACAAATAAAGAACACATAATGCATATAATCCAAGAATAGCAGCTCATCCTTCTAGAACTGTCACGCCATGTACTAAAAGCCTTGATCAACTTGCATTTCCATGTCATATAGACAGCCAAGTTCATAAAAAGCTCCAATGAAAGGGTTTGTCTTCTAGGATTCTCACCAATACCACTGCCCCACTTAATTTGGTCTGACGTCAATCATTGGTAGGTCTAATTTAAAAAATAATTATACAATCATTTCATGACTTGCAATCTCAATTTGTTCTCAATTAGTTCTTCTTATGGTACATGGATAAAAAAATATTTCTAAAAAGATTTAAAAAAATAACAATTGTGGGAGGAAAAAGAAATTGGATCTTGTGGTTTGTTGATCCAAACTAGAAATACCTATCTATATGTGTGAAGATGAGATTGATACATTGGGTTGTTAAAATGAGAACTAAGATGAGAGTATAAGGATCTTCCAAGGAGGATTTAGGTTTTACCACTTAGAAAAATACATTTTATACATAAAACGAAATGAAACACTATTTGATCATAACACGACGTTGATAGATACTATAATTTTGTGAATTCGTGATACCACATCAGCATGCCACGTAATATTATCGTTTGGACTGTATAATTTCTCCTCAAGCATGCCAAGCCTGACTTGGTGAGTCCACCACATGAAAGTCCCTGTCTCTCAAAGATATTTTATATAATTTTGGCTATTATCACTTGGGTTCTGTTAATTTTTATTTGTTGATCAATTATTTATTGGTAGAATCTTGAGTTCTGTTTCTATCTTTAGCGGAAGCCCAACTTATTCCAACCACTTTGGCATATTCTATTACTTATTTGATGTTTGTTCTTGCGTAGTTTTGTAATTTCCTGAACAACAACAGTCAAGAACGGAATTGAATTTAAAATAAGTGAACAATATGGACAATTAAAAAGTTAAAACTCACTGCTGCTTTCAAGTTTCAACCATCTGCCACAGATAATTACCAAAATAATTAATAAAAATAAAAACCATCTAGCAAGAAAAGTGCGAATTTCAGATTTCTAAAGCCAGCACTATGCCAAAAGAAAAATGAAGAAGAAGAAGATGATGAAAATAGCTAACAATCACATTTCACATTTGATGCGCTACACTTACTCTTCTAATAATAAACTTATTGATACTCTAACTCTGTTATGGTAAAGCATGCAACTTTTGTCTCGAATTTAAAAGTTGCACATGTTTTTATGTCACTTAGTATATGGTGCCTACATATTTACCTAAATTATTTTATCGTGAGCTAATATGGGGTTTAGTCTAATGAAAAAGAGCATTGATTTGCAGACCAGTGGTCTAAGGCATTGACTTGCAGACTAGTGGTCTCAGGCATTGACTTGCAGACTAGTGGTTTTAGACATTAACAGACCCATTAATTTTTTAACGGATGTTCAATTTTGAAAGGCTAAAAGCTTTATTAATCTTTGTTAAAAAAAGAAAAGAATAAGAAAGCTTCTTAAAAGCTCTAGAGGTTAAATCCCATTTTAAAAAGCCTTTTATTATTTATTAAGTAGGCCCTAAAATCCTTATTAAAGCCCACTAAACACAGTCCAACTTTCCCTTTTGTTTTTTTTAAAGTCTGGTCCAAAATAATGTCGTTTTGACCAAGAGGTTTAAAAAAAAAAAAGAGGTGCGCAACAGAATAGCACCGCAGCACAATAAGACAAGCTTGGTTTAGGCAATTTGTCGAACACCTGACCTGGAGTGCACCACCAAAGGGTCAATATAAAGCATCTCTCAAGGCTTTTTCGGTAAGAGGAGGTGTATCTGCACCTCCTTACACCTTAATAAGTCTGCCACTATTCTCAGGTTCAAATCTCCATGACACCTTAGTAGTGTGTGTATGTGAAAAACCATCTTATAGTTTAAAGTATTGATCGATTGTATTATTAAAAATAAAAAAAAAAAAAGGCTACTCTACCATGAAGGATATATTAATGTCACATTGGAGAAATTAAATATCTTTACCGTTTATACCTTCTATGTTCCTATTTTTATTTAGCAATGTGTTCGAAACTGTATATTTTTTAGATTATGCCCATCTTCCTTAAATTATTCATAGACGGTAAAAATGAAGTTATCAAAACATATTGGACAACTTTTTGTTGATTTCACTTACTAAACCAGCTAAGCTACCATCTTAGTTTAACATAATCCTTTTTTAATTCTCCTCACGACTAGAGTTAATCCCAATCAGCCTTTTGATTGTTGTGTTTTAACAGTCAGATTGTTGGTTAAGAAGTCATAATCTGTTAAAATGAATACATTAAGCAATTAATATCACACTTATGCTAATGTCTCTCAAAAGTGTAGAACTATATATATATATACTAAACATAATAATATTGTGAGACATAATCTTTTGAAAAGTTTTTCTGCGTTTGTCACCATTGCAATCAAAGGAAGCCCCACAAAGTATGTGGACGGTTTAGAGTCAAACTCATACCAATAATATCATATTTTAATGCAATTAATCACAACACTCATATTTAACTCTTTTCTTGATTCCAAATGAAATCATTGTTTGAATTTAACCATGATTTGGAAGTTGGAACAGTAATGTTTAGACCCAATTTTAATTATTTCATGATGAACTCATCCCTTTGAACAGAAGTTAAGATGATCCATGTATAGTTTCACTTGAATGAAACCATAAATAAATAAAATATATTTATTTTTGTTTTTATCATTAGAACATCTGCAATTGTTGGTTTCAGAGATCAATGTATCATTTTAGGGATCAATAGTTCATTTAAGAAGTCAATAAAATGAATTATGCAATGAAATTCATTTCAAAGCTGTAATAACTCTACAGCCTCTCTCCTTTGACACATGGACAACATTAGTTTTTAATTTGTAAGCTATTAACTACATCACTGCAAGTGAAACTACAATTCAGCCCAATAACTGTCCAAAAAGTTCAATAAAATGAACTATTGAATTGAACTAAAATGAACTATTGAGCAACCATTGCAAATACTCTTAGATCATATGATATTCGAAATTTGATATCTTCTAACATTGAGATGATAAATACAAGTTGACAAATCCATTAATAAGTAATGAGAGGATTGAGTATACATTTACACAATTTTGGAATTATTGTAATAAATCTGGATGGTTACTGTAAAAAAAAAAGAAAAAACCTTCTTATCTCTTTCTAACACAAAATAAGTTAATCAAACTCAACAATGAGCGCGTTACTAGAATAAAAGGGAGGCGTTATTGACATTCTAGGAAAGCTGTCCTATCCTATGCTTCTCACCGTTGTTTTTATTCTTTCAATATTCATTTATTATCTCAACTAGCAAAATTATTTTCACTGAAAAATAGTTACGTACTCCTTCATATTAGCTAATTTACAAATAAAAAATAAAATTGTAAAGCTGAGAAAATGGTGAAACTGTTAATAAATTTAATTACAATTAATAATATAAACAAACTGTTAAAACAGATATATAATTAAAGAATTGAAATGGGTCCCTGAGAGTATGCGTCTGCGCTTTGAAAATCAAAATTGTATAACAGCTGGACCAGAAACTTGAAAACAGAGACAGAAAAGAAGGCTTAAGGAAGAAGGGTGTGGACTTTTGGCTCTGGCTGATAACAACTATTTTGTGCTCTCTGCAAATCCCGTCTGTTGTTCAGATTCTCAAAGCGCAACATTCGCCTTAAAGACTGTAGCTTTTGCTAGCTTTTGCCCACCAAAGCCCAACCAAATGACCGAAGCTCCAAGCTTGGTATCTCATCCTCTTCGTCTTCTTCGGCTTTACCTTTTCTCTCACCTTCACTCTGCAACAAGCTAAAGAGGGAGGTTCAAGAAGGCTCAGAGTAAAAAAAAAAGAAGCTTGAAAAATTGGGAGAAGAAGAACAAGGAGCTGATTTGGTTTGGTGGGTCATTTTCTGATTGACTAAAGAAGCGATTTTTATTGGTGGGTTTGGCTATGGCTTTTTGTCCAATGTTTTGCTGTGGAAGGGACTTTGGTCGGTACGTTAATCATTGTATATTTCCGAGCTGAATTTGAAAATTTGGGTTTTGATTATTTTCTGCTGGTTGGTTTGTTCTTTTTTTAATTTAATTTTGTTATTTAAGTAGTAGTGGAATCTGATTTGAAGAAATCCTTCGCTGTGGTTTTTTGGATGATGAAATGAGAGTCGAAGTGGGCTTAGGTTCTGGGTTTAGCTCAGATTTGAAGGATGAGCTCATTGGTGTTAGGAAGAATAAAGTGCAAATGGAAGTGTTACCATATTTTGATTACCAGAGAAACAAAAGGAAGAGGATTTGCATTCTTGGGTTTTCCTCAGATTAAACAGAGAAGGTAGCAAGAGGAATTTATTAATCCAAATGTCGGTTTCAAAGTATAAGGAAGGAGAATAAAGAGTTAATATCGGACTGGAATCTTAATGACTCAGTAAAACAGATTACAAACAGGCATCAATAAACAGATGATGGTTGGTCTTTTGTTCTATCCCGTTTCTAATGACTTGTCCACTTACAAACATTCAACTGTCAATCTATCTTTTTAATTTGTTTTTCTTCAGCAAACAAGAAAAGGAAATCAACTGGAATTTACCCCCCTTTTTATTTTTATTTTTTAAAATTAGATTGCCTCTTTGGTATCCGTTTCGGGTTGTTCTTGGTTATTGGTTCTGTAGTTTCTGCTGTTGTGTGTCTACTTTTAGCAGTTGGGTGTTTTCTGAAGAAAATTACTATTTCATTAAGAAACCTAATTTGGTATTATATTGAGTTGATGGAAACCTGATGTGCAGAAAAGAACGAGGAAAGAAGCAGCCAACATGGAGGGTCTTTTCCTTGAAGGAACTCCACGCAGCAACAAACAATTTTAATTATGACAACAAACTTGGAGAGGGAGGGTTTGGAAGTGTTTACTGGGGTCAGCTTTGGGATGGATCACAAGTAATTACTAATATTTTCAGTTATATGTAAATTTTTTATATTGTGAATTCTGCTGGTTACTCAGTAAAGTTTAGCATCATATACTTAATTGATTGTGGTTTTGCTTCTTCTTTTTTTGGGTGAAAGAACAAACAAGAGTTATCATTCTTGATTCTACTATAATTATAAAATAAAAACCATAAATCAAAAGGATACTGTTGGTTTTTATTTCTAAACAATAATTTTTTTTATTGGTCTTTTAACTTTAGATTTCTGATATCTCATTTAGTTTCAAATTCTCAATTGAAATGATTTGAGGATGGCTGGGCTAATATGGTTAGAATTTTTCCCTCATGTTTAAGTGCTAGTATAGATCAAATGTCTGGATGAGGCATTAAAATGGGTGTGACTGATGAAGAGACCACTTCAGTGTTTTAGAGCTTGTAGTTGTGGATTCAATAATATTTATGGACCTTTGCCATAATCCTTAAAGGGATGGTTGTAGTATAAATAATTTTTATCTATTTTCTTCATAGAATTGAATATGTGGTCAGACACAGCAGTAGGTATGCGATGATTTAGATTCTTTTTCTTGTAATGATAAATACACTTGTATGCTCTATCCATGAACTACTTGTGCCATTTTGTTAACGAAACGGTTGTGAAAGGTTTTAGGTACATATTTCCTTTTGCAAGATGTAACGAACAATCTGAACCAAATAAATTTTCTTTTCTTTTTCCTTCATTTTAGAGAAGCTATAAAAACACTAATTCTTCTAGTGCACAAAGGCTGTGAGAATTGCATTGAACATTGGAATATAGTAAGAAGATTAGATGGTGAAAGAGACTATGGGAGTCGTAGTGCTGGTTGGTTCTCAAAGGAAGTGATTCTTTTAATGCACAAAAGGCTGTGAGAATTGCATTCAACATTGAAATATAGTAAGAAGATTAGATGGTGAAAGAGACTTGGGAGTCGTAGTGCTGGTTGGTTCTCAAAGGAAGTGAAACTACCAACAGTGTTATGTTCTGGAAATTTTTTGAATGATACCTGAAGAACATGGGGAAAGTGAGTTGCAGCTAGATTATTGAAACTTGGAAGAGACAGATAAGAGGACAGGTGCTAAGGCTAATTAGGGCAAGATGTATGCAGCCATATCCTTATTTCTAGAGAGGCCATTTCTTCAAATCAAACCTTTGAGAACCATATAACTTGGAGCAAGCCATATTGTTGCTCCAAGGTGAACCCTCATACGTACTGCGGGTTAAAATTATTATTTCAATTTGTTGAATTGCATCACTGCCATGAGGATCTAGCAATAAGAAAGAGAAGGACGTGCTTGTACAAGTTTTATCATGTATTCAATTGATGTGTGAAGTCCATTACTTTTTCGAATAGCAAAGGAGTATATACCAGTTTAATTTGGTATAGTATAGTTATAAGTCACTCCAGTGTTCGTCAGTATGAATTTTCAATTTTATTTGGTCACTTTCTGTGCTAGACATAAAATCATAAGTAGGTGCAGATACCCTGCCTGGTTGGGAGCTTCCTAGAGAAGCCCAGTTGAGACAACCGTGCTTAAAAGACTGATAACAATATCTTTATGTACTTATATTCTTCAATCTATTAAACAGGGTTGGAAGAATGTAATTTGTGTTGGTCAACATTGTGCACTTCAAATTTTTTTTAACAAAAACATACTTTTCTTGAGGTCCTTAATATCATTATGATTAGCATCAACTATAAGTTTGTCAGAGTACGTTTCTTCACCATCTTGAGTGAGCCTTATGAAGGAGTTGATATTTTTGTTCGAGTAATCTCTTAAATAGTGATCGCAAAATATGAGTATAGTTTTTCTCTAAATTTTAATCATAACTAAAAGTAGCTTCTTCAAAAGGCCATGCATAATTACTTCCCAGATACTGAGACTTTTGTAAATTATCAAAATTTTCTGAAATGTTTGATCTTCTTGTTGTGCATTGGTCTTTCCTTAAATTTGTTCTTCGTTTGATAGTAATCGGTGGAATTTCCGTTAGTGCTCCATCTAGGCTGTTTTTTTTTTTTGTGCCTAAATTAAACCCAAAATTGTCTCTTGTTTGGACTATTTATAATTCTGAATGATATCTCGATTCAAATTAATTATCAATGAAATCTATACAGATTGCAGTTAAAAGGTTAAAGGTCTGGAGTAACAAAGCAGATATGGAATTTGCAGTTGAGGTTGAGATATTGGCTCGAGTTCGGCACAAGAATCTGCTCAGTTTACGTGGCTATTGTGCAGAAGGGCAAGAGCGTTTAATTGTATATGACTACATGCCAAATTTGAGCTTACTTTCTCATCTTCATGGGCAGCACTCAGCTGAATGCCTTCTTGATTGGAACCGCGGATGAATATTGCAATTGGATCTGCTGAGGGAATTGCGTAAGTACTGAACTCACATTTCTCCCAACTCTATAACTGTTACTCATATTAACCTCTTACTTTAATTTTCCAGCTATCTTCACCACCATGCAACTCCACATATTATCCATAGAGACATCAAAGCTAGCAATGTGTTAGTGGACTCAGATTTCCAGGCTCAAGTTGCTGATTTTGGTTTTGCAAAGCTAATCCCTGATGGTGCTACACATGTGACCACAAGAGTGAAGGGTACCCTTGGCTACCTTGCACCCGAATATGCTATGTTAGGGAAAGCTTCAGAGGGTTGTGATGTCTACAGCTTTGGCATTCTTCTGCTAGAACTTGCCAGTGGCAAGAAACCCATTGAGAAATTGAGTTCAACAATGAAACGCACCGTTACTGATTGGGCACTGCCATTGGCTTGTGAGAGGAAGTTTGATGAATTAGCAGATCCCAAGCTCAATGGAAAGTATGCAGAGGATGAGCTGAAAAGAGTTATCTTTGTGGCTCTGCTATGTGCTCATAGTCGACCCGAGAGAAGACCGACTATGCTGGAGGTGGTCGAGCTACTGAAGGGAGAATCGAAAGAGAAGTTAGCTCAATTGGAGAATGATGAACTATTTAAGACTTCCCAGGCTCCAGAATATAATGATGGGAATGATGGGACATCAGCAGCTGAAGATAGCTCAGATTTCATCTCAGAGGAAAAAGATGAAAAACAGGATTCAAAATAGGAGGCCGTGCCTAGGATTTTCCATGGCTGAGAAAATGTGAAAAGACATAGATGTGTGTTTGGATTTAAGGTTAAGGTAAGGTAGCACTGGCTGTCAATTTGTTAGAATTTCCAGGGATTATAGCTGCCTTTTCGTTCACAACCGTTGTTTTCGTGAGTGCTGTGTTATCTGTGTGCATTCCTCTTTTCCCTTTGCCCTTCTCTTTTTGGTTTGTTTTGAGTATCTGAATGACATGAAGAACTGTTTTTAGTGTTTATTGGCTGTCATCAGTCCTCACTATCGCTTTTATACCAGTTTGGTAACTTTTAGTGCAGAAATACACAAGAAATGATTATGTTTAGCGCTGATCCTGAGTTCTTATCTGTTTATCGATTTACTATTTTACATCTTCATTCACATGATCATTACATGGACTGCCTCCTCAGTTTGCATCATGAACCATATGGCTAAAATTCTTGCATACAAGGGGTGTTTATATAAATTATAATCTCTCTCTCACACCTATAGCTTTGTCTTGGTTGTGTGATCTGTGAAAGGAGCGTTGTATGCGCCGGATATATGCGAGATCTTTTCTTTGCACCTAGCTTGGCCAGCACATTTTTTCATGTTCATGTTGGCAACAAATTAAGATGCCAACATGATGGGCAACAACTTGGTCTTCCTTCAATTATGAAACACATTGTCACTCTAAAACATGAGGGATTATTAATATTATACCAAGAGGAACAGTTTTGTCAACGGCAATCTCATAGAAAATTCCCTTCTCTTTTGCGTGGTTGGCTGGTAGCCATGTTTGCATTGAAAGTTGACAAATGTCGCAAAGGCTTTGTCAAGGAGGCGTTCTTCATTGGAAGAGTGTATATTAGGTAAAGGCTTTCTAAGTATGAATTTTTCATCCGATAAAATGTTGAATTCGGTTCTTTTAGTAATACTTTTGTTTTTATTATTTATTTTTTTAGTAACGATGAAAAGAATAAGGAAGAAAACTTAAAAAAATTCTAAGTAGCAAGGAACTTATAGCTCAAGTGGTTAAGAGCATTTATTATGCACGCGATTTAATTTACTCCTCTCTCAATATCGGTTGCATTAAAAAAAATTCTATATAGTCCTTTCTTCTTTTTAATTTTAGTTTTACTTAGTGTAGTTTTGCTTCGAATGTGTTTGGCGAAGTTCTGATTGTAGCACTTGAGTGTAGTTTTGAGTTAGAACACTTCCAGCGTGAACCCTTTGCCATTGCACACCACCAATTGTCATGGCAACAAATATTCACATGAAATATGAGGAGAGAAATTTGTATAGATTTTTGGTGTGGGAAGTAAAAACTGACTAAGTATTTATTTTTAAAAAAATTAGAAATTATTTGTATTTTTTTTAAAAAAATTTCAATTTTTTTAAAAAAAATTTTGTTGCTGACATTAGCAAACCCAGGCTTGAACTAGGGCTCATCTTGCCTGAGGGCTGGCCTGGTTTTGTGGGCCCCAGTAGCTGCCTCCCCTCAACCCTTGCTGCTGGAAATGTTTTTGGGCCTAAACCCCCCCAGCCCTTGTTGCTGGAACTGCTCTTATAGATGTGCTGAGATTGATTCCTTTTTACCCAAATTCTTAAAAGGATAGCCGTACGGCTATACTTTTCAAATATATTAAGATTTAGAGAGTATAGCCGCAGGTATACGCTTTAAATATATTCGAATATTTAAAAGTATAGCCATACGGCTATACTCACAAAATGGTTTTCTTTTTTATACTTAAGTAATATCTTAGCCTTTTTTTAATTATTTTAATTAGTAATTATATTTTAATTATTATTTATTTAAAGAATAATTAGTATTTAAATATTTTACTAATTTCATAAACTACTTAATAAATAGTAATTAATTATTTTAAATTATGTTGTGGAGGAAAACTGCTGAAGGGCTTACTCTCGTTCTAGAGGTTTGTTTCTTTTTATGCTGATATTTGCTTCCTTCGCAATACAAAATAAAAATATTTCTGAACTCTTATAGATTTATGTGGACGTGGTTACAATTATTCATTTGAATTTTCTTTTGGGTTATTGCAGATGGTGCTTGGAACTGATCTAAGCGACAAAGGTAGGTTGGATGTAGCTCAAAATGCATGACTGTGTTCTGCTGTCCAACACTTTGTTACAGAGGCTGGAGAGCAAATTATAGCAGTGTTTCTGTGTTGAATTTCATAGCCATTGTTAGAGTTCTTAGAAATTCACGGGATTTCTTGCTCATAATTCACCTAATTATAGTTTTGAATGTTCTCAATATTCTGCCATTTGGTGAAATAATTTTTCTAATATACTTTCGTGCCTTGGCAGATGGATGGAGAAAGATTGGGCTTTCAACAGGTATCAATGGAAGATTCAAGTCATTGTCTGTGTATAATCTAGAAATTGAAAAAATAGTTTGATGGATAGGAACAAATATATATAATATAAATTTGATTACCTTTTTAATTTCTCATATTCCTCCACTCTTAGTCACCATCAATCTCAAAGACAATTTGTGAGTTTTTCAGTGTGAGATTAATTCTTAGGGTTACAATATGATAAGAGAAAAAAAGATGAGAGAAATTGAAAATAATGGATGGATTGAAGAGAGACGGGGAAAATGGAGAAAAATGTGGTGGTGGATTATTAAGAGATGGGTAGATTATTAAAAAAAATTTAAGTACTTTTAAAAGCGCTTTTACCTGTCAGCCAAACACTCAACAAAATATCAAAAGTGTTTTTATATAGTGTAAAAGCACTTTTAAATGTGACATTCAAACAACAAACTGCTTCTTTGTAGAAGCGCTTATGTCATAAGCACTATTGGCATAAGCACTACCTGGCATAAGCGCTTCGGGAAGAAGCACTCCCAAACGAGCCCTAAATAGAGTTCTTCCATGGAGAAACTAACTAAGAGAGGAATCGCCTTCCTCAAACACATGTTACTTCTATTTCTGCATGGCAAACGAAGAAACCTTCTAGGAAAAGGAAACGAAGAAACCTAATTTAATCGTATGTTGTTTCTGTGTTTTTTTAAAAATAAATTGGACAATAGTATATATATAATATATATATATATAAAATAAAAAAAATTAGGCCCCTTAATTGGAGGCCCATGGCCAAGGTCCTTCTCACCCACCCCCAAGGGCGGCTCTGGGCTCCACCCTTGGTGATAAAGGAAAACTTTTAAGAGGCCATCTAGAAAAATACAGTTGCAAAAAAAAAAAAAAAAAAAGGCCTGATGGAAAAAGGGTAAATTTTTTAAAACTCCAAAATATGTTCTTTGGACCACACCCTAATTTTAAACATGAATAACTTATTTTAGCCTTATATATAATTACCGTTAAGGACAAAAAAAAATTTAAAATAAAAATTATATTTGCTCACTACATCCCAACATATGATTGTTCACCCATTTTTGTGTTTAGTACATGTGATGGTAGGGTAAAGTTCCCCATTAATTCAAAGACCATGATTGGTCGATAAATTAACTTTCTTTAGTGTGCGAGCGTGCCACCGTTAGCAACTTTTCAATTCTAACGGACTTGAAAATAAAAATAACTTGCGCCCCAAGCTATTGACTTTGAACAAACGATTGTGAATTTGGGTGAGGAATATCTCCCAAGTAAGTTCTTTTCTATGCCTTAGACTGGTAAGGACTTCATAATTTATCTAAATAAAACTGGAAGTAAAGCAAAAATACAAGTGTTTGAAAATAAAAACAAGCTCAAGGAGAACTGTTTGAAATACAGTAAATGAAAGGAACTGCTAAGTCCGGAAATACATCAAAATATTGGACTTCAAATTCTGCCTGGAATGCCATTTCTAGACTATTTTAGTCAAGCTTGGACTTGCACTTGGATTGTGTGGCTGGACTTGGACTGCCAGGCTGGACTGACTGGCTGCACCTTCAACTAATAAATATTAGTTGGAAATCGATACCAATGTTGAAATTGGCAGAGCTATAATCAAGTTGAGTTGTGAGTGGCTGGGAATTCCTCAGCAGAATCTCAAGGATAACTTTGAAGGTCCTTGGTACCTTTGTTGGCTTTGCTTCTATTGAAGGCTAGAATGATCAGTGAACTGATTGTTTCTTTTGTATTTGTTTTGTTGGTTGTTGGGTGTGTTGGAGAGAGTTTTCTTAGTGTCCGGTTGTCTTGTATTTATAGCCAATGCTCTCAATCCAGCCTTTGATTTGCCAATTCTCCCAGCTTCCGTATGTCCACCTTAGTTTGTCGGGTCATGGGAACTTGTTTATTCATTAATTTTGTATTGCCATAATGATCACTACCGTATGTCCATCCTTTTGCCCATTACTCCATGTTTTCTGGAATCTCTCTCTCTTTCTCCCAGCTTTCTTCACGTGGGCATGGGAAACATTCCCTCTTCTTTGTTTGATTGATTTGTTGTCCGTTTGGTGAGTGTCAGCCAAAAGTAGTGACTAGCTATCCAAAAGAAATAGTGAGATAATGACCACCATCTCTACTTTTTTTTTATTCATTCCTTAAGCCCACTTGCATGTTATTTTATTCTTCTTTCAATTTTGGTGTAGACTCTTCACGTGCATATTGAACTTTGGCTTTGTTTTAATATTCATCATCACAAAGAATATTAAACGGTTTCCATCCACCCCACCATTATTTAATTCTTCTTTCAATCAACTCACTTGTGATGAAGTCTCTCCATTGATGAAGTGAAACTTTTATTTGCAACCGATTAGTTTCTCCTCTTGAACATGTCTTGATGCATAATAAACTGGGGATGCTAGATTGATCCAATGCTGCAAATTTCGGATATTTTGACCTCCACGTAAGTAGGAACAACATTCATGAAGAACTTAATTCTATTTGAGCAATAGAGAATCTGATTTAGCAACTGACTGGTCCTCACAAACCGCCTCACGAACAGAAATCATGATTAATAGTCTGAAGATTCAATACTTGTGTAAATGATGCCAAATTAGGATATGTCGTAGTAGACATCCAAATGAACAACTTTCATGAAGGATGAATGTTCATTTGAGGACTGGAAGCGGGCCAGAATTGGGCCATAATTATGCCAGAATTGACACTGTTTTCAGCTTTCGCTGTTGCTGGTATGCTGCTGATATTTCATATCGCGAGAATCCCATATTTATCCGAATGACTCCAAATTCGGATATGTCGTAGTAGACATCCAAATGAACAACTTTCATGAAGGACGAATGTTCATTTGAGGACTGGAAGCCGGCTAGAATTGGGCCATAATTAGGCCAGAATTGACACTGTTTTCAGCTTTCGCTGTTGCTGGTATGCTTCTGATATTTGATGTCGTGAGGATCCCACATTTATCCGAATGACTCCAAATTCTGATATGTCGTAGTAGACATCCAAATGAACAACTTTCATGAAGGATGAATGTTCATTTGAGGACTGGAAGCTGGCCAGAATTGGGCCATAATTAGGCCAGAATTGCCACTGTTTTCACCCTTCACTGTTGTTGGTATGCTTCTGATGTTTGATGTCTCGAGGATCCCAAATTTATCCAAATAAACCCAAATTTGGATATGGTGCAGTAGACATAGAGATGAACATCTCTCATGAAGAACGAAAATTGATTTGAGCGGTGGAAGTTGAATTTTGAGCTCACCCCATCTGACTCTTAGCAATGCCTGTCTAGCCATATTTTGGCCATTTTGATGTTCATGGGAAAATTATCTTCCATTTTAGGCAAAAATTCGATTTTTGGTACAAACAATGGGCTTCTTTTCCAATTCTTTGGCAAGTGGAGCCTGAATAGCCAGTTGGGCTGATGAGTAAAAAATAAGTTCAAATGTATTTTGTCTAAAATGGAGAGTTTGGCCAAAAAGTGCAAATTTTGGTACAAACAATGATATTGCAACCCTAGTCACTTATTTATCAAACCATCATGTTCCTACAACCCTAACAAGGTTTATACATTTATATTTGTAAAACCAGGTTCGAACCATACATCCATTTTCAACAAAATCACAATCATAAATACATCTCTATACTCTAAAACACATCCAATTTTTTAAATATCACTGAGAAACATAAAGTTACAAATCAAAATTGAAGGCTAACCTTGAGTTCGTCACGATGTGGGATTGGTGGCGTTGTTCTTCTCGACTTGGGATTAGTGGTGTCACATAAGTTGTGCAACAGAATCTTGGCATTTCGGAGGTGATGTGCCACATAAGCTGTCTCCTTTCAATGTAGTGTCGTTTGTGATGGGGTTTAGGGATACCTGGGTTTGTGATGGGGTTTAGGGATACATGGGTTTGCGATGGGGTTTAGGGATACCTAGGTTTATGACAAGGTTAATTGATGGGGTGTGAAGAAAAAAAAGTGTGTGATGGGTTTAGGTTAGTGAGGGTAATTTAAGAAGAAATAATGGTTGTAGATAGTCATTTTGAATTTCACTAAAGTGTTATGAGATGTAAAAAGTATGTGGGATCAAAAGAGCAGATTGTGGAGTTCAAATAAAATCACCCATGGAAAAAAGATCTCCCACACGCGTGTGTAGGGAGGCTAGTAGATAGACTATTGAAAGTATAATCACTAATGGCATGTTTACTAATCTGTAATTGGATTATGAGGAATTGAATTGAGGAGGAGTTTGATTGAGGAGAATTAGATTCCGGATTCCTATTGAAGTTGTTTACCAAACCATATGGATTGAGATGAGTTAGATTCCGAATTCCTATTGAAGTTGTCTACTAAATCATATGGAATTTGGGTAGGAGTGGTGCTAATTACTGAAATGTCCTCGTTGTTAGGTTAAAGTAGATGACAAATTTGGAATTTTAAAAATTGTGTGATGATATAATAGGTTAAAAAGATGAATTCCTAATGGGTTAATTCTTCAAGAATTAGAATACCACCTCCCACCCAAGAATTGAATTCCTTCAAAATCAGGAATTCAATTCCTAATTTTGTATGGGCCCCACTTACTTTTCAATTCCTTTATGTGAAGTAAATGCAAGAATCCTCCATAGATGGAATTCAATTCCTGAGAATTCTAATTTATGATTAATAAAGACACCATAAATTAAGTATATCCCACTTATTTTTCAATTTCTTCAAATCTTCCATAGATGGAATTCAATTCCTGATTAATAAAGACACCATATATTAAGTCTATTCTACTTACTTTTCAATTCCTTGAAGTGAAGTAAACACAAAAATCATTTATCGGTAGAATTCAATTCCTGATTAGTAAACACATTATAAATTAAGTCTAAATAATTGCTCTGAGGTGTTGTAACGTTCTTAATGGGCCAGAATAAAAAAAAATTCTTTCCAAAGGCCCACACTAGAATCCAATCTAAAAGAAGCCCATGTCCAGAAGCGGTCTGGTCCTCGCTCCCCCGACTACCGTCACTTGCCACCGCCTTTTGTCTCTTTAGCAAAAATAAATACCGCATCTCAGACCCGCAGTTTTTTTTTAACATCTCTCACTCTCTCTGTCTCACTGAGAGAAGAGAGCCAAACCCCGCAAAACCCTAGAAAACTCGAACCGCCATTGAAGCTCGGAAGGCTTCTTCGCGCGGAAGCACGAGCAGGCAAACTCTATCCATCTCTCTCTCACAATCCTTGTGCAGATTTTGATACTCGATTCGGTTTTGGTTCCGCAGTATGTGGAACAACGGCCAGATTGCGCCGCCTGGCACCGGCGGTTCGTCGATCCCGCCACCGCCGGCGGCTCAGCCCTCTTACACGGTATTGCCTTCCCCGGCTGATGCCGAGGCCATGCTTGAAGAGAAGGCCCGAAAATGGCAGCAGCTCAATTCCAAGCGGTACAGCGATAAGCGCAAGTTTGGCTTTGTCGAGTCGCAGAAAGAGGACATGCCTCCTGAACATGTCAGGAAGATCATTAGGTTAGTTTTCTTCTGGTTAATTTTTGATGCATATAGTTTTCCTTATCGTTTTGGATTTGAAAGATCTTAAGGTTAGTTTTTGGATAATTGGATTTACTTTGTGTTTTTGTGCTTATTGGACAAAGAAGGGACTAGAAAATCTATACGAAGGAGAATGAAGAATAGGTTTGTGTTAGTGTTTCTTAGTTGAAATTGCTCACGAAGCCTGTAAATGAGGTTATTGAAGAGGCTAGGTTGCTTTAGGTGTTTTATTGTCGAGGGGTTAAATACTGCAGGAGAAACTTTTTGTAGTGTCGATGGAACACTAAAACGAGCAGTAGCTAAATGGTTTTTTTTGGTGGAATATGCAAGATTTTCATCTGGACAACAATTCCTCAACTATAAATTAGGGATTTCAATTCGAGTATGATTTTCTTATGCTTTATCACTTTTTATCCAGATGATATATGTTGTTTCATGCTTCTAATCTTTAACTTATATTCCATATTTTGTTTCAAGTGTGGCCTTCGCTTGGTTTCATGTAATGAATGCGCTTGTAATCATGAAATTAGTACAGTACATAGATCTCACCTGCATGATAATTAAGTTTGTGTTTATTTTGACAGGGACCATGGGGACATGTCTTCGAAGAAATTTCGTCATGATAAACGAGTGTATCTAGGAGCACTTAAATTTGTTCCACATGCAGTATACAAGCTCCTCGAGAATATGCCAATGCCCTGGGAGCAGGTACCTATTTTATATCTCTCGCATATGCTTGCAAACTTTTCATTTGGATGCTTAAATTTATTAATCACATGCTTTCTACATAACAGCCAGCTCATTTTATTAATTAATGCTGTAACAGGTCCGTGATGTGAAGGTCTTGTATCATATAACCGGGGCAATTACGTTTGTGAATGAAATACCCTGGGTTGTTGAACCCATCTATTTGGCTCAGGTACTTATCTCTCTTTCATATAGTTTATATGCTGCTTAAATGAGATAATATGTCATCCAGTTCTTGAAATTGCTGGTCTGTTATACCTCCTTTTGATATTTAGCGGATTTGTTTTTTATTTTGTACAGTGGGGTACGATGTGGATTATGATGAGAAGAGAGAAGAGGGATCGTCGACATTTCAAAAGAATGCGGTTTCCACCATTTGATGACGAAGAACCTCCATTAGACTATGCTGATAATCTGTTAGATGTTGATCCCCTAGAGCCAATTCAACTGGAGTTAGATGAAGAAGAAGATTCTGCTGTGTATACTTGGTTTTATGACCATAAACCTCTTGTTAAGACAAAGCTCATTAATGGTCCAAGTTATCGGAAGTGGCATCTTTCACTTCCAATCATGGCAACCCTTCATCGACTTGCAGGACAGCTACTTTCTGATTTGATTGACCGCAATTATTTCTACCTGTTTGACATGGAGTCCTTTTTTACAGCCAAAGCACTTAATATGTGCATCCCTGGTATGCATATTTTCTCTCTTTTCATGTTACTTACTTTTGTTCTTGTCAAAAGGAAAACCTGTCATTTTCTTTTCCCTTTTTTTCATTTGTGGTTTATGGTGTGTGTCCTTGCGTCATTAACCTTCAATATGTCGTCAGTGGTTTTTGAATTGGTTTGTGATTCATTCTTCTGATAATTCTGGCTGTGGGATTAATAGTTGTCAGATCCAAAAGGTCTGTTGGGGGTTCATGTTAGGTATTTTAGGTTCCTGTTTGACCGTATGTCTTCACACTTTGCATGAGTCTAAGTGGTGGAATTTGCAGTCGAGGGAAATTTTGGTCAACTTGTTACTGCAATTAAGTATTGTACCACACATACATTTTACTAGCCATGTTGGGTGTTGGTGGCTGGGCCAGTTTTATGTTTATGGTTTTCGGATATGCTCTGCTGGTCACTGTTTTCCTCAGTTGAACCTTAATGCAGCTCTGTTCTGTAATGAAGGTTAATGGGTTTTGGAAATTGTTGCAGACTTAAGATATTTGTGTGTTGTTGGTGTATTTAGCTTTGAACTTGGATGCTCATCTTTTGTTTTGCTACACCTTTTGCAGGTGGACCTAAATTTGAACCTTTGTATCGGGATATGGAGAAAGGGGATGAGGATTGGAATGAGTTTAATGATATTAATAAACTCATTATTCGGTCACCTCTCAGAACAGAGTACAGAATTGCATTCCCTCATCTCTACAACAATAGACCCAGGAAGGTAAAGCTTTGTGTGTATCACACACCCATGGTGATGTACATAAAAACCGAGGATCCTGATCTACCGGCGTTTTATTATGATCCATTGATACACCCAATTCCCAGCACCAACAAGGAGCGGCGTGAGAAGAAAACTTTTGATGAGGAGGAAGATGATGTTTTTGGTTTACCAGAGGGGGTGGGACCATTTCTACAAGATACTCAGCTTTATACTGACACCACAGCTGCTGGAATCTCCCTCTTGTTTGCTCCACGCCCTTTTAACATGAGATCTGGTCGGACACGTCGAGCAGAAGATATACCCCTTGTGTCAGAGTGGTATAAGGAACATTGCCCTCCGTCGTATCCAGTTAAAGTTCGGGTCAGCTATCAGAAATTGCTGAAGTGTTTTGTGTTGAATGAGCTACATCATAGACCACCTAAGGCTCAAAAGAAGAAACATTTGTTTCGATCTCTTCAAGCTACTAAATTTTTCCAGACTACAGAGCTTGATTGGGCTGAAGCGGGTCTTCAAGTTTGTAAGCAGGGTTATAACATGCTAAATCTGTTGATTCATAGGAAAAATTTGAACTACCTTCATCTTGATTATAATTTTAATCTGAAGCCTGTGAAAACACTGACAACAAAAGAGCGTAAGAAATCTCGGTTTGGTAATGCTTTTCATCTTTGCCGTGAAATCTTGCGGTTGACAAAGCTTGTAGTTGATGCTAATATCCAGTTCCGTTTGGGTAATGTTGATGCCTTCCAATTGGCTGATGGCTTGCAATACACATTTTCTCATGTTGGTCAGTTGACTGGAATGTACCGTTACAAGTATAGGTTGATGCGGCAGATTAGAATGTGCAAGGATTTGAAGCATTTGATTTACTATCGGTTCAATACTGGGCCAGTGGGGAAAGGACCCGGATGTGGGTTTTGGGCACCGATGTGGAGGGTATGGTTGTTCTTCCTTCGGGGCATAGTTCCTCTTCTAGAACGGTGGTTGGGAAATTTACTTGCAAGGCAATTTGAAGGGCGGCATTCGAAAGGAGTGGCAAAGACTGTAACTAAGCAGCGTGTCGAAAGCCATTTTGACTTGGAGCTTCGAGCTGCTGTCATGCATGACGTTCTTGATGCCATGCCGGAGGGCATCAAGCAAAATAAGGCAAGAACTATCTTGCAACATCTGAGTGAGGCGTGGCGTTGCTGGAAAGCAAATATTCCTTGGAAGGTTCCTGGTTTGCCAGTTCCTATTGAGAATATGATTCTTCGTTATGTCAAATCAAAGGCAGACTGGTGGACAAACGTTGCCCACTATAATCGTGAGCGCATAAGAAGAGGTGCTACAGTAGATAAGACAGTTTGTCGGAAGAATCTTGGAAGATTAACTCGCCTTTGGCTAAAGGCAGAGCAGGAGCGACAGCACAATTATCTGAAAGATGGTCCATATGTTACACCTGAAGAGGCAGTTGCAATCTACACGACAACAGTGCACTGGTTGGAGTCGAGAAAGTTCAGCCCCATTCCGTTCCCTCCATTGTCATACAAACATGATACAAAGCTACTTATCCTTGCTCTGGAGAGGCTGAAGGAATCTTATAGCGTGGCTGTAAGATTGAACCAGCTTCAAAGAGAGGAGCTGGGTCTCATTGAACAAGCCTATGATAATCCACATGAGGCATTGTCACGAATTAAGCGTCACTTGCTCACTCAGCGTGCCTTCAAAGAAGTTGGTATTGAGTTCATGGATTTGTATAGCTATCTTATTCCAGTTTATGAGATTGAACCTCTTGAGAAGATTACGGATGCATATCTTGATCAATATTTATGGTATGAGGGTGACAAACGTCATCTCTTTCCAAACTGGATCAAGCCTGCAGATTCTGAGCCACCCCCACTCTTGGTTTATAAATGGTGTCAGGGAATAAACAATTTACAGAGCATATGGGACACAAGTGAGGGGCAGTGTGTGGTGATGCTTCAAACGAAGTTTGAGAAGTTCTTTGAAAAGATTGACTTGACAATGCTAAATAGGCTTCTACGTCTTGTCCTTGATCATAATATTGCTGATTATGTCACTGCAAAAAACAACGTGGTATTGTCTTACAAAGATATGAGTCATACAAATTCTTATGGTCTTATACGTGGTCTTCAGTTTGCATCGTTTGTTGTACAGTATTATGGGCTTGTGTTGGATCTGTTGCTTCTTGGATTGACTCGAGCCAGTGAGATTGCTGGTCCACCCCAGATGCCAAATGAGTTCATCACTTATTGGGACACAAAGGTTGAGACTCGGCATCCTATCAGGCTGTATTCTCGATACATAGACAGGGTGCATATCTTGTTCCGCTTCACTCATGAAGAGGCTCGAGACCTTATCCAGCGATATCTGACTGAGCATCCAGATCCCAATAATGAAAATATGGTTGGATACAATAATAAGAAATGCTGGCCAAGAGATGCCAGAATGAGGCTCATGAAACATGATGTCAATCTTGGGAGGAGTGTTTTTTGGGATATGAAGAACCGTCTTCCTCGAAGTATCACCACTTTGGAGTGGGAAAACAGCTTTGTTTCTGTTTACAGTAAGGATAATCCAAATTTGCTTTTCAGCATGTGTGGGTTTGAAGTTCGGATACTTCCCAAGATAAGAATGAGTCAAGAAGCATTTAGCAACACGAGGGATGGGGTCTGGAATTTGCAGAATGAACAGACAAAGGAGAGGACTGCAGTTGCTTTCTTACGGGTTGATGATGAACACATGAAGGTGTTTGAAAATCGTGTGAGGCAGATTCTTATGTCTTCAGGGTCTACAACATTTACAAAAATTGTCAACAAATGGAATACAGCACTTATTGGTCTTATGACTTACTTCCGTGAAGCAACTGTACATACACAAGAGCTGCTGGATTTGCTGGTCAAGTGTGAAAATAAAATACAGACCCGTATTAAGATTGGGTTGAATTCAAAGATGCCTAGCAGGTTTCCGCCTGTCATTTTCTACACACCAAAAGAAATCGGAGGACTAGGTATGTTATCTATGGGTCATATATTGATTCCACAAAGTGACCTCCGATACAGTCAGCAGACGGATGTTGGTGTGACTCACTTTAGGAGTGGAATGAGTCATGAAGAGGACCAGCTGATTCCAAATCTTTACCGTTACATACAACCATGGGAGAGTGAATTTATAGATTCACAGCGTGTTTGGGCAGAATATGCACTGAAAAGGCAGGAAGCTCAGGCACAAAATAGGCGTCTAACGCTTGAAGATTTGGAAGTGAGTATTTTGTTCTTGTCCAGTTTTCCATATGCTTTTCTATCATTTTAAAAAAAAATTGTTTTGCAAATTTTAATTTATTCTTTTTCATTTTTTGTGGGTTGTAGTTTTACATCCACTCTGCTGCAATTTCTTCCCCGTTGACTCTTATCTAGTGGGCATAATTGGTTTTGAATATTTGGAGAGTACTATCAGGAAAATATTTATTCTGAAGTGTCTTTTTTAATTTGATTGACAGGATTCATGGGATAGGGGAATTCCACGAATAAATACTTTGTTCCAGAAGGATCGGCACACTTTAGCATATGACAAAGGGTGGAGAGTTCGCACAGATTTTAAGCAGTACCAAGTCTTGAAACAGAATCCTTTCTGGTGGACACACCAGAGGCATGATGGAAAATTATGGAACTTAAACAACTACCGAACTGATGTTATTCAAGCCCTTGGAGGTGTTGAGGGAATCCTTGAGCATACATTATTCAAAGGAACATAGTAAGTTCATTATTCTATTTAGTTTGCTTAGCTGTCAATTTCCATTGTCATCATTACATGGGAAGATCAATCAATATCATGGCAGATTTATGTGGTTGATATGCTTGTTTAAATATAATAGATGTATATTATGCAGCATGTGTTTTGTGTGCTATTATGTATATAAGAGGTGATACTCATATGTGGTTGATGTGGAAAACATACATGTCAGTTTTTACATATGTTATTACACCTTACTGAACTCCTTTTGCCTATTGCAGCTTTCCTACTTGGGAGGGGCTCTTCTGGGAGAAGGCATCTGGTTTTGAGGAGTCGATGAAGTATAAGAAATTGACCAATGCACAAAGATCTGGGCTTAACCAAATCCCCAATCGTAGGTTTACTCTTTGGTGGTCACCTACCATAAATCGTGCCAATGTTTATGTCGGTTTCCAAGTGCAGCTAGATTTAACTGGAATCTTCATGCACGGCAAGATTCCGACCTTGAAGATTTCACTGATTCAGATATTCCGTGCTCACTTGTGGCAGAAGATTCATGAAAGTGTTGTCATGGATCTCTGTCAGGTTTTGGATCAAGAGTTGGATGCGTTGGAAATTGAAACAGTGCAGAAGGAAACAATTCATCCCAGGAAGAGTTACAAAATGAACAGCTCCTGTGCTGACATTCTTCTGTTTGCTGCTCATAGATGGCCAATGTCGAAACCTAGTCTAGTAGCTGAGCCAAAGGATGTGTTTGATCAGAAAGCTAGCAACAAGTACTGGATAGATGTACAACTCCGTTGGGGTGACTATGATTCTCATGATATTGAGCGTTACACCCGAGCTAAGTTTATGGACTATACCACTGACAACATGTCTATCTATCCTTCTCCCACAGGTATGTTGTTTTTCCGGTTGCATTACTACTTCACATGTTTGTATCTGTCTTTTGTAAATGTAATCATGATTGTGTTCCATGCAGGGGTGATGATTGGTCTCGATTTGGCTTATAATTTGCATTCTGCATTTGGTAACTGGTTTCCTGGGTCAAAACCCCTGCTTCAGCAAGCAATGAACAAGATCATGAAAGTATGTTAATAATAACAATTGAATTTTTTATGCTACCTTCTGATACATCATAATTTGTACAGAAAGCAGCAAACTAATTGTTCGTCATGTGCTTGCAGTCAAATCCAGCCTTGTATGTGCTGAGGGAGCGAATAAGGAAAGGATTGCAGCTCTATTCTTCTGAGCCCACAGAACCATATTTGTCATCCCAAAACTATGGGGAGATCTTCAGCAACCAAATTATTTGGTTTGTTGATGACACAAATGTATATCGTGTTACGATACATAAAACATTTGAAGGAAATCTCACTACAAAACCCATCAATGGAGCTATTTTCATATTCAATCCAAGGACTGGTCAGCTGTTCCTGAAGGTATGCTTTCCATTTTTTCTTCTTCTTTCTGTTATATTTTGAAATCAACTTCTCTCTCTCTCTCTCTCTCTCTCTCTGTGATGGTTTTGAACTTCATATTTTGCAGGTTATCCACACAAGCGTCTGGGCCGGACAGAAGCGTCTTGGTCAATTGGCCAAGTGGAAAACTGCTGAAGAAGTTGCTGCACTTGTGCGCTCTCTGCCTGTTGAAGAACAGCCGAAGCAAATTATTGTGACTCGTAAGGGAATGTTGGATCCATTGGAGGTTCATTTGCTTGATTTCCCCAATATAGTCATAAAAGGAAGTGAGCTGCAGCTTCCTTTCCAGGCTTGTCTGAAGATTGAGAAATTTGGTGATCTGATATTGAAGGCAACTGAACCGCAGATGGTTCTGTTCAACATTTATGATGATTGGTTGAAGAGTATTTCATCATACACTGCATTCTCCCGACTAATTCTGATTCTTCGTGCACTTCATGTAAACAATGAGAAGGCAAAGATGTTATTGAAGCCTGATAAAACAGTCATTACTGAGCCACACCACATCTGGCCTTCTCTTTCTGATGATCAATGGATGAAGGTAATTTCACGGTCTTCATTTTGCTTGATGATGCATTGCTTTAGATGAATGTTTGTATGCAGAGTTTTTTTATTGTCCCATCAGAGTCGCTATGATAAACTCTAGTCAATTATCTGTTACTTATTAAGATGGGTCGAAGAAATTTTAAAATGATTTTGATTTTTGGTCTTGAAAGGTTTAAAGAAGTTTCATTGGAATTGCTTTTTAATTAGATTATTTGGGTTTTTGCTGTTTTGGGGGGTGGGGGTGCTATTCGACTCTTTTTGTACTTCTACATGAATCTCCAACACTATAAATATCTCTAAATATGGTGCAGGTTGAGGTTGCTCTAAGGGATCTCATATTATCAGATTACGCAAAAAAGAACAATGTGAATACATCGGCCTTGACACAATCCGAGATCCGTGACATTATACTTGGAGCTGAGATCACTCCACCTTCTCAACAAAGGCAGCAGATTGCAGAGATAGAAAAACAGGTGATGTTTCTTTTGTGGTGGTTTAAATTGTGATGCATACAGATACACGCACGCATTTGCAGACATGTTTTGTGTTACTCTGTTATATATGTAGACCATTGTTTGATGTTGTTATAGATTAACTTATATAAAATGCTGAATTTGTATTTTCAGGCTAAGGAAGCCAGTCAGCTGACAGCAGTCACAACAAGGACTACGAATGTGCATGGTGATGAACTCATTGTCACCACTACGAGTCCCTATGAGCAAAATGCTTTTGGTTCCAAAACTGATTGGCGTGTCAGGGCAATATCAGCCACAAATCTATATCTTCGTGTCAATCATATATATGTGAATTCAGAAGATATAAAGGTAGGGTTCTATCTTTAGTAATTTGATAGTTTCTATGCTTTGCTGCTATTTTCTTTGTGCTTCTTATTTGTTGACTGACGAGGGAGCCCAAATGGTTTTACAGGAAACGGGCTACACCTATATTATGCCAAAGAACATTTTGAAAAAATTCATCTGCATTGCGGATCTGAGGACACAAATTGCTGGTTATTTGTATGGGGTAAGCCCTCCTGACAACCCTCAGGTTAAGGAGATTCGTTGCATTGCCATGGCACCACAGTGGGGGACCCATCAACAAGTTCATCTTCCATCAGCTCTTCCTGAGCATGATTTTCTCAATGACTTGGAACCTTTGGGATGGATGCACACACAGCCGAATGAGCTTCCTCAGCTTTCTCCGCAGGTATGTTTACATGACTAATGTTTCAATCCTTGTTATCTGTTGTCATTTTTGTCTTTTCCTGTAGAGGAACGTGATAGACAAGAAATAACCCATGTTTAATGTTGTCTTGCAGGATCTCACCACTCATGCAAAGATTTTAGAGAACACCAAGCAATGGGATGGGGAGAAATGCATCATCTTGACCTGCAGTTTCACTCCAGGTTCCTGCTCGTTAACTGCATACAAACTTACTCCATCTGGTTATGAGTGGGGACGTGTCAACAAAGACACCGGAAGCAATCCTCACGGATACCTTCCCACACATTATGAGAAGGTCCAGATGCTTCTCAGTGACCGCTTCCTTGGTTTCTATATGGTAAGACTAGTGCATTAACCTCAGTTTGGCTATTTATGAAATTATTGGATGGTTTCCATTCTTACTGGGGGAGCTAATTTGTTTAATTGCTGCTTGGTTTTCAGATTCCGGACACTGGGCCATGGAACTACAACTTCATGGGGGTGAAGCATACGCCTAGCATGAAGTATGGCATCAAGCTTGGGACCCCTAGGGAGTACTATCACGAGGACCATCGGCCGACCCATTACCTTGAGTTCAGCAACTTGGAGGAGGGTGACACAGTGGAGGGAGATCGTGATGATACCTTCACATAAACGTTTGTTCTGGAATGTAACACAGCCTTTTTTGTTGTAGCAATCCATTTAGCAATTAATATGCTGTGCACCTGTAAAGCTACTAGTAATGTTCATGTTTTTAGACGAGGCCTGTAAATATTTGATCTAGAGGCAAATTACAAGTTTTGTTGCCGAACATATGAATTTTATTGTCATACTCTTCTCCCTTTCTCCTTGAGTTGGGAGGCAGAATCCTTGTATTACAACTATTCACTAATTTCTAGCCAAGTTTAGAAATATGTGCATGTGTCCTTGGGGATTTTGTCATGCTTTCTGTTTTAGAAAACAAAAACTGAACGCATTGTTATAATTAAATTTTAAAACGGTGGTTTATTTGCTGTTTACATTTACCCCTTGCTTTGTTTTAGATTTTCAGTTATGCAAGTTCCTTACAATGTGGGGGTTTTTAAATCCTAATAATTTTTTGCATGAGCTTGGGCTCCTATTGCACTGAGGTTGATTCCCCTTTCTTGTAATTTAGATTAGTTTAAAGTAAATTATTGCTTGTTTAAAAAAAAACTAATAATTTTCCTGTGTTCCTAAAAAGCCAATTAAAGCCATTAAAGCCATTTTGCAAAAGTTTAACATTTTAACTTCCTGTGTCTATAGAAGTCAGTTTTATGATCTGAGAATACAAAAAATCTATGACTTGAGAAAACTTTACAAAAATGCACTTTTCTCAAACTTTACATATTCTATCTACTGAAATTGTCTGCTTCTAACTAGCGGTATGATCTCCCTGCATAAGATGATGTGCTTGATGGGCTCCTTGGGCTATCATATCCATATTCCGAAAGATGGCGATCAGACATCACATCCTAAATTGAGAACAAACAAACAAACAAAATGAAAAAAAATTCAAGAAAAAATGTTGTACTGTTGTTTGAAGTGTTAGGTTTATGTTATGCAACTTACATGTATTGGTGAGAGTGCTCCATTACCCCCAAGCATGAAAGGATTCATGCAATCTTCAGCGATTTCTCTCAATCTGTTAAGCTCAGGGAGCACAACCTTGGCAAGATCCGGCCTGTCTTTTCTCCGCATTTCAGTGCACTGTAAAGCTAGCTTGGCAAACTTGAAGGCTTCCTCAACAGGCCAGTCAGAAACTGCAGGGTCAAGCATCTCAGTGAAGGTCCCATTCTCAATGGCCTCCTCAACAAGGTGAGCCAAACCCATTGGTGGCCTGGCTGTTATTAGTTGCAGGAGCAGCACCCCAAGTGAAAATATGTCAGATTTTGTTCCAAGCATGCCGGTTGTTTGATACTCCGGGTCTATATAGCAGAACGTTCCAGCCATTGATGTTATGCGGTATTGAGAGACACAGTTGGCTACTGATGCAGGGACAAGCCTGGCCAAACCTACATCACTGATCTTGCTCACATAGTTGTGGTCTAGCAAAATGTTGCCGGGTTTTAGGTCCCGGTGTACAACTGGTTCGGGCTTGGTTTGATGAAGAAACAAAAGTCCAGTCCCAATTTCTGCAGCAATTCTGAACCTTAGCTGCCAAGGAATCACTGGGGTGTTGCCTCGCTGGAAGAGACGGTCTTCTAAACTCCCTTTAGCCATGTACTCATAGACCAGACAACCAAACTCTGGGCAGGCTCCAACAAGTAGAACCATGTTTGGATGCCTAATGCAGCTCAATACTTCAACCTGCATAATTAGGACCTGTTAGATATGTCTATAATGATATAAACATGATCACCACAAATAGCATTTCTATTGGAGCATTTCTATTTGCGTAGTCACAACTCAGATACCTCTTTCTGGAACTGTGACCGTCCTCGGGCTGCATCTGGACACAGAACTTTTATTGCCACCGGCGTATGGTCCAGTTCACCTCTGAATACTGGGCCATAGCCTCCTTCCCCCAATCTTGCGAGCTGGGGAAAATTCATTTGTTGCTGCTTCAATATCTTCAATTGTGTATTTCCTGTACCCGAGACCGTCTAGTGAGTTCTTCCTCCCCTCATCTTTTCTAAGAGCTTTCATTTCTGCTTTCCTCCTTTTTTCTGTTTCCAGTTGTGCAATCCTTTCAGCTGCTTTTGCTGCCTCTATGGCTGCCCTACTTTTAAGTTTTTCCTTCTGTGCAAGTGCAAATGCAGATTCCTCAGCTTGTCGCGCCTCTTCTATTCTACACTCTCCTTTCAATTTCCATTGGTGAAATTCCTTTTCCTGTAAAGATATGTCATTATAATTCATGCTTGAATTGTTGTTCAAAACCAATATCTTTTTTTCATTGACACCAAATCTTAAACAAAGTCCATACTCTTATAATAAGAAGTCGTATCGATACCTTATGTTTTGCTGTAACTGCCTCCTTGCAGGCCATACTGTACATCTCCATTGTTTGCTTGAGCTCTAGCCTGAGCCTCCGCATCTCATTCTCCATTTCATCCTATTATTTTCAAGGCAAACTAAGTATTAATATTCTGAACTTTTTCTGCATATATGCAACACGTATGCTATTGTAGTAAATGGGTATCTTAATGCAGTCATGGCATAAAACTCATTCAAAGCTATGGCACTTATTGGTCATTTTAGATATATCAGTTATAGAAACAACAATGGAAAATCTAACTCTAAACTTGCTCCTAACTCGAGGAATTTCTGGTACACATTATTTGACCACAAGCTTATAGTTGGAGGCATGCTCGAAAGCTTTGTAGGTTGGTGGTGTTTCCATGTTTACTATGCTGGGAAATTGTCTTACCCTGCTCGTTGATGACCACGATCTTCCACTTTCAATTGAGGATGATGAGAATTCATTCCGTCCAGAGCTCATGTCAATAAACTTGATTCCGGAGTGAGATGACGTAGAGCTTCTGTTGTCTAACTCTGAGCTGATTGAACTTTGATAGGTCATTCTTGATGCCATACTAGGAAAATTTGACATGAGATCCATGCTTGGCCTTTCACTGCTCACCGACAACCTATCACTCTCTGTAAATTCCTCATATGATTTGTCTGTTATAGGTATTGCTCTTGTTAATGGTGGCCTGCATTTTTTGTATTGGTTAGTACTCTTATTTACTGTGTATATTCAATCATCCTCCTTTGCAGCATTAACTTTACTTCTAGCACATAAAAAAACCAGGCTTTTAGAGCCCTTTAACACATTTAATTGAAACCTCATCTACGAAGCCCTAGAGGTAGTGCCTGATTAACATTTAATTGTTAATGATAAGGAATGATGGTTCAAATGGGAGATTAAAACAAGACTGATCTGGACTACAATATGGTTTTAAAATGTGTTAAAAATAGTTTAATTGAATCAGAATCAGCGCTTACTTGAGTTTAATGTTGTTTAGCTGGCTACGGGTTGAAGATTGTGTTATCTCTGATTCTGCATCAATCAAAGAAACTTGAGTCAGGTAATTGCAAAAATCAACCACATACTTATGTGGTGGGAAATAAAATGCAGCATGATGCTAGAACTAGAGGAAACAAAACCTCTGGACTGCAGGTTGTGCAGCATGTGTTGTGTATCATTTGAACCATAAACTTGGCTTGGTTGCTGCTGTATTTGATTTTGCAAGGGAGGCTTTGGGGTTAGACGGCCTGTGGCCGGTCGCGTATGTGTTATCTTTCCTCTGCCAATGACATATACAGTGCAAAATTCCGGTGCCCCTTTTGACACAGTGCTTGGAATGTCTCTAGTTTTGAATCTTTTTTTTTTTTTTGTGAAAACAAGAAGAAGATTGATATAATTAGGACATGTGGAAGAAGAACTAACTAGGGTATATAAAAAAAAAAGATTTTCTATAAGTAATTATTAATAAGTAATCACCTGAGAAATCCAAAGGCGTTTCTTGATGGTGCACCAAGTACCAAAATCTCAATTGAATTAGCCGTGACGTAGTTGATGAGTGCTTTTGATATATCAGCATTCTCCAGTATGACTTCATTCCAATGAATCTGCAGCAACAATGGATGGGAAAAAAAAAAAATCAGATCACCAGGAGATTTTTTATTTTAATTTTTAAATCATGTTTGAATAAATTTAAGAAGCGTGCATGCATGTATTTACTCACAGCCTTTTTGGTGCAAAAGCAACGGAATGGGAGGAACAAGTCTTTGGCTTCAGCATCAACTTGGTATTTATTCATCTTTGCAACCTCCCTCGGCAGTTCTCCACCTGCAACATAAGATGAAAGAAACCAGAGTGAAAATGGGTTTACTAAGAGAACCCAATTAGAGAGAGAGAGAGAGAGAGAGAGAGAGAATACTTTTAGATTTGTTGGGAAGGGCAGGAGCAGCAGTTGGTTGCTTAACATGGACCAAAGTGAGGGATTGGCCAGGCCTGGTGAGAAGATGTTCAGCAATCCATTTGATGGCATATTCACTTCCTCTATCCTTGTCTATTGCCAATGCCACAGCCTCTTCTCTCTTTTCTGCTTGCCTTCTTATTCCCATTTTCTCTTGATCATAAAATTACTTTAAATTAATATAAAATTTTCATCCAAAAAAAGAAGTTTGTAACCAGTTGAGATTACCAGATTCCTTATTAAAATAATTTCTGTTGAGCAGAGTGTTTGAGAAATCTCAAATAGGCATCACAAAAGTCTGAGAGAATTCTCAAAGTTGCTTAATTTAGAAGGTATAAGCTATTTTGGCATTGTTGAGGAGCTGTTAAACTGATTGTAATGAAGAGAAGTTGAAGTGTAAAACAGAAGTTGACTTATCAGGGGTGGTGGTGCCAGAAAATATCAGTTGGGAGTTGTGGGGAAGTCCAAATTTGAAAACTTTAAATTGATTTTTTCAACTGTAAAATGATTTTTTGTTTTACAGTAAAATCAATGGCGGGGGGAAATTATTTTCACTTTCTACTTTTAGTTTTTAAAAACCAAATGGGATCCTAACTTTAGACAATGTAAAACGACAATGGCATCCTAGTTTTTTGACACAACTAACAGTAAGGATGTGGGTGGAATAAAGGAAATTCGTCGTTTTCAGTTTGATATGCGTGGAGGATAAAGGAAAGTCTAAACTTGTAAGTGCTTTCTAAAGTGCTTTCTAAAGAAGCAGCTAACAAGAATAATTTTTTTTACAAGAAATCTTTTAGATTGCATTGTGGAAAGGGGCTAGAATGAAAACTATTCATGACAGTCCATCTAAATTCAAAACCATTCTGATAAACTATATAAGCCCCAATTCGTGTATAAACACACGTATGTACGTTTTTTTATATAAATATTTTCATTTTCGTGAAGTTTTCAAGATACGGTGAAAACACACATTTAAAAAATAAATAAATTAAATACCATACGTGTACTGCATATTAAAAAGTGTAAATAATTGACAATAAAATACTTTATTAGGGTTGAAATTTTCACCATATTTTTTATTTATATAAATCTATTAAATAATATATAAGATATATGATAGAACATTCAAAATACCAAAAATTACTCTTGGTTAATGAGTTAAGAAGTGAAACTTTTCATTAAATAAGGATAATATAATAAATTAACAATTTTTCATATTAATATTTTTTAAAATCAAAATAATAACCAAACTCATTTTCTCTTTCTTAATTCTAAAATGAGAAAAACAAAAACAAAAATCCAATTAACGTGTGTGCGCCAAGACTCTTGGCCCAAGAGTCTAGTATATATATGTGCATTTGATTCGTATTTTTCCAGTCCCACATTTTACTAAACCTCCCCAAAACTATTTACACAATCTAAGCCCACCCCATAAAGAAGAAAAAATATACCCGTTGGCCAGTTTGAGTCCCATCCCCTACTCTCATAAATAAGCACACGCTCATTTTAACCCCGCCACACCCTCCACCTCACTCCTCTTTCACACAATAAGACACAGGCATAACGGTCTCTCCGCCTTCAAAGCCAAACCAAAAAATAAAAACCCTTCATTTCTTCACTCTCTCTTCTCTGCAACTCCCAAGCTAAAACCCTAACCAGTCACCACTATGCATTGCATTGCTGCAAACATTCCTCACAGCTAACTCTGCAAAACGACACCGTCATCACAATTTCGGGAAATTTTTTGTTCTTCTTTTTCTATTATATTCCGGTGAATCCCAGCACTTTCTATTTTGGTCAACTCCAAATCCTCCATGAGTTTTTTTTTTTTCTTTTCATTTTTTGTTTTGATCGGATTTCTAAACTCTATAAGCAAAGTGTGCTTAAGCTTGAATAATTGCAGTGGTAGCAGTAGAGAATGAAGATTTTGAAACTGATAGAGAGGCGGTGTTTGGCTCCGCTCAAGCGAGACGACGTTGTTCGTGAGAGTGATGCGCGGACCTTCACCAACCACCACTCGTACAAAAAACTCCCTCAGCTTCCGCTCCTCAAGCTCTCCGTTCTCAAGCTCGATGGCTCTGTTTTCGGTAACTTTTTAAAAAACTTCGTTTCTCGTTTTGACTTTGGTTCTGGGAAGCTGCTTTTTGAAATGAGAAAATCTGCTTTTGGAAAAAGCTATTTTGGTTAGAATGAGTATCTTTAGGATACAACATCTACATAAAGTTAAACGTTGCTTGCATCTCTTGTCTTATGCTAAAATTATTACCCAAAACTTCTTTTTCCTTTCTTTTCTTTTTTTCTGTCTTTTTTAATTTTGTCAAAATCATGGGGTCCATTATCACTCACCCAAGTTTCTATTTACCTTTTATGGATTATAGGAATTGCTATTATTTGGGTTGTTTGTAGAGTTAATGAGATTTCAATTCTACAGAAATTCATGTTGGGAGGACTGCTACAATAGCAGAGCTTAAACAAGCAGTAGAAGAGGTTTTTGGTTTGTTGGAAGGCAAGATTCCATGGTAAACTGTCTAATAAAATTATTTGTAATATGATTTCTTTGGTGCTTAAAATTGTTTCTCTCATGTAAGCCTATTTGGTTGGCTCTCAGGTCACTAGTTTGGGGGCATTTCTGCTTGTGCTATGTAGGTCAGAAGCTAACCAATGAGAAGGCGTACATTCGGAACTTTGGAATAAAGGATGGAGACCAAGTATGTGCTACATTTTCAAATTTTCAAATATCAAATTTGTTAATGAACTTATCTAGTATACTGTATACAGTATACTTTTTGGATTGCTGCAATTTTACAAGAGTTTATGGATGACTTCTGTATCACTTTTAACCAAATTTATGGTATTGATGACTCCATTTGTTGAAATTTTACAAGAATCGTACGTGCGTTCAAAGTTCGAACTCCGATGATGCAAGGAACGCATTGTTCCAACTCATTGTTTTATTGTTTCTGATTGCTTTCTCTTAGGGGCATATGTGTGTAACATATCTACCTGATTGAATGAAGACTAGATGGAAACACTGATATTCTGACATATCTGATATAACTAATTAGGAACACAAACATGATGATCAACTTGTATACCATTCCATTTTTAGCCTTGTTTTTTGAGAACTTGGATGAAGATTTGAAATAAAATAACCTTAAATGGGATTGAGATACACATAGACATGCTACACAGTATAATTAATTAGAACTCATGCTTCTATTTGAATGATAGTGAATTAAGCATACCCTAGCTTACATATTGTTGCATTTATGTTTGGTCCACAGTTCGGCCCTTTTATGTATGCTGTTGTCCACATTAATTAACTTCTTATTATGCAATTTAGCCAAGTGATGTTATTTCGTGCTTCAATTTGCAATAGCAATGTTCTTCTTATTATGCTAATGTTTGTTTTCTGGTACATGCAGCTTCAGTTCATTAGGCATATGTCCATCAGCAACTCACCATTAAAAAGACGGTCCAAGAGTGAGAGTGTTCCTTACAAACAGCACTCAACGTAAGAATCATTCCCAGGTTTTTCCTTACGATTTATTTAGGGGGAAATGTTAATCAAGTTTAAAGATGCATTAAAGCTATTTAACATTTACCTGAGGCTGGAAAATTCTAAGGGAAATAACGAGACTAAAACAGGAATAGCCTTCAGCATATTGCTCTCATGAGTTTTCATTTCTTCGTTGTGACTCTTAAACCAAAATTATTCTGGACGCTCCAAATTTTGGTGTACAAGAAATAAAACGTCAGAAAAAGCCTACTAGAGGTGAGGTGATAGGCTTTATAGAGTTGGTTAATTCAGGTGGGATATTGCAAAAATTTCCACATTTTGATTTGTTTTTTCTCTGTGCACTATTATTCTTCCTTCGTTTTCTTTGCTCTTTATTGTTCATAGATGCATAACTGAGAAAGGGATTACTGGCTTTTGACTTAAGGTTGACATATGGATCAAATGGACACGAGGATGAAGAAAAGAGTGGTTTGGAGGGTTCTGATAACAATGCAGTTCATGAGGACAACTCCAATGAAGATCTGGAGAAAGGCCCTGTGCCTCAATTCAAGGTGGTTCACTACTTGAGTGGGTGGCTCTCATGCTCCAAGGTCATGGGGGGTCTCAAAAAGGGGATCCGAAGACAGGGTCCATCCATCGAAATCCAGGCTATTAGGAAGCTGATCTAGAAGGGTGCAACTGTAGGGTAATTAGCACAGAATCCACTTGGAAAGTTTGAATTGCCATGGCCTGTCCGAGCTAGGATGTGTTATTTGGCTTACATTTTGTGTTTGTGAAGCTATTGCATGCCAGATTAAGGTTTAAGATTCTCCACAAGTTCAACATCCAGTTTCTATGTCTAGGTAGGATTAAAAGAAGAAACATTGATGTTGGACTTGTTTATTGTAAATGTTAGTTCGGTCAGATCCATGTCGATAATTTTTACTCTTCTCCCCTTAACCGATCTTGAATGGAGGAAATATTAATGGTAGAAACAATGACTGTGTTTTTCAGGGCAAAATGCTCTGTCGACGTGGTTTAAATCAAACTGTTTTTCTTCTTCGTTGACTTGTGAGATAAGTCACTAGTAACTTTTACTGTTAGAAAAAATAAATTTTAGGTTAAACCAAAGATATCACACCTAATTTCAAGTTTCAACTAAGAACACTGTGGGTTGGACTCACCTCCTTGTATATGAGTTCGAATCATCTTCCGGTGTATTTGAATATTTCTTAAATTAACGCCTTTTTTCATTACAAATAAATAAATAAATTGAGTAACAATAAAACAAGTAGAATTTTGGGTTGTTCGTTTGCACAAAATGGAATTAAGTTGTAGAAATCAATAAAATTATTCTATCTTTTTTCTTTTGACAATGTCGATATTCTAAACTATTAACCAAGATGTTAACAAAACAAGTAGAGTGTATTATTTTTTTCTTTGCATGATTACGAATTATTAAAAAAGGCCAAAAAAGAGAGAAGAATTATTTAAAATCCCAACAAGTAACCAAAAAATGTGTGCCCCACAATTAAGTATCTTCAATCTATTAAGTGGTCCAAGATTTTGGATAATTGATTCAGATTCCTAACACGAGTCATACTACTCTTTGTATAAATTCTAGTGACGTGTCTGGACAAGCAGCTTCCACGTGGGGCTTCCAAAGACTTGGCCATCAGATAGACAGGCCGCACAGAAGATACCGTATCCCCTGTGGTCGTTCCAGTTCCGTACTCTTCTGCTTCTGCTTCTGCTTCTGCTTCTTCTTCTTCTTCTTCAACTTACTCGCATTCGCATATATCAGAAAAAACCAAATTATTATTTATTAAAATGAAAAAATAAGAAAATTTCTGTTGGGTCCGTTGGAGTTTCATTCCTGGACGTCACAGAGTCTCCCTTTCTCTCTAGTCTCTGCTACTGGTATGTTTGTGTATGTTTGGTTGCTGAGAAACTATGGGAAAATAAAAAGAAAATAACTGTGTGTTTGGATTAAACAACAGAAGAAAGATAAATGGAGTGATTCTACTTTTCAATTTTTATATTTTTCTTATTTCCTTCCTTTTCGCATCAGGCAAATGGTTTTGGCTGGTTTTGTACAATTGTCGTTGTTAATTCCATGTGTTTTTGTTTCCATTTGGGCTGTGTGGATGGATGCATAGATATAAACATACAAGTCATCGGAAGATAAATTTTTGCCGCTAAATAGAGTTTCATATGTATCAGAATGATTAATATGGAATTTGATGGAGTTTTAAATCTAATCCATTGAAACGCACTTTGATTTATGAACTGAATTAGAAAATTTTCTACGTTTTTGTGATAATTGTGAACTTTCATTTAGACAATTTGGTGGATCAAGCTTTATCTGAAGGATTCTATACCTGATGACCTTGTGAAATCATCTGTTAATGTTATTTTCTCTTTCTATAGTGAGGACCTTGATTATTTACTGCGAGATAGACATATTAAGGATGCACAAATTGTTGACTTGTGGCTTTATTTTTCATCCGGATACTTAGCTGATTAAATGGATGAGCAAGTGGGAAAGGCAAAGCCAGCAGTTTCTTTTGAGTATGAGCTCTTTGAGGGGGATCCTGATCACCTAAGAACTGTTGTAGCTACACTCACGCCTACACTCACTCCAACTAGTCCGTGGATCGATCCTGCCTCACTCAACTGTAAGTACCGAATTGGGCGAGGTCCCTTTGGTGACGTTTGGCTAGCAACTCATCATCAGTCTGCAGATGATTATGAAGAATATCATGAGGTAGCTGTTAAGATGTTGCATCCTTTGAAGGAAGACGACAGACAGGAGTTTGTCCACAAGTTTGAAAGGTTATTTTTTAAGTTCCGCAGAGTCTATGGGGTTGGTTGGCTTCATGGTATCTCCATTGTTGATGGGAAGGTGACTGCCTGGATTTTTTTTTTTTTTTTTTGGAGTTGTATCTTTTTGTTTTGCTTTTGTACTCTGATATGCGTATAACTTGATTTGTACTCGTTTTAATTCCTGGCAGATCTGCATTGCTATGAAATTCTATGAGGGATCAATTGGCGATCGAGTTGCTCAGATGAAGGGTGGCAAGCTTCAACTTTCTGATGTCTTAAGGTTATGTTATTGGGAGTGTATATCTTCTTCTTTCTGAAGCATACAATTGATACAACTGGTGTTATTGACCCAATAATGCTAATGGTTCCAGGTACGGAATTGAGTTGGCGAAAGGAATTCTAGACTTGCACTCACTAGGGCTTCTGGTGCTAAACCTGAAACCTTCCAATTTCCTTTTAGATGAACACGACCAGGTGGTCCTAGGAGATTTTGGGATTCCGTATCTACTTCTTGGGATTTCATTTGCTAATTCAGATATGGCTCTTAGACTTGGCACCCCAAACTACATGGCTCCAGAACAGTGGGAACCAGAAGTGAGAGGCCCTGTATCCTTCGAAACGGATGCATGGGGCTTTGGTTGTTGCTTTGTTGAGATGTTGACTGGTGTTCAACCCTGGTTTGGGAGGTCAATCGAAGAAATTTATCATTCAGTTGTGATCAAGCAAGAAAAACCACCTGTTCCAAATGGTTTGCCTTCTGCACTTGAGAGTGTCATAAATGGTTGCTTTGAGTATGATTTCCGCAATCGGCCTTCAATGGAAGATATCATACATGCTTTTGAAAGGTATTCTCTCCTACTTATGTAATAATCTTACTTACAGTAACCCAAACCTTTTCTCATCAAAACTTAACAACCTGAAGGCAACAAAGTACTTGTCCCTGTACAGTTGACTGTGTGTAGCCTCAATTTTTGATCCTTTTGATCCTCTTAGCCACACCAAGCCCTATCATCTTTTTACACCTCTTACATCCCTGGCTTGATATTTTCCTTAACCCTTAGCTATCAGTTAACCCATTGATACCAGTTACATTCTTTTGTTTCTGTCGAGAAATTCCTGCTGTTTCACGATTCTGCAGGGCCCAATATTCTATTTCCAAACTACAAATCTTGAATCCCTTTTTAAGCATCCAAAACCTTGAGGACTTATTGACATTCACACTGCTTTTCCATACACTATTAATTAAGATTGCAGCTTCAAAGTGGTGCTGCTGTCATAGAATTTGTAACTTTAATTTTCTGTTGGCCTTTTCTGTGCCAATGAAATAGAAATGAAAAATTCAGTATTATGATTATCCTGCCTTTTATTTTACTTTATATCTTTGTATGCTGATTATGTGCAACTGAACTTGCAGCTCACAAAATGATGCTCAAAGTGATGGAGAATGGCTTGGTTTAGGAAGCAGTACACCTGCTGGAAAATTTAGTAGCAGTGGTTATACTACATGGTATCTCTTGAAAGATCGTCTCCAGGTTGGAGACATAGTTCGCTCAAGGAAGCCCCTGAATGCACGCAAGCCTCAAGCTATGGATGTCCCTGAAGGAAGTGTTACTGGTCTGGAGACTGATTCCGATAGAGATGGATTTGCCCTGGTGAAGATCCCTGGAGAACGCAACCCTGTAAGAGTACTGGTGTCAACAGTTGAGAGAGTCACATCTGGCTACGCAGTGGGTGATTGGGTGAACTTGAAGGGTGAATGCAGGAAGCACTCTCCTGTTGGAATTCTTCATTCCATACAGCGTGATGGAAGTGTTGCAGTTGGATTTATTGGGTTAGAGACTCTATGGAGAGGAAAGTCATCTGACCTTCAAATGGCTGATGCATATTATGTGGGAGAGTTTGTGAGGCTCAAGGCAAATGTGCTCTCTCCCAGATTTGAGTGGCCTCGCAAGAATGGAGGAGCTTGGACAACGGGACGGATCTCACAAGTCCTTCCAAATGGTTGTCTGGTTGTGAGGTTCCCTGGAAGGCTGGTATTGGGAGATGAATCTAATAGCTTCTTGGCAGATCCAGCTGAAGTAGAGCTAGTGTCCTTTGATACCTGTCCTGGGGTGGTCCAAAAGTATCAACATATTGAGGATTTTCACTGGGCAGTAAGGCCTCTCACAATTGCCTTTGGTCTATTTACAGCCATGAAGATCAGCTTATTTGTTGGACGAAACGTAAATGCAAAGCTGAAGGGTCGAAGAAACTCAATGCGGAGGGATGGGAATAGTCAGGATGGTCAGAGTGGTGGCAATACAGCTTGGCTTCCTCCACCGGTTGCGAATCTTTTCAAAGAAGGTGTTTCTACTGCCAGTGCTAGGTAGTTTCCTGTTGTCATCTGGGCATGGGTAAGTTTGCTGAAACCTATCCATAGCAAAGATGAACTCAGGCCAAAATGTACTCATAATCCGAGCGCATATGGGGTGACTAAAAGTGAACTTTGATGGTGGAAAAGGTCCGAAAGCTGTTTCGGAACAAAAGAAAAAATCTGTATGTAATTAGAAGGATGATGCAATATGTATATATAAAGAATATGCCATTGCTATTTGCTTTCATTGTAAATAAATATATATCTAATGTTCTGTGGAAATTCTCCCTCTGTTGCAGTGCAAAAATCTATATCTGATTCATATATGCAGGAAGCCATATAGGTTGAAGTATTGGCCCAAAACGAAGAGCAACTGAATGTATTTTTTTCCCTTTCTTTCCTTTTTATACCCCAAAAGAAAAAGAAAAAATTTAATTTCCACGCTGGATATTAAAATTTGTTTTCAGATTTTTTAACCAATTGAAGCCAAACTCTCTGAGTCGTGGAAAAGCTGACTGTGAAAGGCCAAGAACTGGCCATCGAGCAAAAGGCCGCAACTAGAGAAATTTCTTATATATGACCAAATTAGCCCTGGCCGTGTTATAAATTAATGAAATTCAGTGTGTGCTTTCTTGGTATTTCATTTTTCTTCCCTCCTGTTAGTCAGTAGCAGAGGCTTAGCGTTACGGTTCAGTTTTCCGGCTCAGGAAAAGAGAGAGAAAATCCAAGAAAACCATCAACGTAGAGAACTGCAACACAAAAGAAAAGAGAATGAAGGGGATTTCATCTCAATCCTCCATGTAAGTAGTTCTCTGCCACCTCCTTCTTTTCGCTCTGTTTGGCTTTTGAGAAATAAGAAAAGAAAAGGTGAGAAAATAGAGGATATGGGGCTTGTCACAAAGAACCCAGATGTTCTTTCTGGTTTTCTTTTTGGAACCGTTTGGTTGCTGAGAAAATAAGTAAGAACAAGGAAAATGTGGGACTAGTGAGAACCCAAATGTTCTTTCTAGTTTTCTTGATGAAAGGACAAATGGGCATGCATTGTTAGGAACCCAAATGTTCTTTCTAATAACAAACCCAAGTATTTTTCTTTTTCCCTTGGAATTTCTACAGGAACTACTCTAATGAAGATGACTACGAACTGCAAGAAGAAAATGAAGGATTGTTAAGGAGAGACATAGGAGAAGGTGATTACGCAATTGACGACAGAGCAGAGAAGTTTCAGTGCATGAGCCTTCACAAGCGAGACACCACAAAACGAGGTGATTAAGATAATTATCTCCGATTTTCGTTGGAAATTAAGACAATTAAAATTTATTTTATCAAAGTAGCCAAAACCCATAAATTTTCTTCCTCATGTATGTCTCAGAAAATAAAATGAGATGTCGTAAAAATTTGAATGCTAGATATTGCCTCTTGCTTGCTTTCATTCTTTATCTGGGAAGAACAAGAACATTGTATATTCTTTTATTCAGGACCAAGAAAACAAAAACAAGATTTTCCTGGCATGAAATGGTTTTGCTTGATTAGAATGTCCTAATTGCGGTAACACATTCAGTCTGAAAAAACTGATGAATGTGAGTCTATGGATTGGTAAATTATATTTTTTATGGAAATGGTAAACTATTTCGGGAAATTTCTGGCGGAAGTATTCAATTAGTTCGTAAAAGGCTATTCGTAGTTCTAGTTTTAAAGGGGAGAGTTTAGAGCCTCTTCTGTAAAGAATTAAAGCCACATACTAGAAGACCATGACCACATACACTTTCCACTAAATGCATTCAAATGGTTTTCCTGTATATACCTAGTTTCTGTGGATCCAGCAAGCCAGCTTGCATAACGAGTGAAAATATATTTATGTATATTCAGGTGAAGAGCTATCTTTTCAGAAGAATGGTCTGTGGAGGCAAGAACAGAAGGGCAGAGTTGCAAGGCTAGAGAATTGGCTCAAGGTAAGGTGGGAACTTGAGGAGATAATTGAAGAACAACTGAACAGGTTCCATGCCCACTACAACTTGGATATGGTCCCAACCCAGCTGAAGGGCGTTGCCCAAATCCTCATGCCCAGTTGGACTCCACCTGACGAGCTGGCCTCTATAGCTTGGCTTGGTGATTGGCGGCCCTCTGCCATTCTGGAGCTCGTGCATGGCTTGTCCCTCTCCTCCTCCTCCTCCTCAGCATCATCATCATCCTCTTCTTCAAACTCTATTGGCACCGAACAGCTCTTATCACAGCTCATTTATGAGATTCGGATTGAAGAGGCAATACTTGATGAGGAAATGGCTGAAATCCAATCTACATGTATTCTTTACCTTCCATTTGCTCCAACCAACATCCAATCAGGTGGAGCTGCCCTGGCTTGTGTTCAGTCTGAGTTCAAGAAGATCGAAAGGGTGATCACGAGAGCTCAACAACTCAGGTTTGTTTACTTTCCTTTGATATTTTTTCCTGAATTGGTAACTGTTATAACTTCAAGAAACATGATAGTTCTCGACAACTGCGTTGTAGGGATTTTGCTTCCTGTCTTCGTTAGTTTATTGTTGTGTCTTGGCTTTTGCTCTTTCTATTCCTTATAAGTATCCCCTTCAAAGGAATAAAGGCATATGCAATAATGACTAACTACCAGATATTTGATTCTGTACAACAGGTTCAAGGCACTGGAATTGGTGTTGAAGAAGGTACTGAGTGAAACGGATGCAGCAGAGTTCCTAGTGGCATTTGATGGAATTCAAGACGCAATTCACCAGTTTGCAACAAACCAGAGGTTCCAAAAGGGTCCAGTCACGTTGCCTGTCAAGGCCTTGGGGTCTAGCTGAAAACACGCAAGTGTTATGAATTACTACCCAAATCAGAAACAGTTAGTCGAGGCTTTAGGGCCTTTCCAACTTACCATTTGTGCTCAGCCTATTTGTTGCTGATGATACCGTGTCATAGCGTCAGCTCCGACTGAGCTGCTGTGGAGGACAATATTGTGTTGTCTGAACGTTCTCAGCAATTGAAATCAGAGCATGGAGTTGAGTGTGTAATAGAAAATAGTAAGGGGTCGATTTTTGGTGAATAATATGGTTTAGTATTGCGAATGCAGTTTAATAACGTTTTTTCATTCAAAATTGCATGCGGTTGCAAGTAGTTGAACCAAGTTAAAATTTACAAGTCGCTGGTTTCGACTTTACGAAAGCAGTTTCCAGCTAATATTTGGCTGGTAAGAGGTAAGTTGAATAAGATATGAAACTGATTGCTAAATTGCATGGATAGAATTGGGAAAAACTGGAGTTTGTGCCAACATAGGAGCTGGAACAGGGTGGAAAGCCGAATAAATGGTTCAAACATACAAGGGATTTCACCGCGTGATGATACGTATTATAATATGAGTTGATAACATAGTTGATACGTCATGGTGTTACTTATGTGACACCAAAAAACAGTAACGAAATCAAGAATCCATGTGATTTTAATTTCATTTTTACACTAAAAATTGTGATATTTGACTAAACTAAACTAAACTAAAATGTAATTTATGGTAATGCCCAATTTGACTTCTTTAAGACATCATCTTAACTGAAAAAACTTAGATTAATTTCCTTAATTTTTATTTTTTGAGGAAAATTTTCTTTATTTTTTATACGTGCTTTTGGTGGTCAAGATTTTTTATTATGGTCCCTCCCACAATTTGATATATCCATTTTAATTGTAAAAAGCTAAAGTTCTTTATCCATTCAATTTAATTGTCGCCCCTCCCTCAACAGTTACCAAGAACTTTTCCTTTTCCAAAGAAAGAATCTTGTTAGACTAATGTTCACATCCGAAGCAAAAATATCAAAAGGCAAGACGATAAGACCTATATAAGTTATAACCGAGAGAGGCAACTAATTAAAGGTATCAAACGCATCAGGACGGGCTAATTAAGTAAGGCCCGGAAAGTAAGGCCTGGCACAACACGGCTCATAGTTTTAAGCGGATTGGGACATAATAATTAGGCCCAATGGGACAGGCCCTGTTATGGCCATGCCGGCCTATTTAAAGTCCATTTATTAAATTTGATTTGTTTTAGAGATAAATAATAAATATTATTATTATATTTATATCTTAAATTCAAGCTATTTCTTTTCTCTAATAATATATATTAAAATTTAATGTTTTCTTTATATATAAAATAATTATTTTGTTTTTTAAGTTTTAATTTTTAAAACCCAAACAATAATCTAGCCATTTTTTATTTACATGTACTTTAAATAAAGTTATTGACCTTTTTTTTTAACAAATAATAAATCTTATTAGTATATACATAATTGTAAAAAAGATTTCCATGAAATTGTAAAAAAAAATTGCAATACATAAGTCAATTTTGGAGTGAAATCGCTCCGTTTAGTGGCTCTGGACACGTCGGGCCTAAATTGATGATTTTTCTAAATGGGCGAGCTCAATATTGCCCGTTTATTAAATAGGAAGACTCTAAACGAGCTGGCACGACCCGTTTGACACCTTACAACTAATGACATGTTTACTTATTAAGTTATTAGGAATGAGTATTAGAATAATTTCAAATCCTTCTTTCAGTGTGTTTACTAACATATACTTATTGAAATTATTCCAATGCCTAACATCTCCCCTCACTCACTAACACATAAAGAATAAATAAGAGTTTTTCTATTTAAACTCCGTACTTCTCTTTTGTCACGACCCGATTTTTAGAAATAAAGAATACTCCCAAATCAGGGTGCGTGAATTGAAAGGAATAAATAAAAGGACTGAAAAATTTGTTAAAATACATTGTCATTATATATTTAAAATAAATTCTAATAATCTTACAAGTGTACAAAATATAAATAAAAGTTTAACACTCTAAACTAGTCCAACTTCTCCGGTTTCGGCTTTGTCTTGCCCATTAATTGATCTGAAAAACAAAGTATGTAAGGGATGAGCAAACCACCGCTCAGTGAGTAGATTATGTAATATGCCAGTCAAGCAATGTCATTTTACACACTCTAGAAAATATAATATAAATATACACAATCCAAATCATATCACATCATTCCTTCAAATCTTAGTTATCATTCACAAATTGTACCCAGTTCGTGACCCCAATTGGCCTCACTGCCTTATGTCCCCATCTGGTACACATTTATCCTTCAATACCCTGTCACTGAAGTTCTCATGTTCCATGAATAACACATATTTCACAAAAACTCCAAATAATATATAATATTGCACAAATTAGACATGCTTGACTTGAAAATAGAGAGAGATTTGTAAATAGAATAAATCCATGATTTATCACAAAATAAGAAATTTTAGAACACATTACATGACCCACTCACCAAGATAAGTATGAAATATTGCAAGACAAACACACATGCTCTTCACCTTGTTTCTTTTTCTTCACTCTCTCTCTCTCTCTCTCTCCACTTTGTGGAAGAAATTTCTCTTAAAGGATTGGAATGAGTGATTGAAGTAAGGAAGCATGATATTTATAGGAGAGGCTATGCATGCACCCAAATAATATTTATATAAACAATATTTTAAATCACCAAAAGATAAGATATAAAATTAAGGGAATAATGTGACTCATCCCCTTTGGCCAATGAAATCACAACACACATCACCCAAAAGATAAAATAGAAAGATTAGGGAATAATGTGAGTCATCCATTTAGAAGAAGGTATTAATACAATGAATGAGAAGAAGAGAATAAGAAAGAAACTTTAGACTAGGTGACTCACCTCCAATAGATGAACAACTCATCCCAATTTAGAATAAAAATTAGATTTTTTGAAGAGAAAGAAAGAGGGAAAGGGGGAAGAATGGGAGGATGATGGTTTGATTAAAACAAATTCTAAGTCTCTACACATGGATAACAAGAATGATGTCATCTTTCAACTAAAAGGATAATCACATACTACACTCAAGATTTAATAACATATAAATCTTCACAATAAATATTTAAATAAGAAAAAATCATATTGATAAATAATTATTATATATATATTTTTTCGGGTTCTCACATCTTTGTCCACCCCAATATTTAAATTATTAAGCTGTTAAGTTTTATTATTGTGTAAAAAGACAAAAAAAGTCATCTAACTTAATACTTAACCATAGTATATCTATACACACCCCCACACACCCCACCACTCTTCATATTAAGTTTTAGAAAAATACAAACTTCTCTACTTCCTATTGCTAGATTACTATTCTCTTTTAAAGACGTAGAATATTGAGGAGCCTACCTCTTTAAAAGTTGTCTAGGGTTTAAATAGAAAAACTATTTTATTTTTAATTATTTAAGGGTAGTTTGAGAAAATAGTGAGATTTTCTTAGAAATTGTGAAATTTTGAATTAAAAGTTGGGGTGAACTTAAAACATGGGGTGAACAAAAAGAAGTGCGGAGTTTAAATAGAAAAACTCATAAATAATTATGTGGGTTCCATGTTAAAATTCGTAATCGAATACTCTCAACACTAGAAATGGGTAAAGTCATGAATCAGGAACCAATCTATTCTTAATTTTAAAAGTATTTGATGAAGAATTTTAACTTAAATCCTCGTAACTTTTGATTCCTTATATTTCATCGTGACTTTCCCGATTCTAGTGAGTAAACATGCCATAAGTAGAAAATAAATAAATGTGTTATCTTCCTAATAAGCCCCATAATTTTAAATTTAATAGTCTAACGTCTAATTGTTATTGTTAACAAATCCCGAAGATTTAAAACTAAAAAGTCCACCAACGCGCGCATTGAGTGCGTGCTATATCATTCCTTCGACCGTTTCTTTCCCCCACCACTCAGCTATATATAAATAACAAAAGCTCCCTGGCAATTAGAAGGCCGAACCAAACAAAACAAAGCACCAAACACGAAACCTTACCCCAAAGACAAAACCCATAACTTTTTCCCCTTTCTCACCAAATCCCCACAATCCCCTCAAAACCCTAACCCTAATTTATCTGTAAAATCATCCGATTTGAATCGGTGGTGTGGTTGATTCGTTCGGAATTGAGAGCCGAGAGAGATAGAGTGAAGGATGTCTGCGGCAGTCTGTGGAAGCAAGAGGTCCTTTTTCGAAGAGCTTCCTCCATCGCCGCCTCTCTCAAAGAGGCTTCGCTGTTCTTCTTCTACATCTCCCATTCGCTTCTCTGCTCCTTATCTTCTCGATCAGCTTCGCTCTCTCTTCCCTCAGATGGATCCTCAGGTATTAATGGATATGGTCTTCTTGTTATTAGATGTTATTTTTGGTTTTTGATTCCTATTGCCTGTTTGATTTCTGAGAAAAAGGGGTATTTTGGAATTTGGGAAGTTTGTAACTTGTTTCTATTTAATACATATGATAGCGTAGATTTCTCACATCGTTTACTTTGGTACAAAAATATTCGTTTTCTAGTTCCGTGGTAATGCGGGGACGATTTACTGCCATGGGTCTAGTGGATCATTCAGTTCATGTAAAGGGTGATTTTTCATAACAAGGCCGAACAACGATGTAGAATTAACCTTTTCAAATCTAAGTTTGATTTAATAAATTTTTGTAATTTATTGGATGCATTCAGGAAACCTATAATTGATTTGCTTTGAAAATCTTTAGGTTCTTGAGAGAGCATTGGAAGAATGTGGCAATGACATAGATGCCGCCGTCAAGATGCTGCATGAGCTTCGCCTAGGATCTGCAGAAGGAAATTCTGCCTCTGCTGCAGAACAAGATGATTCGGTAGCTCAAGGTGTGATGTATTCCATACTTCTTTCGCTATACTCAGTTTCATTCTTTAGTAATCTCTGTAATAGCTTTTTCTTTTTCTTTTCACTTACCATTATTACTGGTAGCATAATTTATACATGTTAGTTTGGATAGAACTTGACTGGTGATGTATGAGGCTTGCCATTCAATCCATGGTTACTTTTGTTTTCGGGACGGTAAAAGTTCTGTCATGTTTTGAAAAATAAGAAAGTTCATTAACATGTTTTCAGTAAGATTCTATTACTTGTAAAAAGTGGTTTATGCATACAACTCTATGTCTTGCAGATACAGATTGTCTTGTTTGTGTATTTATGCGTTTTGAGCGGCATTACTAGTTATGATGAGTGCTAAACTGTGCTAATATATTCACTTCTGTCATCAAGGTTGTAATGAACTGGTTCTTGTTTGTATTTTGAAAGATGGAATACCATTATGCAAACTTGCAAACCACTGAAATCAGCACCTTTTCACTCTGTTTATGTTTATTTTTTTCAGCTAGTTTTTCCAGTATTTGGGTAATCAACAATATTCAGTTTAAAAGAACAAAGCTTTGGTCCCCATGAGGGGAAAAAGTTTTGAAATTTTTGCTACATTATATATATGTTTTACGTTTCAGATTGCTGTAATTTTCAGCTCACAAATAATATAGAAAAAGAAAAGGAAAAGGCCACAGGAATATTTGTTCTATTTCTGTTATTTCAACTTGTTCCCGAGAACAGTTGATCGTTGTTACCTGAATCCTATCCTTTCAAGTAAACAATTCCGTTAATAATATGAAGATTCTTCATCAATTATTGTACAGTTTTGGTTTTTTTCTTTTTTGGGTCAGGTATATTTCAAGCTGCATTTAATTGGTTTTGTTTTTCCATGGGTAAGAATTTGATTGTTGCTTGCTTATTTAGCAGGTATATTGACTAATGATGAAGCTGCAGCTGCTTCTGAGAATCCATCAGTTCCTAGCAACCTGCCTGTAGATGGTGCGGAATGGGTTGAACTGTTTGTCAGGGAAATGATGAGCGCCAATAGTGTGGATGATGCTAGGGCCCGTGCTGCAAAAGTGCTAGAGGTTTTAGAAAAATCCATCAGTGCACGTGCTGGTGCTGAGGCAACCCAAAGTTTTCAAAAGGTGAGTAAATTGTTTCTGATTCTGTTATGTGTTGGCCTTATTTTTGATAATTGGTCAACCTGTTGTTTGTTCTTTTGTTCCATACCTTTAGTTTCTGGATAACAGGTCTGATAGGTTTGAAGTAAAAAATTTTAAATTGACCCATCTTTGTAGATAGGATGTTAAGCCAGGGATGGTACCATTTATCTTTTTATTTTATTTTATTTATTTTTATAATGATTTGTGTTTATGATTTTATAATAATCAGGAAAATATGCTGCTGAAACAACAAATTGAAGGACTGATAAGGGAGAATACCATTCTTAAACGAGCTGTTTCTATCCAGCATGAACGTCAGAAAGAGTATGAGGAGCGGAACCAAGAATTCCAGAATCTGAAGCAGTTGGTATCTCAATATCAGGAACAGTTGAGAACACTTGAGGTCAGAATCATAACTATCTGGCTACTCAAATAATTGTTATTTTTTGTTTGGCCAGGAACAAGATAATGAACGATTTGTGTGGCACTTTAGTATCAGGAGGAATATAAATGCTTCTAAAGATAATATGATTGAATACAGAATGTTTTGAAGGAACATAGAATAATTTAAAATTTCTGAAGATGCATAATGTTTTTTATAGAGTTTCATTTGATCAGTAGAAGCTGTTGCTGAATATCTAATGTGATTGATTGAGTAATTAATTCCTGAAGCTGGGATGGAGGGAGTTAGTGTCTGTTTCTATTAGGATTCCCTTAATGTCTTTCAAATGATCTAGTAAAAGATCTGAAACCATATTTAGTACTGGAATGTGATGCAAACCTATTATAGAAATGGAGGAAATATGAGAAAGTTGTGCAATTTGTTTATTGTATCCAATGGATTCTCTTGCATATGTTCAGAGAACCTATTGGTCTATGATCCATATTAACTATACTATGCAATCTTGCAAGAGAACAGTACCTCTGCATCTAGTTTACTATGCAAAGAAAGTCTTTAACTTTGTTTTGCCTGCTCACTAATCTTGAGAAATTTGTGTGGTTTGTGACAGGTTAACAACTATGCCTTGACAATGCATCTGAAGCAGGCTCAGCAAAGCAACTCCATCCCTGGACGTTTTCATCCTGATGTATTTTAATGAAAGGGACGAAATTTAGCATTTTGATGATATAGAGTTGGCAATACATGCTCTGTCATGATCCCGTTTCAGATTGTGTCTGTTGAAGTATGCGCGTTTGTAGATTGAGGCTGTTTTATGTCTTTGATATTCCCAGTCCAGGTCTGTGGTGATCGGTCAATCAATTGTGGAATCCCTGAACTATTCGGTTTATATTGGTGAATTTGGAATTTAACATAAAAGTGAGAACATGATTGTTGGTGGTGCATATAGTTGAGCTGCATTCCTTCTACTGTAATGCCCGTATTGGCTTCAGAATGCGGTTTGCGCTGTTTATCTGAGACACTCAGGCAGACACACTTGCTAAAATTTCATGCAGTCTTTGGCTCGATTCCGCTACCCTCCTTCCCTTTAGCTGGATAAATTTCATTTATTTATTTTAGTAATATGCATGACTCTATTTCCCTGTAGATTCTCAATCAATTGTTGGTACAAACCTAGTTTTGAGATTCCAGTCCAGTGGGCTTAATATTTGCCTCTTGTATTGTTGTTTTTACTGCCAGTTTTTCTTTTCTTGCTGGTAAACTATTATTCTTGGTCCTCGAGTTTTAACGAGCTTTGGTTTATTCCATTAGCTCTCAATTGTTTAAATTAGTTTTTCCTATTGAAAATATGAGGCATTTTCTTTTCTTATGTGGTTAGTCTATTACATTTTTGCTTGGGTATTTTACCGAATTGCCATTATTAATTTATCACTAACCTTTTTTATTTAGAAAATTAAGGACTTGAACTAATTTTTTTTTCACTGCTGTCCAAATTCTCAACCTTTCATACAATTTTCTATTACAGCATTACAAATAAATTTATTTTAAAGAAACGAGAAAATAAAACCCAACAATCCCCCCTCTCTCCCCCGCGCCCCCCGCCCCTCCAAAACCCCCCTCACAACCGTCCCTTTCCATCACGCCTCTCCCCACAATCACTTCACCTAATCGACCTCCGACCCAACCCCAGACCCAAGACCCAAGACCACCCCCTTCCTCACCACCACCTCCCCTCTCAGCAGCCCACCCTCCCACATACTCTCTATTCCCCTTACAAATTTACTCTACACACCCAATCACCACAGCCAGCCCCTCATCTCACCGACCTAGAACAACTCCTCCCCATCTCCTAGCTCAGCCACTCCAATGCCACTCCAATCCTCGATTGAAATCACAGCAGCCAATGACCACCCCCTTCTCCACCCACATCGAAAAAACAAAACAGAAAACCTTATCCCCACCCACAGACCCAAACCACTTCGCGCCCCTCCCCTTTGATTTTTTGTCCCCCACAGCCTTCAAGGTCCAAACCCCTTTACCTCACAAGTTCATCGCCCTCTTACCCAAAATCTCAACCCCAAATCGTACAACCCATGAATGGATTCAAGATTTGAATAAATGGGGTTGTTTGGAGGGTGGGGGTTGATGGGTTTGGTTGTGGCCAGTAAGAGGGCAGAGTTGACGAGAGAGAGAGAGAGAGAGAAAAAGGGTAGAGTTGGAGAGAGAGGGAGAGGGGCAGAGTACCGTTTCACCAGTTGGTGATATTTCAATTCAAAATATGCCACGTATTATTTTTATTTTTAAATAATTAAAGCTTTTTTTTACAGCTGGACTTTAAATATGTTTTTATCTTTAATAAAATTGAGAAAATAAGAATATCCAAAAACCACCGCCCACCCCAACCCTGGCTCCCTTGACTGACGCGCCCTCCCTATCATTTTCTTCCTCCGTCCATCTCTCTATTCCATAAACAACCATATCTCTATTTCATTGGATCGACGTGCAGAGAGCATCATCACGCCTTTGTTTTTTGGGCTGATTTTTCTCCACAATATTACCAAAGGGATTAAGATTCTGCTTCTCCTCCTCCTCCATCACTCACTTCCTGATACATATTAAGACAAAAAACACCAACCCAGTTTACAGTTTACTTTTTTTTCTTGAGCTATGCTTGAAAATGAAAACCCAAGTTGAAGATTTAGATTTTTTTGGAACTGAGTTTAAGTGATGGATACTCCTGACATACTTAGAATATATGATGTTGGTTTTGTTTTCTGCTCCCATGGTTAATGGTTTAAGAGATCTTGCAGATTTTTATGGAGAGAGAGGGATGGGGCGGCAAGCAGTGGGAGTGGGGAAATTGGGTTAGGTTGGGAGGGAGGTGGTTATGGCGTCTTTTGTATTTTGTCTTTCTAAAATTTTATTCTAAATGTAAATAATGAATTTTAAATACAGCTTGTAAAAAATCAAATTTATTTAAAAAATGGTAAATTACTCAAATGGTCTCTAAACTTGTACGCGATTTACATTTTGGGGCCTTAATTAAATTATTCGTTTAAATGGTTCATCAACTCTATATTATTCGCTCCAATGGTTCTATTGTTACATTCTGTCAATATTTCCGTTAAATAGGAGGGCAAATTGGTCATTATTTACCTTAAAATTTGGTTAAATCTAGCAGAAAATTAGACGGTAGGACCAATGGAGCAATTAAAATAGAGTTGATGGACCATTTGAACGAATAATTTAATTGAGGCCCCAAAATGTAAATTACGTACAAATTTGGGGACCATTTGAGTAATTTACCCTTTAAAAGACTGACACATGGTGTATTTTAAGTGGAAATATCACCTTGTGATACGGTACTATTCTATAATTGAGAGAATGGGAGGAATGGGTGGGTGGGTCCCACCCCTATGTTTATTAAAATGTTTTTTTTTTCATTTTATGTGTCATATTATTTTATTTTACAGTGTTTAATTATTTTTAACATATGAAATGACCAATTTGCCCTCATATTTAACGGCAAATTGGATGAAATGTTGATAATTTAGATGACAGGGGAAACATTGAGAATAAAATTAATTTGAGTCCTTAATTTTCTATTAAAAAAAACATGCATGAGGTAAATTGATAATAAGTTACAAATTCAAAGGACAATTCAACATTATACTTGTATCGTCTTGTACACTTCTCAAATTTACAGTAAAAAGTTTCTATAAAATCGAATGTACAATATGTTTCTCGTAGACTTCATATATTATATGTATTTTCACATATTGTTAAGTAAAAAGATTTTTTTTTTGTTTGGACGAAAGTAAAAAGATTATACATTAAATTTTTAAATAAGCAATAAATAAAAAACTATATAATGATCAAATTTGTCACTGCAATTTTTTTTAAAATTTTTTGTTCAATAATGTACATATATAATTGACTCGTATTTTTCTTCTAAAAAAAAAAACCTATTATACTTCAATATTTGACATGTAACTGTTTTTTTTTTGAGGGGAATGGAAACTTACAAGTGACAAAATTAGGCAAACATTTTTCTAGGGTTTCACAGTCAAATATGATGAATATTTGTATTGTGATTACTAAAAAGTTTAAGAAGGGAGATTTTTTAATAAGTATTTAAGTTGAGAATTGCTTACATACTTCAAATCTCTGGCGCGTGTTAGATTGCATCTAAGAGACTATCAACACATTTAATGAATGCAATCTAACAATTAAGATTAGAAGTATATAATCAATCTTTAACATAAAATCTTTACCTGGAGAATCTCCCAAAAAGTGAAAGAGTATTGAGCTCAGTCATAAATTGGTAAATTTGTCCAAATCAAATCGCATAATGGTGATTTGATTTAGTTCGGTTTAGTGTATTTTAGACCAGACCGTATCCACCCCTAAATTAAATTCTTAACCTAGTGGGAAAAGTAGGAAATTAGGAATAGTTAGCCCTAAGATCTATGCTACATCTATACTATATAATGAATATGTATGTCGAACTTCATCAATTAATTTGTAGAATGTATACTCATACAAATTACTCATGTGCTAAGAACCATATTTGAATTGGTGACACGAGGAATTCAGTCTTCTGCTCTACCAGCTGAGCTATGTTTCTCGGGAGTACATACATAAATGAAATTTGTACAATATAAAATTAATTTAACATAGTTACTGTATAGATTTAATCTTTAAAAGAAAAGCGTATCCTTTTCTGGCTGGATTTTGTTTTTCCAGAAACAAAAAATGTGACGTGGGGCAAAAAGCGTGGCATAATTTAATTTAATTTAAAACGTGATGCATGAATGGAAGTCCACACCACACCACACATATCCCCTCTTTGTATTCCAAGCACCAACACCAATCTTCTTTGTATCAGTAGTTTCTCTTTCTCAGGCTCAGCCATGGACAATTTAGCCTACTCAATCACTTCATCTCACGACTGATTCTCCGAGCTTCAATGTCGGCCGCGGCTCTTTCTCTCCTCCCCTCCTCCTCTCCCCACCTCCTCTTCCCACTGTCTTCTTCTTCTTCTTCCTCTTCCTCTTCTTCGTTTGTATTGGGCGGGACCCACTTAAGGACCCACAAGAGCTTCGTTTCTCTTCATTCTTGGTCGCCGTCTTCTTCTTCTTCTACCAATTACTCATGGAAATTCAACACGAAACGCCGCGTTGGGATTGTTTTTGCTGCTTCCGGGGATTACTATGCCACTCTTGGGGTTCCCAAATCTGCCTCTAGCAAGGAAATCAAAACCGCTTATCGAAGGCTTGCTCGCCAGGTACTTATTTTCACCTCCTTTTGGAAAAGAAAATTAATCCGGAAATTGTAAGTACCTGAAGTTTCAATTATCGGTTATCATGTGATTATGGATAATTTTCTCAGCAACCAAACAACTGGTAACTTGCAATGTCAATAAAATTTAATAGATTAAATGGCAGCAAAATTCATCCTTTGACATCCACTTTGACTCAGCGAGTCATATGTCCCGTACCACTTGAATTCTTTTGGTATAGTAAGAATTTTTAATTAAGTTTACAAAAGATTTGGCTTGCTTTTAGACACGTTGTACTCGTTAAAATTCAGCGGTATGATTTTCTGTTAAGAGAAGGGAGTTGCAGCGGAAATTCGGATCCCATTGTAGTTGATCTTGTGCTTTTGACTGTCCAAAGTTAGCATTATTCTTCCATTATGTGATACAATACAGAAGCATAGGATATTTGCTCCTCCTTTGATGCTAGCTTTTCAAAGTAGTAATTAGCACCATAACAATTCATCTTATAAGTTTGAATGTAATCCTGACCTTCTATGTATTATTATGCTCTCAAGTACCACCCTGATGTAAACAAGCAACCAGGAGCAACTGAAAAGTTTAAAGAGATAAGTGCTGCATATGAGGTATGAACATCCTTTTGTTTTTCTCTTCTTTCCTAAAGACATGCTTGTCGCATCTCTATAGAAAGTGATGACCTTTATAATACACAATAGGTTTTATAGTTAATGCATTTTAATCGAAATATTAGAAAATGCAGTCGGTGCATTCTAGTGGCTATACTTGTGGTACTTGTTGTTCAATTAGATTTTACTGACATACATTGGTTAAATGCACAAAAACCTATTTACATGAAAAAAAAAATATCAACATTCAATCCGATCCTTCTACGTATCATATATGGATTGTTATCATGTAGGAGGTTTTGCCTTAAAATCTTGTATTTCCTGGCATTTCACCTTTTCCTCCTTATTTTGACTTTAGTTAAATGCACAAAAAAATATTTACAGGATAAAAAAAATATCAACATTCAATCCGATCCTTTTACGTATCATATATGGATTGTTATCATGTAGGAGGTTTTGCCTTAAAATCTTGTATTTCCTGGTATTTCACCTTTTCCTCCTTATTTTGACTTTAGCATTAAAACCTCATTTTAAATTTATTGCCTAATATTTGATTTTGTAAATGTGGTTCACCTTTTTCTTTCCTATATTGTTTCCCTTTTAAATTATAAAGGGGGTACTGTCAACAGAACTGCAATAGAAGCATATGCTGCATATCTCTAAGTTAGACTCTGAATCAGTGAGCAACATCCACCTAAACTTGTGCCTACAGTGCTGACAATAGCTCAACTCATCTTAGTTATTCTTATTTGTATTAGTGCATATGCTCGTCATCTTTACAAGCATGACCTCCATCTCTATGAATGACACAGTGAGGATAAAAACCAACAATCAACTTCCCACTTTCACTAATAATGCAGTCAGATTGTATTTCTGGATTTTCCTTCATTACCAGGGTTCTAATTTTGAAACATGCATAAACTAATATTGGGTTATATGCTCTTTTTGCTTATTCTCCCATGAAATAAATTATCGTGCTCATCTTTTCTTTTTCACATTTATAATATTGTCTGTTGAATTCTGAAGTACAACCCTGTCAGGTGCTATCAGATGATAAGAAGCGAGCTTTATATGATCAATATGGTGAAGCTGGCGTTAAGAGCACTGTAGGGGGATCTTCAAGTGCATATACGGTAATGGGTGTAGTCGCAGATTCTTTTTCCTAATTTCATCTGATAAATAAAAGTGTGGCAGTCACTTGATGCATGTACAAAATCGCATCTACATGTCAATCATATCGTTGCACACCATGCAGCGTCCAGTTTTGGACGTATTCTGATGCAATGTGGCCTCCGTTTGGTCATTCTCCTTTATGTATATAAGGTTATAAGCATGATGGTGAACAACAACAAACATGCGTCTGCACACACACACACACATCTTTAGAGATAATAAGAGGCTGCTTTGCCCCAGTGTCATCCAAAAATAGGGAATATTTTTCTCATACATAACCTTATTTAATATTTAAGGTATATATGTTACTTCCTCTGCAACATTCTTTACGTAGCACTATTATTTGAAAAGGTATATGCTACAGTCTCTGCAATTTTCCCTACATAGAGGAATTATTCGGGAAACATACCAATCATTTAGAGTACTTCTGTTAGTTTTAGTTAATTTCTGGTTTGTTTCTGGTTAGTTTTAGTTAGTTTTAGTTTTATATTTGCATTGTTCTTGGTTGATATTCTTTCTGAGTTCATATGTCCGCTAGTTTCCCTCGATTGAATGGCCCGTAGAATGTATGTATTTTATTAGCATATGTTGATCACCTGAAATGCATGCCTAGTTTCCCTTTCACCTGCAGTCCATGGGAGAGAATTGCTTCGCATTTCCTTTATGCAATATCAATTTATTTCTTCGAAAAGTATTAAAATCAGAAAAACCACATTTTGCTGTTTCCTCGACCGTTAATCTGAGTTCTTTGCTGAATGTTGAATTTAATTAAATACTATATTCTTCTTATTCTTCAATATGGGTAAAAGATGTTATTTGTTTACATAATTGTTAGGTACCTGAATAAGAAAGTATAGAGCTGTGCAAGGTTTCTCTAATCGTATGCTTAATGATAATGCTGATAGAAAGTTCAAAATTTACACGGTTTTACTCTTATTTTGTTGCAGACTAATCCTTTTGATTTATTTGAGACATTTTTTGGGCCGAGTATGGGTGGATTTGGTGGTATGGATGCTGGTTTTGGAACACGTCGTCGTAGTACTGTTACTAAGGGTGAAGATATACGGTGAGTCATGACTCCTAATGTTGCTGAAAATACATGTGTTTTGATAACCACCAGTTGCTACGTTCAGCAAATATATTCACTTGATACTTAAGAAATTATATGTAAAACAACTGTCTGTACACGTTGGTTAGTTGTGTGGCCTGATTATGTCCATACCAATTTGCCACATAGTAAAGTTAATAAGTTAGTTGTTAATTAGTTGCATTTGAAGTTGGTTCTTAAAGTAGATACGATCAACTCATGATAGATAGGATAGCTTTGTTCTTTACAGAAAACTTTCTTTATTAAGATAAAAATATTATGAAATTCTTATTTTAATTCAATCCCTTATATTTCATATTTTCCTCGTTTTTTAGTATAATATCTTTCCTTTGTTAAAAGTAAGGCTAAATTATTAGGATTACTAATGGATGTCTGATTAGTGATTTTGTTGTCTGAGCCGAGATGTGGCTAAGCAATGATTAAGAAAATAAGTTTGGAATTGGTTGATTGCTTGAGAAGATTATTTTCATGTAAATGTGTGGAAATTTCATTTTCTTGGGTTGTTATGATGGGTCTTGAGTTGCTTTCAATAATCACAAGCACGGTTGTTTCTTGTCCTTTATTAACCTTATTTGATAACTTCCATCATGCCTTATGCCACTTGTTCACATGTATAATCTCTTACTACCACTTCTTACTGTTTGCAACATGTTATATCGCTCCTAGTGATTTGTGGTGATTTGTCTTCATTGTCTTAGACATTATCTTCCTTCTCATATTGTTCAGTTATTGTTGTGATACAAAATGAATATACCATGGACGACTTCTTAGTTGACTCCTGGTCCAAATATGTTCAGTTATGACATCACTTTAGAATTTTCTGAGGCTATATTTGGAGTGGAAAAAGAATTTGAACTTTCCCATCTGGAAATATGTGAAGTTTGCACTGGGACTGGCGGGAAAATAGGTTCCAAAATGAGGATTTGTTCTACTTGTGGTGGGAGGGGTCAAGTTATGAGAACAGAACAGACACCTTTTGGCTTGTTTTCGCAGGTAACTTTGGGCTTCTGGTTTCTATGCCTCTGTTGATATTTTTTTTTCACTTTTTAAACTATGCATCTGCATATCGAATCAAAATCACAAAAAATTCATCTAGTGTGATAAGTGCTTATAGTAAAGTTCTCATGTTTTATCTCTTAGTTTTTTCACTGCTTAGTTGCCTATGTTTATAATTTGTGCAGTTTTGTAAACATATTGAATTCACATTCACTTCACTGATTGCATTTCTATAGAGTAGCTTGTCTGTAAAACTGTCTCTGTGCTAGATAGCACCAATTGGGGATAAGACAAGAAAATATTGGTGGAGGTGTAAATTTTGATGTGATGAATACGTCAATGAGGAATGATATGGTTCACTCAAAAGGTGCTCTCTGCACATAGGAAGGCCAAATAATGGGATGACATAATGGCCAATTCTTTACCTTGTAAATGGAACTTATTGCTTTAGTGGCATCATTTAGCTTTACTTGTTCATGAATGTTATGAATCTGTGATACATCTGATATATTCCCCAAGTAGTTACTGCTAAGGGCATATTTTTGTGTTTATATTGCATTACTCAATATATCTTCCGTGCAAAAATAGTTACATGATTGTTTGAGTTCTTTCTGTTCATATTAGGTTTCTGTATGTCCAAATTGTGGTGGAGACGGGGAAGTCATTTCTGAATACTGTCGGAAGTGCTCTGGTGAAGGACGTGTTCGCGTTAAGAAAAATATTAAAGTTAAAGTTCCTCCTGGTGTTAGCACTGGAAGCATTCTGAGGGTTGCTAGAGAGGGAGATGCTGGGCCAAGTGTTAGGATTTTGGCTCGTCAATTGTCCTAGTTGGTTTAGGATTGCTTTAGGAAATTAGAGGTATTCTTGTCTAAAGGGATTGAAATTTCATTTCTTATTCAATTATTTGGATTTCTAGAAGCCTATTTGTTTTGGATGTGTAATTTCTAATCCACTTAGATAGGATTCATCTTAGGCATGTAGCCAACTCTATATCTTAAATAGGGTGTGGCAAGGCTTTTTAGAGAGAGGAAAATGCGAGCGCCAAGAGTTTTGAGATTAGTTCTGGTTTGCAAAGTTCTTATCTCTATTATTAATCAGGAGGGTGTTTTTGGGAGGAAAGTCTGCGAAGTATAATTCTTGTGTGTAGTTTTAATATTGTAGTTTAGTCTATTGCGTGGTTACATTAAAGCAGTCGGGATTACAATTGGTTAGGGTGGTTAAGGGTTCTCGATGTAAGGGAGATGATGGGTTAGGACCGTGTAAAACCTTTTGCGGGGTGTTCGGATTGGCAAAGGATGATGAAGGTCTTACAACGTTGGATGATGCACTACGGTGGGGAAGTGGGAGATGGACAAAGGTTCTAAGAAGGCCAGAGTTCATGAGATCCATCTACAGTGTTGGTATAGAAGATGTGCCTGAAGCATGGACAAGTTGGAGAATGTATAGGGAAGTGTCATAAACTTTCTAAAGGATGAACTTGGTTCGCTGGAAGAAGGGGTGAATTGAAGATAGTTGGGTTGAATTGATAACTAATCTTCAAAGGTGAAGAAACTTACAAGATGATGAATGGCTATATTTGAGGTCTCTACCTCGTCTTTAAGACTTTGAACAACTCATGTTTGGAAGGTTCCTAAGCTTGAAGCGTAATTAAGCTCTTGCATATGCTAAACTAGAGATATTGAAGCTTAAGGCCTTATGCCAAAGGCAGGAGGGGGGGGAGACAAAGGAAGAGAAAGAGAGGTAGGTCAAAATAAGAAGAAAAGGAAAGAAGGAAGGTTGCTTGTATGTGGTTCAGCCGATCTTGGAAGGGATGATTTGGAAGAGGAAGCCAAGATGGAAGGAAGCTAGGTTAGCTGTGGAGAACATGAGAGTGAGGGAGCTTTAGTACATAGGCTGGTCACAAATTGGATTTTGGATGGATGCACCATTGTGTGGTAGGTGGTTGATATTACAAGAGTGGGTGGGGAAGTTTATGGGGGATGATTTGATGTTGTAGGAATGGATGTTGATAGAAGTTTGATGGGATGATGAGCTTTGGGGAGTTAGGTAGTTCCTAGACTAAGAAGATTTGATTTCCTTGGGTACTAGATGAGGGGTGTGGATAGAGTCTAAAGGGAAGTAGGGGTAGCCAAAGGATCATGGTGGTAATGGGGTGATACAACCCAAAAGCTATATAGTTATTGGGACCATTGTTGGGAGGTGTTTTAATAAGGTATGAAGAAAGGCTGAACTTGGCATCATAGGCTGGGCACATGCAGAAGGGTTAGGAATTACAAGCAAGGCCTGTTGGAAGGGTGTATCTTGATGGACTGTGAATATTGTGTCCTGGAAGCAGGAAGGTATATTGGGTAGGTGGTGAGAAGCAGGAGCATGCTATATCACTGAGTTTGGGGCCTGACAACCAAATAAATGGTGGAGCTAGGTATTTGTTACTTTCATGGATGATTTTCTAGGAAGGTTTGGGTTTATTTCATGAAGGTATGAGGTTTTTGAAAGTTAAGGAATGGAAAGAAGAGATAATGGAAGAAGATAGTACCTGAGAAGTGACAATGAGGTGAATATACAAGTAATGAGTTTACCGATTCCTGAAGCAGAAGGCATTGTAAGGCACTTCAGGTAAAGAAGAATCAAACAAAATGGAGTTAGAGGATGACGACTCTATGGAGAGAGAGGGAGATGCGATTTTGGGTTGCTGATAGTTTTTGGGGGAGGGTTAATCATGAGTTATTGATTAGTACCATTAAGTTTGGTTTAAGTGAGAGAGGTATGGGTAGAAGGGTGGACTATTAAGCTAGGGTGTTGGTTGTAGTGCTTGCACATATTCCAAGTGATGAAAGATCAGCTAACCAAAGTTACGCATTGCATATCTTAGGTTTTGAGAAGGAGTGAAGGGTTAAGCTTTGGGATTAAAGGAAAAGGTTGTGGAGACGTTGTCTTTGATGAGACAACCATGCTTGAATAAAGTCAGAGGGGGAGAGAAGAGATGCTGAAATTGAAGCAAAAAGATTTGTTAATGTAGATGAAGAAGCTAGGTGGAGCAAATTGAGCAAGATGTTATTGATGGTTTTGAGGAAGAGAGAGATTAGTTTAGTTAGGAATGAGGTGGAGCAAGAGGGAGTTGAAGGATTTGAGACATCAAAGGGTTGAACTAACCAACAATCACTGCATTAGATGCATAGCACTAGACAAACCTAATGAAAAAGAGAAACCTTAGGTTTGGGTTTGACCAGACGAAGTTAATTATGCTCTTAACATTAGTCAAGGAGATAACTACTATGAGAAGCTATAGCAAGTGATGAGCGGTAGTTGGATAAGTGTATGACGAAGAAATGGAGTCTCTTTACAGAACTCTGTTTGGGAGTTGGTTCTAAGCCCAAAGAGAAAGCTAGTTGGATGCAAGTGGGTATTAGGAAAGGAAGGACTACATGAACAAGATGCCGTGAGATTAAAGCAAGGCTCGTGGCTAAAGGGTACTCACAAAAGAAGGGGTGGATTTGATGAGTTTTACCGTAGTAAGCATATCTATAGATTGCTTTAGCAATGGAGTAGCATGACATGGAGATTGAGGATGGATGTGAAGAAGCATTTCTCATGGGGATTGGGAGACAATTTCATGGCTCAACAGAGGATTTGTTGAATATGGGAAAGAGAACCTAGTAGCAGTAGGAAGTCCTTATGGCCTGAAGGCTCCAGCGTGGTACAAGAGGTTCGATTACTTCATGCTGAAAATCAATTAGAAGATGTTTATATGATGTTGTGTGTACTATCATGTGTTCCAAGATGGGATGATCAATTGCTATTGCTAATGTGGATGACATGCTAATCGCTTGTAAGACAAGTTAGAATTAAGACTTGAAGAAGATGTTGAGCGAGGAGTTCGACATGAAGGATCTAGGTGAGAAGAAGATCCTTGGCATGGAAATTAGAGAGATAGGACCGTGGAAGGATTGGATATCACAAGCCAAGTATTAGAAGGTCTGAGAAGTTCAACATGCAAGAAGCAAAGGTAGTTTCAACTCTGGAGCTCACTTCAGTTAGTGGGAAGTGTCCTAAGTCCGAGGAAGGGCAGCAAGTAATGGAGAAGGTTCCTTATGCTAATGCTGTGGGCTGCCTTATGTATGCAATGGTATGCACACGTCCCGACATAGCTCAAGCAATCAGTGTCGTTTCCAGATACATGGCAAATCCAGGAAAGCAACATTGGGATGCCAGTCAAGTGGATTTTGCGTTATTTGAAGGGTTCTTGGCGACGAAGGATTATGTTTGAGAAGCAAAAAGAAAATGTGGGGGTGTTGGGATATGTAGATGCCGATTATGCAGGGGACTTGGACAAGAGAAGGTCAACTTCTGGTTATGTGTTTACATGCGCAGGAGGACCAATCAGTTGGAGGGCACTCCTCAACCAATTACAGCTTTGTCGACCACAGAAGCGAGTATATTGCATTGGCCGAAGCCTGGAAAGGAAGCAATTTGGCTTAATGGCTTGGTAAGTCAAATGGGAATCACCCAAGATTGTGTGAAGCTGAAGTGTGATAGTCAAAGTGCCATTTACTTGGCAAAGAATCAAGTATTTCCTGGAAGATCAAAGCACGTTGAAGCAAGATATCACAGAATCAGAAATTGGGTGGAGTCTAAGGAGATTTGGATCGAAAAGGTTCATACGGATGACAATGCCGCAGATTTCCTTACAAAGATAGTGCCGGTCAAGAAGTTCAAGCATTGCTTGAACTTGATCAATCTCGTTGATTGATTAAAGTGGAGCACCTCCTCACTTGAGGTGCAATGAGGCAAGAAGAAGATTGCCAAGGTGAAAACTCTTGAAGATTTCCAAAGCTGCTTCAAGGAGGTTCAAAGATACTCTGGGTGCAACGATCAAGACTTGGTTTGACTCACCAAGGTGGAGATTGTTAGGATTTTGGCTCGTCAAATATGTCCTAGTTGGTTTAGGATTGCTTTAGGGAAATTAGAGGTATTCTTGTCCTAAAGGGATTAGGAAAGAATTTCAGTTTTCCTTATTCAATTCAGGTTTGGATTTCTAGAAGCCTATTTGGTTTTGGATAAGTGTAATTTCATAATCCACTTAGGAATAGGAATTCAATCAGCCTTAGGACATGTAAGCCAACTCTATATCTATAAATAGGGTGTGGCAAGGCTTTTTTGAGAGAGAGGAAAAATAGCCAGAGACAGCCAAGAGTTTTGAGATTAGTTCTAGGGTTTGCAAAAGTTCTGTAATCTCTATTATTAATCAAAGGAGCGGTGATTTCTCTACAACTGGACGTAGGCAAAAGTTCTGCCGAACCAGTATAATTCTTGTGTGTCTAAGTTTCCTAATATTTGCTAGTTTAGTCTATTGCCGTTGGTTACATTAAAGAACAAGATCCAGCAGCAAGTTATTTAACACCAAGAGGGTAGGTGGTTTTGTTTTACTTTTTTGATCTCCATTACTTTGTTTATGTGCAAGGTAGATATTGCCAGTGTTTATGAAATAGAAATGCATGAGAAATTTATTTAGGAGCTACATATTCTCATCATTCATGCTTTTCAAGTATATAAAAGTCTCATAATCAATATTTAGAAATGGAGAATTGTTATACAGATTTTCTTTGATTGCAATATAACTGCTTTGTAGGAGCACTATTTATGCTACAAAGTTTGTCGAAGGCTCATCGGTCAAAATCACAAATAGGATTAGAACAGAAAAATCATGTGAAGATTCTCATAAGAAAGAAAAGTTCTATGAAGATGATTGAGACTTTGAAGACTTATTCATCTTGTTTGTATAGTTTATTTCCCTATTTCTTTTCTTGCTCCTGTTGTTCTATTAAAATTCATGTCATATGGACTTTTGCATATGTGTTGTGTCAAATTTGTATCTTGTTTTAAGCCATTCTCTTGTCTGCTTCCTGTCATGTTGGTCTCTGTACTGTAGGGAAAATGTAAGCCGTTGTTTTACCTAGTTCAATGTGTTGAGGATTTCATATTCTTAAGAATTTTATTCTCCAGGATTTCATCATTTCTCGTATTTTGGCATGCCAGCCCCTCAGACAGAATATTAAATGTTTTTTCTTCCAAGAGGGAGATGTACTTGTTTGGCTGAAAGATAAGATGTATTCAAAGCGTTCACATATTATATAGTTGTGCATATAACATCAGTGTTCATATATGTCTCATATTGTGATACATGGTTTAGAATCATTTTTTTATCTTGTTATTCCATCAGGGGCCCTCCTGGGGATCTCTATGTATATCTTGATGTCGAAGAAATAGAAGGAATTCAAAGAGATGGCATAAATCTCTCCTCAACAGTTTCTATCTGCTATCTGGATGCCATATTGGGGGCTGTTGTTAAGGTATAGTTTGTATTTCTATTGAGCTTCCAGTTTAAAGGTACACTGTTTTTAATGCTTTGGAGTAGTAAAAATCGTGAAGTATGCATGCTATATGACTTTCAACATTTAGTTTTTCATTAAAGCTTACATCTCCATAACATAATGCTCCTTCAAAACTACCGTCAGTATGACATGTGGAAGTGGCTAATATGTATCTACACTTTTGACTTGAGACCTAATAATTCCAGATTTTCCAATATGTCCTTTTGTCATTTCCTTCTCAGCTTTTAGAAGCTGGAATTCTATTTAATTTCTTTCAACCAACATCTTGAGTTCAGAGATTTAAAGGGCTTCCCTTAGTCTGGAATCCCCTTTTTTTTCCCTCTCTTTTTGCCCCCCTATTGCTCACCAGTACTTTTTGCATGATCAATTGATTTGAATTTCTGGCAGGTAAATACAGTTGAAGGGATTGCGACACTACAAATCCCACCAGGTACCCAACCTGGCGACATTCTTGTCCTGGCTAAAAAAGGAGTACCAAAGCTAAACAAACCATCAATACGTGGTGACCACATATTTACGATTAAAGTAACAATACCAAATCGTATCAGGTATACTGGTGTCTCTTTTTCTCGTTGTTTTCATTGTAACTGGTTAGCTGTAGCTGATAGTGTCACAGATTCATCTCTCCCCAGATATATGCACTGTTACAGATATCAACGATTCTAAGTGTTTAGTGTATGCTTTGTGGCAATATTTACTCTTCTAGCAGTAGAACTTCGTTATGAAATAAAAAGCACATGAACATGATTAAAAGATAAAATTTAAAAGAAACAGAAATATGGTAGTAGCTTCTGAGTAAAAGGACTAATTTTTTTTGAACAAACGATAAGAGAAAAGGGAGATGAACACTGTTGAGGGGAAGAGTGTCAGCTACCATCATACCTAGTCATGCTATGGAAGCACATTCATGCAGACAAAAATGAGTTGTGTTTGGATGGGAGATAGAGACTGAGAGACTGAGGGTGGCAATGAAAAAAGCCTCACAAGTAATGCACATCAAAGCGATCCTTAAGTTTCTATTTTCTTGTAAAGTTGTAACCTCTAAACAATGAACATTTTCATTGAAATTTTAACCATCGGATTGTTCTTTCCCTTATAGTGCCAATGAGCGGGAACTGCTTGAAGAGCTTGCTTTACTGAATAATACTACTACCAGACGTTCACGCACTCGCCCTAAAATGCAGCCAGCTAGTAAGTAATCACTTATCATCTGAGGATGTGTTCTCTGTCTGTGCATGTTGCAATCGGTGGATGTGTTTAAGTCCTTTCGTAAACCTTTTTCGAACTCTGAACTGGGGTGAATTTAATGTAATTAATCATCAGATTTGCATGAAAGAACACCTTATACTGTTTCGGGTTCAGTGTACAGATTTATCTGACTTGAATTTGTTCCTTTGCTTCTGTAGCAAATAATATAGAACCTGAGGTGGGAACAGTTGAGGAGAAAACAGATGAAGGAGAAGATCAAAATGACCCATGGAAGAAGTTAAAAGACTTTGCTGGGTAATAATCTCTCTCTCATTTCTTCCAACTACCGAGTATTAATACTACTTATTATGGTCATTAACTACTGAGTGAAAATTTAAAATCTATGTCCAGACAAGGCTAAAAAGATATATAGAAAATTTGGTTGCTACCAAATTTCCTTGAGCTATTCTGTTTTAAACCTGGCATATCCAAACATGTATAGTCTGCAATTGATCACAAGCTCTCGAGATGATATATATTCTGTTTTCATGTGTAGAGTATTCTGTTCTTCAGATGCATATTTCTGTGTCATTTACTGTTATCTTCTCTTCATTAATTAATGTACTCATCATGTGCAATGCAATTGACCAAACAAGTTTTTGGAATACGCAGGTCTGTGGCAAATGGTGCTCTAAAATGGCTGAGAGACAACCTCTAGTCTGGTGTGTTTGAGGTCCATGAGTCACCATTGACCAAAATTTGGCTTTAGATTTTCTTCTTTCTTCCAGAAAGGGTACTGGATGGGTGGTGCCGTCAAACATTTCCGACGCCTTACCACACTTGCCCGCAAATGAAGACATTGAATATGCGGTAGCGGAGGTTTTATTTGGTCTACTTGTAATTTAACATTTGTGAGATGATACAGAATCACCTGGTACATGCATTTACTGATTTACGTCATTGAAGCAGCTGGTCAGAGGGGCACATGAATATTTGATTTTTTGGTTAATGTATATCTCATTTTCAGAGCGGTTTATTGAATTTCTTGTGATAGTTATTTTTTGTTGGTGTTTTACAATTAGTTGGTGAGGCTTTTTGTAAGCGTACCATGGGGCTCTTTCTGAGAAAAGTACTGATGACTTCAAATAAATTATTATCACGATTTTGTTTTCATTAAATTGTATGAAGAGGAATGCTTTCCACTAACACTGGGCGACTGTAGATGCATTCTCCATTAGGAAAGTTTAATCTTTTTGTTACAACTTGAATTCTCCTTTTTGCCCCACTATAATGAAATTGAATACCGTAAAGGAAAATGCTAGGGAGAGCACATTTATACTCGACGGAAGTTGAGCTGTACACATGTCAAAGAAGTTCTTAACCATACGGGTGAATTTTAAGGTATGCAAAGTAAAATTCACCAAAATGGTTAATAGTAGAGTATCAAAGTAGTTCTTAACCACTTGTTGATTTCAGCCCTTTATTTATTTATTTGAATAAGAGGCTGTTCAGAGGATGCTTCGACCAAGCAAACAAGAAAAGAACAAGGGAACAAGGTAGGGGAAAGAAAAAGTAAGGAATTAAAAGAAAATAAAACAAACAAGTTAGGGAAGGGATAAATTCTGTTCTTGTTGATTGGCAAGTGTGTTTGTTGTTGTCGTGGTGCCTGAATTGCCTTACAAGCATTCTTCAGCCTCAGCATTATAAAACTAGCTGGGGAGAAATGAGAATGCCTACGACAATTCCCAACACTACATACCTTGTTATCATTTGCATTAAAAGATTTCTTCCTTTCCCTTTTCCTTTTCCTTTTCCTTTTTCTTCCACTAGAAATCCAATTATAGAGCAAACAATTGGCTGAAGCACTCATTTCCGTGCTCATAGAACAATTGGCCTCAATCATCCAAAAACAAGTACAACAAGAGGTCAGACTAGTTGTGGGTGTTGAGAAAGAAGTGGCAAAACTCACCAGCAATTTCGAAACTATTAAAGTTGTGCTCAAGAATGCAGAGGAGAGGCAGGTGAAGGAGATGGACGTGAGACAATGGCTGGAGAGGTTGAAGGATGTATCGTACGAGATGGACGACGTGTTGGACGAGTGGAGTACTGAAATCCTAAAACAACAAATTCAGCAACAAGAAAAAGAAGCTGGTAATGCTGGTAGTACTAGTACTACCAAGAAGGTATGTTTCTGCATTCCTGCCCCTTGGTTTTGTTTTGGCCAAGTCAGTCAAGTTACTCTTCGTCGTGACATTGCTGTGAAGATAAGAGAACTAAATGAAAGATTAGCTCTGATTGCTAGTCAAAGGCAAAACTATAACTTTCAATACATGGAAAGAGGAATTGAACAAATTGAACATCAAAAAAGTTCTTCTTTCGTTGATAAGACATTTGGTCCAGTCGACGAAAAGGAAATATTAGTAAAAAAGTTGCTGAGTGAGAGTAGTCAAGGAGAAGCGACCTACCTTGTCATCCCTATTATAGGGATGGGAGGAATTGGCAAGACAACTCTTGCCCAACTTGTCTATAATGATGAAAAGGTTCAAGCTCATTTCAACACTAGAATATGGGTTTGTGTCTCAGATCCTTTTGATGAGATCAAAATTGCCAAAGCCATCATTGAGGATCTGAAAAAAGAGACCCCACCTTTAAATGAGTTGCACACTCTAAAGACCATCATAGATGAGTCCGTTAAAGGCAAGAAGTTCCTTCTTGTCCTAGATGATGTGTGGAACCAAGACTATAGTAAGTGGAAACAATTAATGCTACCTTTACAAAACGGGGCTGTGGGTAGTAGAATATTGGTGACCACACGAAAAGAGGAAGTTGCGAGGATGGTGGTGGGAGCATCCACTGATATTGTCAATTTGGAGGTGTTGAGTGAAGAAAATTGTTGGGCATTGTTCTATCACACTGCACTGGCTGATAGAGAAAAAAATGAGTCTAAAGGGTTAGAATTTATTGGTCAAGAAATTGTCAAAAAGTGTAAGGGTCTGCCCCTTGCTGCAAAGGCATTGGGTGGTCTCATGCGCTGCAAGAAAACGAGGAAAGAATGGAAAGACGTTTTGAATAGTAAGATATGGGAGGTAGAAGGAATTGAGGAACAAGTTTTCCAACCACTGTTACTAAGTTATTATGATTTGGCCCCGGCAATCAAACGTTGTCTTTTGTATTGTGTTATTTTCCCAAAAGATTATAACATTGTCAAAGATGAGTTGATTGAGTTGTGGATGTCACAAAATTATCTTAATTCAGTTGGAAACAAAGAAAAAGAAGCAGTAGGCGAAATGTACTTTGATAACTTAGTAATGCGCTCTTTCTTTCAAGAATTTAAGAAAGATGAACTTGGAAATATAACGAGGTGCAAGATGCATGATGTTGTGCATGACTTTCTACAATTTCTAACTCAGAATGAATGCTTAGTTTTGGAGGCCGAGGGTGGTAATAATAAGAGAATAATGGAGTTTGATGGATATAAGAAGGTTCGTCATTTGACATTAATGTTTGCACTCGAAGGTCCATTAATTCCAAGTTCCTTGTGCAACTGCAAGAATTTACGGACTCTTGCAACTTTTGATTCAAAGATTACTAGTTTTGGTCCAGAGTTAATTTCACAAGTAAAATGCCTTAGAACGTTGAATTTGAGTTCGAAACTCTTTGAAAGAAGTTCCAAATGAGGTTGGAGAATTGGCACATTTGAGGTATCTTGATTTGTCCTGGAATTTTGGTTTGATGAAATTGCCTGACACCCTGTGTAATTTAATCAATTTGCAAACCTTGAGACTCACTTGGTGCAATGATCTTGAAAGATTACCTGAAGCCATGGGAAAGCTGATTAACTTGCAGCATCTTCATGTTACGGGTTGTGATAATCTAAAGTTGCCCAAGGGGATTGCAAGGTTAACAAGTCTACGAAGGCTAGATGAAGTTCGCATCCATGGTGATGATGACGTTGATAACAACAAAGAAGCATTATTCAAGTTAAATGATTTGAGAAACATGGACCAGCTTCGTGGGAGTTTCCGAATAAAATTTCTGGAGGATCTCAAAGACGCGAGGCAGGCCGAGAAAGCGCATTTGGTGAACAAAAATTGCCTTGTCAGTATGGAATTCAAGTTCTCCTCTAAAAAGCAGCCCAAACGCATCCTAGAAGAAACACTGAATGCCTTACAACCACCTCCAAATCTGGAATCCTTATCTATTGAATTCTACGGTGGCACCACACTCCGGCCCCATTGGATGACGTCGTTAAACAAATTGAGAAGCCTTACCCTTCGATATTGCCCTTTTGTTGAGTTTGTGCCTCCTTTGGGGAGATTGGAGTCCCTTGAAGTACTAGTGCTATACGGATTGTGGAGCATGGAAAAGGTAGGAGTTGAGTTTTTGGGAATAGATGGAACAATAGAAACGCAAACATCCTCATCACCACTTATTTTATTCCCAAGTTTGAAAAGACTTGAATTCTGTTTTATACCCATGTGGGAAGAGTGGGAAGGAATGACAGGGTGGAGTGAAGAAGAGGATTCTCAGAAATACAATTACAATAATGCCCTCCCTTTCTTCCTTACAAATTGATGGATGCATTGTGCTTAAAACACTACCCAACTTCTTACGAAATACACCACTGAAGGAGTTGGTCATTTATGGTTCCTCTTCAATGCTTGAACAAGGTTGCCGAAAAGGCAGAGGAGAGTGGCCCAAGATTTCTCACATCCCAAACATCAAAGTTGGTAAAGAATTTGTACAAAAAGACGGAGTTTACCGAACTGATGATGATGAGACGCCAAGTGCCGCTTCCACCTCTTCTTCTGGTAATGTCTTTTAAGATTTGATTTTGTTAATGTCTATCTATATTATTCATTTATCATCACAAATTTTCTTCTTTGCTTTATGTTTGTTTTTTCTTTGGGAAATTCAATATGTCTTTTTGTAGTCTATTTATATTATTCTTTTTTTATTTTGCTTTATGTGGCCTCCGTTTGGTCATTCTCCTTTATGTATCTAAGGTTATAAGCATGATGGTGAACAACAATAAACATGCGTCTGCACACACACACGTCTTTAGAGATAATAAGAGGTTGCTTTGCCCCAGAGTCATCCAAAAATAGGGAATATTTTTCTCATAATTAACCTTATTTAATATTTAAGGTGTATATGTTACTTCCTCTGCAACATTCTTTACATAGCAGTATTATTTGAAAAGGTATATGCTACAGTCTCTGCAATTATCCGGTTAGGCCCATTGCTTAAAATATTATTATTTTAAGATAGAGGAATTATTTGGGAAACATACCAATCATTTTGAGTACTTATGTTACTTTTAGTTAATTTCTGGTTTGTTAATGTGGTGGGTAAACTTTTAGTTTTATATTTCCCTCGATTGAATGGCCCGTAAGATTTCTTTTTGTTAATGTCTATTTATATTATTCATTTTTTCTTTTCTTTATGTTTGTTTTTTCTTTGGGAAATTCCATGTCTATTTATTCAAATACCAAACTGGAGGAGGACCATGTTGCTTCCACCTCTTCTGGTAATTATTAAGGTTTCTTTTTGTTAATGTCTATTTATATTATTCATTTTTTTTTTGCCAATATTTATATTATTCATTTATTAGCACAAATTTTCTTCTTTTGTTTATGTTTGTTTTTTCTTTAATTCCATGTCTATTTATTCAAATACCAAACTGATGATAAATAAAAAACTCACATGTGGTGGGTGTAAAGTAAAGTCTCATTTGAATTCACACTTTGAAGATAATCTTGTCGGAAGTGCGTATGTTATGTAGTAGGGAAAATAATTATAATATCTGATATGTATGTAAAACCAATAATTCAATCATGAACTCTGTTGAGATGTTTTATTATATTATGATATCTGTTGAGATGTTGTTATATATCACTTTTCTATCAGATAATATGTACAATATACCCAATAATTCAATAATCAACTCTGTTGAGATGATATATTATATTATGATATCCGTTGAGATGTTATATATCACTTTACTGTATAGCCAATAATTCAATCAACTCTTGATAGTCTAAACTACTCTAATCTATGAGGAGAGAAATCGAACTTGGGCGCAAAGAGGCTGGCACATTGCTCATGGTCGACTGGCTACATCTGGCTAATGCTACTGGCTTTTATATCTGATTTTCATGTAATATGGGTTTTTCTTATCTCAGCAGCTGAAGATTTTCATGGCAGTTGAATTTTCTTTCAAGTAGACCAAATGGATGTTACAGGAAGTGCTTTCAAATGGATGTGGAAGAAATCACTGGAATTCTTGCGCCTTTCAAATGGCTTCGCCCCTCTGCAACAACAAACATTGTAATAAGTCCTCCTATAAATTGGGCCTTTGTAATTATGTTCTATTTTCCCCATGACATATCAGACCACCCTATTCTTAAACAAGAAAAAACAATACAAAACCACAAAAGAAGCCACTTTCTTTAGTCCATTTTCTGTGTATGTACTTTTCCCAGCTATGTACTTGGCCAACTCGAAACAAAATTAAGTGAAATCTCAGACGACAATAGAAACCAAGACTGAGAAGGGGAGCAAAAATTCATATGCTAATAAAACGATCCTCATCATGCTCTTTTACCAAATGGATGTTACAGGAAATGCTTTCAAATGGATGTGGAAGAAATCACTGGAATTCTTGCGACACAGATTTCTCACTCCTATAATGAAGTTTACATCTCTTTGCTTTCCATTTCAATGAAACAAATGTGGCACTGGATATGTACAGTACATATTTGATACTCAAACCACTAGTTTTGTAAAGTCCATTCACAAAGGATTGGCCAAATCAAGTATGTACTTACACAACTCAAAGCATGTTAGATTGGTTTGTGAAACATGTTTCTTTCAGACTGGCTATATAGGCAAGAGATAACAAATCAGCGAATTTGAAGTCACCGATAAAAGAAAACAAACTTACTATTTTTATAAACAGCTCCATCTGGTCAAAGTTTTATCATTTATTTTCTTGAATAATAGAAATTGAAATCTTCACATGAAATTTGAAAACTAGACGGTTAGGAGGGGACCAAAAGTTCATAGCTATTATGCTAAGAAAACCATCATGCTCTTTATCTGGGCTTGAATCTCTCTACCAGACACAGATCTCTCATACATATATTGAAGCTTACATCTCTTTTTCTACCAAAAATAGTAATTGTAGCATTGAACACAGACAATTCATATTCGATATGCTCGTACAAAATGAACAAAGTTGCTTTCTTAACCAGAGCTGCTTTCTATCTCAGAAATGAACACTTAATAAAACCAGAGAAAACATTTCCCAATAAACATCTAAACCAATGAAAGACAATCATACATTAATGAGAAAATCCTTACAAGCTTAATTCAAATACCCAATAGACATCTAAAGCAATCAAAGACAATGAGATACAGAGAAAGGCAAACAACCCATAAACCCAAATAAAACAGGGGCCAAGAACCAAGCTTCATTAAAACAAAAACAAGAAAAAGAAAAAAGGAAAAAGGTAAATGGATACCTGAGAGTTTGAAGCGCTTGTATTGTTAGCGATGCCTGAACTTTCTTCTTCTTCTCCTCCTCCTCTATGAGGGTCAAGAGCTCGGATAGGCAGAGACCCTTTTACCGTCGTGGAAGAGAAGCAGTTGGGGTCCTGGGTTGCGAATTTTGTGTAACCCGTGACCTTCTTTGCGGGCCTTAAACCCCGGTGGACCGACCCGGAAGAGTAGCGGAGGTTGGAGGCTCTAGTCGCTGCCGCCACCATTTCTATGTCGCTGGCTGTTTGACTGTTGACTGCGACGAAACTGCTTGCTGTCACGGACGGTAATTATGTTAGACCGAAACCACGGTAATTATATCAAATTTTGTTTTGTTAGGCCAAACTAGGGATGGCAGAAATCCCCGTCGGGTCCCCGGCCCTAACGGGGGGAAATTTTCGGGGGCAAAAGCGGGTGCGGGTATGGGGGAGACCCGAAAAAAAAATCCCCGACGGGTTCGGGCCGGGTTGGCCGCCAAACGGCAGGATCAGCCTTGTTGGGCCTGTTTAATTTATAGGTGAAAGGACCGGTTTATCCTTTTAAAGCTTGAGCATCTGCTGAACCTAAGAAATTTGTGTGATTTCAGGTTCTTTTAGAGTACGGTTGTTTAAAATTTGTTGAAGGTTTTGGATTTCTTGTGGTTTTTGAATTGGAGCTTCCATTGATTAGGAGGTATGTATTTTTTGTGAGATTTGAGTTTATTTTTGAATATTTTTCTTTACTGTTCTACTTGTATTTTTGTTAGATTGTAGATTGAACATTGTTTTCATGGTGGTTCTGGTAGTATCTAAGTATTGCATGTATGTTTTGTTATGGAATAGCAATTGTATTGTAGTTTTTGTTTTTATTTTGGCTTTTTTTAAAATCATATTTGAGTTTGAGGCGCTGTTTGATTGGGGATTTTCAAAGAATATGTTGATTTGATTTGTTTAGGTTGTTTGTTAATAGGTTCTGGCATGTAGTGTTGGTCTTGAGGTGATGATTTTGGTAGTGTTTGGCTCAAATTCTGCAATGCCGTTTTCGTTTCTAGATAATTGGTTTTTCTAGAAACTGTTGTGTAGTTTTCGTTTTATGTACACTTGTTTAGGGATCATTTGTATTTAATATGAATGTGTATATGAAACTTATACAATTCTATGTCTTTGGATTGTTTTAGTACTTTCATCATGGTTTTGACTTTTGGTTTATCCCTTATTAACAGGTGCATTTTTGCACAAACTCTGCAGTGGATGCAGTTTTTGTTTCAATATATATATGTATCAATATATGGATTTGCATTTTATGAATATGTGTGTCTCTAGCCAAAGTGATCATTGGTTATGTTGATTATTGCCCAAGATGCTTAACATTCAGCATAAATTTCATGTCATGTATGCTGTGTTTAAATTTGGTCTTTAAATTTATGTAACTTTGATTTTGTGCTTCTTTTCTGTACCTATGATAAGAAATCTTCGGATATAAGTTTGTTAACCACTTCCTTCAAAACTTGCACTTGTTTCCTAATGCATGTTATATCATTTGCCCTATCATTAGAGGTGGAGAAAAAACTGCCACCACTTTCGGAGGTAGGCTCGTTTTCGAAGTGAAGGAGTTTCAGGATTGATCGTTTTTAATAATATACTTTACTTTGGCTTACCAAATTATAATGGAGATATAATTGTCAATTTATGATTGCTTATATTAGAGATAGTTCATTGTAGTTTTGCATACACGGCATTGTAGTTTTGCAAACACTGCATTACATTTTCCATTTAATTACAATGACTAAATTGTTTTATCATTTCCTAGCATTGGAAGTAGAATCTTATGAACATTAATAATTATTTATGATATTATGAATATAGTTTGTTTTTCAATAATTACTTTACAGCTGATTATTTTAAAGCACAATATAAGCAGTTTTTTATTTTTTAAAACGGCAGCAATCCCAAACTGGGCATAAACTCAAAAAAAAAATGTAATACATCATTATGGTATATTTGAAGTAATTGTTCACTCAATCCAACTTAAACAAAAGGGTAGAAAGGAGAGGAGAGAACATGTCAGATGAGCCTTCCCCGACCAACATCAGCTAACACCACAAAAGAAGCAAAGTCCTTCCTTGATACCTGAAAGTGACAAAGCAAAGCCCACTCCTTAAGTTGTGGGTGTGGGCTACCATATTTATATGTCTCTGGATTCCTAAGAAACAGGGCAAATCTAAAACACCAAAAACACAAATCCTTTTTCTTGCTCAAGACCCAAATGGAGGAGCCATGCCTAGGGTTTTCCATTCACATGAAATATAATGTAGCTACTTTCTTATTTTTGGGACAAATATAAGTGTTACAAACTTCAAATGTACAAATATATGCCCTTTTTTTTCTGCTACAACAAAATTAGAGCTCAACAGAAACTCAAAATTGGAACATTTGATTCTTCATGGCCTTGGTGTGTCACATGGGCCAATGCCAGAATCTTCCAACCCACTATTGGCGTTGTAACAAAGCGCAAAATTGTTATGAACCCTAAGCTTCCTTCTCATCCTCCAAACCATTTCTCTCCCTCCCCTGAGCCAATTATCATTCAATCTCAATTCGCTCACACTTTTGAGCTCTCTAAAGCTTGTCGGGATTGAGCCATTGAAATTGTTCCCATCAAGATGAAGCACGCGAAGGCCTGGCAATTTGCCTAGTGATGAAGGTATAGGACCATGCAATTTCATGTTTGATAAAATTAGGGTCATCAGCCCCTTCATGCCATCAAACCCATCACTTGGAATTGGTGTGGGCCCCATTGGATTTCCTTTGAGTATTAAGGTTTGAAGTGAGATTAAGCTCCTAATCGACATTGGAAGTGGACCCTTAAGGCGATTGTAGCTTAGATCCATGAGCATTAGGTTTTTCAGGGGTACCGATGGAGTCGGGTAACGGGCCCGTGATTTTCTTATCTGAGCAGCTGAAGATTTTCAAGGTAGTTGAATTTTCTGTCGAGTAGACCAAATGGATGTGGAAGAAATCATTGGAATTCTTGTAGCAGCTCCACAAAATTGATGAAGTACAGGGCTCATAAAGTGAGTGAAACAAAAGATTGGCCAGTACATAATTGATACTCAAACCATTAACTTAGACAACTCAAGCATGTTAGATTGGTTTGTGAAACATGTTTCTTTCAGACTGGCTAGGCAAGAGATAACAAATCAGCGAATTTGAAGTCACTGATAAAAGAAAACAAACTTACTATTTTTATAAACAGGAACAACTCTAATTTATTTTCACACATGCAAGCAAAATAGACTGTTCCGAGAGAACCAAAAGCTCACATGAAAATTTATTCAACTATAATGCATGTTATACTAAATATATTGGATGCGAGATCTTGTGTTCGATTTTCTCATGCTCACATGTCGCTTATATTAAAAAGAAAAACTTATGACAATTTCAATCCCAACCCAACCCAATCTCAAGTTTCATTTTGGTCTGTAAATTTCCATAGCAAGCATTTTCGTAATCATACTTTTTTAATGCGTTAATTTCAGTTTGGTACCCTCAAGTTGAAAAAAAAACTTACTTACACCCGGGATGCCACTGTGGAGCTATCATGAGCCAATCTCCCATTGCCATGTATTTTAATTTTATGACATGGCAATACGTGACAGGCTTGCGATACCACCGTTGCATGTAAGTTCTCCTGAAGTTGTACTCTTAAGGCATGTTCGTCCCCTACATTTTCAATTTTACCAATGTGGTACCGCGACTTTAAAAATTTGTTGCAATGTTGTTACGTCATTATGTTGACCGTTAAAAATTTATAGTGAAATCAAATACATAACGTATAATTTATGGTTTCTGAAATACTGGAAAAGTTCACTAAATTTTGAGATATTTTCAGAGTTATGAAGATGAACCATTACCTGGGTACCATCAGGTTCCGACGACGAATCGAACATTATCTGAAAGTTGGGATGAATATGGCCTAGAAGAAGGAAATGGTGGGGATGAAGCAGTTCTATCAAGTTACAAGGACAACTCATCTTCAACAAAAGGGTTTCCTTATGATTTAGCTAACTTAGAGTCCCATGCTTTGCCCAGCTGAGGATCATAAATCTGTGACTCTCATGTGCAAACCAAATCACCATAACATAATGCTCCTTCAAAACTACTGTCAGTATGACATGTGTGTTGAGAAAAAATGGCTCAATTAAAGATACAAAAACAAAGACCAGCGACCGGTCGCAAGTATGGACGACCGGTCGGTTCAGGCAAAATCGAAGTCTGAAGCCAAAATCAACTATGTGGAAAAGTGACCGGCCGCCTAGTCCTGGCGACCGTCGCCCAGAAGATGCTGAAGCTAAAAACGAATATGTGGAAAAGCGACCGGTCGCTTGTACCTGGCGACGGTCGCCCCGGACATTGCTGTTTCAGTTTCTACGCGTTTTCAAGTATTCCTTTGTGTGCTATCACTTTCTACCGACTTGCAAGGATATTTCTGATCAATTCTGAGATATTAGAAGGTGGCATAGCAGCTGGAAAGTTGGGAAGAACACTTTGGCAAATTGATGACTTGCTTCAATGAGTGAATTCTCTCTTGGTTCAAGAGATAGATGGCAGCTAGCATCCATTGTTCACTTGCTTTGTGAGCTGCCAAGAACAGGTGTCTAAAGTTGGATAACTAAAGTAAGAACGTGCAGAACTTAATGATACCTTATCTTGGAGTCCAAAGGCCTATATAAAAGGGAAGAGGAAGCAAGAGAACATTAAGTTGTTAAGTGCATAAGTTTGTGCAAAGTATAGAGAGTTGTATAAAAGCTGGAAACTTGTAAGTTCAGAAAAATACCAAGGGGAGAGCAAGAGAGTTCTCTAAGTGTATCAAGTTGTTGAGCAAGGGTGAGAGAGAAACAGATAGAGAGGGTAGTGTTTTAAGGGGGTTTCCTTCTTTGTAAACCAAAGTTGTAACATATCTTCATTAGTGAAAGTTCTCAAGGAGATCACCAAAGAGGAAGTAGGCAAGTTGTTGAACCTCTATAAACACTTGTGTCGTTTCTATTTGGTTAAATTTCTCTGTGTGTGTGTAAGACTCATCCATCATTGAGTTTGTCACAAAGTTCATCAACAACAAGGTCCTAAGGGGAAGTGAGTTAGTATTAATTCACAACAAGTGGTATCAGAGCCGTGTTTTGGCAGCTGAGCTAGTTCTTCTTTCGGAGTGCTAGTGTGTTGGAGATGACAAGTGAACAAGAAGTTGAGAGTGGTAGCATCTCACAGCATGTGAAGCAACCACATGCAACAAGCATGAAGGTGGAGCTAAAGCCTTTCACAGGAAGGAGAACTTCACTCTTTGGCAACGAAGGATGAGGTCAGCTCTTACACAACAACATCTCCATGTTGTGTTAGTTGGCAAAGAAAAGAAGCCAGTAGACATGAAAGATGAGGAGTGGGGTGTACTTGACGGGTTAACAAGAGGAGCCATCGAAAACTATCTCTCCGATGATGTGCTCATCAACGTATTGAAGGATACAGCGAAGCAAACATGGGAGAAGCTCGAAGAGATGTTTGCAGGGAAGTCGTTGTCCAACAAGCTCTTCCTAAAGGAAGAACTCCTAAATCTGAAGATGGAAGAATGAGGTAATCTAATGGAACATTTAAGTAGTTTCAATAGATGTGTTGTTGATTTGTAAAGAATGGAAGTTATTTATAGTACGGAGGATAAGGCTCTTATGTTGCTAACATCCTTACCTCCGTCTTATAAACACTTCCGAACCACTCTTATGTTCGGGAAGGTCACTCTGGATTTTGAGCCCGTGCTGCAAGATATCATGACGCACTATAGGATGGCTCAACGTTCTGGAGAAAACTCTCAAGGTGAAGGTCTATTTGCTAAGACCGAAGAGAGGGGTCGTTCAAAGAGGCGTGAAGGCAAGAAAGACAACAAAGGAAGATCAAAATCCAAGGCGAAAGATGGTTGTTTCGAGTGTGGGTCAAAGGAGCACTGGAAAAGAAATTGCCCCATATGGAATGAGAAGAAGAACAAAGGGAAGAATGCAGCAAACACAGCTGAAGAAGTCACGGATAGTGATGGTGAGCTTTTATGTGTTAATGGCAATGTTAATACTAATACATATGCTAATTCTTCAAGGTGTTTCTCTTCGGATTGGATTTTGGATTCCGGGTGCTCATACCATATGTGCTCAAACAAGGAGTGGTTTGGCACATATGAGAAAGAAGAAGGTGGCGAAGTTATAATGGGGAATGGCTCGGTTTGTAGAGTCATAGGCACCGGTACAATCAAGATAAAGATGCATGACGGGACTGTTAGGACGCTTGGAATGGTAAGGCATATTCCAAAGTTGCGTAAGAATCTTATTTCCCTTGGAACTCTTGATAAGAATGGTTATTCTGTTAAGGCTAATGGAGGGAAAATCATAATCTCAAAAGGTTCACTTGTGGTTATGAAAGGAGAAGTTCAACCTAATTGTCTATATAGATTGTGTGGTACAACAATAACAGGTGGAGCAGCTGTGTCCACAAGCAAGGACTCGGAGGATGAAACTCAGCTTTGGCATTTGATGCTAGGGCACATGAGTGAGAGAGGCATGCAGGAATTACACAAAAGAAAATTGTTGAAAGGTGTTCAAAGCTGCAAGCTGGAGTTCTGCAAATTTTGTACCAAGGGAAAGCAATCAAAGATAGCTTTCAAGCTGCGAGATAAAGAGGAAGGAAGCACAGGAGTGCTAGATTATATTCACTCAGATGTATGGGGGCCATCACCGGTTAAATCAAAGGGTGGAGCTCGCTATTTCGTGACTTTCTTGGATGATTTTTCCAGGAAGGTTTGGGTCTACTTCATGAAGGAGAAATCTGAGGTCTTCACCAAATTCAAAGAGTGGAAGGCGGAAGTGGAGAACCTAACCGGAAGAAAGATCAAGATCCTAAGGAGTGACAATGGTGGTGAATATAAGGACAACAAATTCCTTGAGTTTTGCAGAAACGAAGGCATTAAGAGGCACTTTACCGTGAAGAAGACGCCCCAACAAAATGGAGCTGCAGAAAGGATGAATAGAACTCTCATGGAGCGTGAGAGATGTATGAGGATTCATGCAGGATTGCCCGAACCATTTTGGGCGGAGTCAGTTAACCACACTGCCTATTTGGTTAACCGATCACCTTCAAGAAATCTTGAGTTCAAATGTGCAGAGGAGGTATGGTCAAATAAGTCAATAGATTTTTCTAATCTTAAAGTGTTTGGATGCAGTGCATTTGCACTTATTCCTAGTGATGAAAGATCCAAGTTGAAGCCTAAGTCTCTTGAATGCATTTTCATCGGCTTCGAGAGCGGTGTGAAGGGCTACAAGCTATGGGATCCAGTGAACCACAAGAAGATACTCAGCAGAGATGTTGTGTTTGATGAAAAGACCATGCCTATGAACAAAGTCAAGAATTCAAAAGCAAAGGAGGATGTTGTTGGGAGAGAAACAACCATTGAAGTTCCACTCAAGAAGGTGTCAAGGAAGACTTCACAAAAACAGCCAATTGAAGACGTTAAGGAGGAGGAGGAGTCTGACATTGAGGAGGAAGAAGCTGGGCAATATCAACAACAAACTCAAGAATAAGAAGAGGCTCAAGATCAGGTGGAGCCATCATCTATAGCTCGGTCCAGGCCCAAGAGAACCATCAAACCACCTCAAAGGTTTGGATGGGACACGGACTCAGTTCACTATGCCCTAAATTCAAGTGAAGAAGAACCAACCACGTTCCAAGAAGCTGTTGAGAATGAGGAGCGGGAAAGTTGGATGGAAGCTATGATGCAAGAGATGGAATCTCTACACCAAAACTCAGTTTGGGAGTTAGTTCCTAAACCCAAAGATCGCAAGGTTATTGGCTGCAAGTGGGTGTTTAGAAAGAAAGAAGAAACGCATGAGAAGGGAGCCACCATGTTCAAAGCTCGATTGGTGGCCAAAGGATACTTGCAAAATGAGGGAGTTGATTATGATGAAATCTTCTCACCGGTGGTGAAACATACTTCTATACGGCTACTTCTCTCCATAGTAGCCCAAGAGGACATTGAGGTGGAGCAAATGGATGTGAAGACTGCTTTCCTCCATGGAGACTTGGAGGAAGATATCTACATGAGCCAACCTCAAGGGTTCATTGAAGCAAACAAGGAAAATCTGGTTTGCAGGTTGAAGAAGTCTTTATACGGGCTAAAGCAATCTCCAAGGCAGTGGAATAAGTGCTTCGATTCTTTCATGATGAAGATTGGATATAGAAGATGTGAATCAGATTGCTGTGTTTATAGTCATGCATTCAAGGATGGTAACTTCATCCTTTTACTTCTTTATGTTGATGACATGCTAATTGCATGTAAAGATATGTCAAAAATCCAGGAATTGAAGACATTGCTTGGAAGGGAGTTTGACATGAAGGATCTTGGCTCTGCACAAAAGATCCTAGGAATGGAGATAAGGAGAGACAGAAAACGCAGGCAAGCTATGGCTATCACAAAGAAAGTACATTTCCAAAGTACTTGAAAAATTCAATATGATGGATTGCAAGCCCGTGTCTACTCCTTTGGCGGAGCATTTCAAATTAAGTGCGCAGGAATGTCCTTCTACGGATGATGAGAAGGAAGAAATGAGCAAAGTTCCATATGCAAGCTTGGTAGGGTGTCTCATGTATGCAATGGTTTGCACACGCCTCGACTTAGCTCAAGCCGTAAGTATGGTGTCAAGATACATGGCGAATCCAGGCAGACTTCATTGGACAGCAGCGAAGTGGATTCTCAGGTACTTGAAGGGCTCAATGAGGCTTGGGATATTGTTTGAAAAACAACAAGGTAATGCATGTGTGTTAGGGTTTGTAGATTCTGATTATGCAGGGGATTTAGACAAGAGGAGATCCACCACGGGATATGTCTTCATTTGTGGTGGAGGACCGATTAGTTGGAGAGCGGTGTTACAATCGGTTAGTGCCTTGTCTACAATAGAGGCGGAGTATATGGCGCTCACGGAAGCTTCGAAGGAAGCGGTATGGCTGAAGAGATTGGCTAAGGAATTCGGGATAGCCCAAGACTTGGTGGTGATTCAAAGTGATAGTCAAAGTGCAATCTACCTAGTGAAGAATCAAGTATTTCATGGAAGGTCTAAACACATTGATGTCCGATACCACCGGGTAAGGGATTGGGTGAATGATGGAGACGTCATGATAAAGAAGGTTCATACAAAGGAGAACGCTTCAGATTGTCTAACAAAGCCAGTCACAGCAGCAAAGTTCAAGCATTGTTTGGGCTTGCTCAATCTTGTTCCATGCTAAGATTGAGGTGGAGTTCTTGAGAGTTATCCGGACGATTCTCAAGAAATTAAAGATGTCCTGGAAAAGCAATAATGTCCACAAGGAGTTTTAATCTCGCAATGGTGGAGATTGTTGAGAAAAAATGGCTCAATTAAAGATACAAAAACAAAGACCAGCGACCGGTCGCAAGTATGGACGCGGTCGGTTCCAGGCAAAATGGAAGTCTGAAGCCAAAATCGACTCTGTGAAAAGCGACCGGTCGCCTGGTCCTGGCGACCGGTCGCCTGAGAAGATGCTGAAGCTAAAAACGAATATGTGGAAAAGCGACCGGTCGCTTGTCCTGGCGACGGTCGCCCCGACGTCTGCTGTTTCAGTTTCTACGCGTTTTCAAGTCTTCCTTTGTGTGCTATCACTTTCTACCGACTTGCAAGGATATTTCTGATCAATTCTGAGATATTAGAAGGTGGCATAGCAGCTGGAAAGTTGTGAAGAGCACTTTGGCAAATTGATGACTTGCTTCAATGAGTGAATTCTCTCTTGGTTCAAGAGATAGATGGCAGCTAGCATCCATTGTTCACTTGCTTTGTGAGCTGCCAAGAACAGGTGTCTAAAGTTGGATAACTAAAGTAAGAACGTGCAGAACTTAATGATACCTTATCTTGGAGTCCAAAGGCCTATATAAAAGGGAAGAGGAAGCAAGAGAACATTAAGTTGTTAAGTGCATAAGTTTGTGCAAAGTATAGAGAGTTGTAGAAAAGCTGGAAACTTGTAAGTTCAGAAAAATACCAAGGGGAGAGCAAGAGAGTTCTCTAAGTGTATCAAGTTGTTGAGCAAGGGTGAGAGAGAAACAGATAGAGAGGGTAGTGTTTTAAGGGGGTTTCCTTCTTTGTAAACCAAAGTTGTAACATATCTTCATTAGTGAAAGTTCTCAAGGAGATCACCAAAGAGGAAGTAGGCAAGTTGCTGAACCTCTATAAACACTTGTGTCATTTCTATTTGGTTAAATTTCTGTGTGTGTGTGTGTAAGACTCATCCATCATTGAGTTTGTCACAAAGTTCATCAACAACAAGGTCCTAAGAGGAAGTGAGTTAGTATTAATTCACAACAATGTGGATGTGGCTATTGTGCATCTACACTTTCGAGACCTAATAATTTCAGGTTTTCCATTGTTCTTTTGTCATTTTCTTCTCAGCTTTCAGAAGCTGGAATTCTATTTAATTTCTTTATAGTGCCAATGAGCGTGAATTGCTTGAAGAGCTTGCTTTGCTCAATAATACTACCACCAGACGTTCATTCATGCACTCGCCCTAAAATGCAGACAGCTAGTAAGTAATCACTTATCATCTAGAGTGTGTTCTCTCTCTGTGCATGTTGCAATCGGTGGATGTGTTCAAGTCTTTTCGTAAACCTATTTCGAACTTTGAATTGGGGTGAATTTAATGTAATTAATCATCAGATTTGCATGACAGAACACTTTATACAATTTCGGGCTCAGTGTACAGATTTATTTGACTTGAATTTTTTCCTTTGCTTCTGGAGCAGATAATATAGAACCCGAGGTGGGAACAGTTGGGAGAAAAACAGATGAAGGAGAAGATCAAAATGACCCATGGAAGAAGTTGAAAGACTTTATTGGGTAATAATCTCTCTCTCTCTCTCTCTCTCTCTCTCTCTCTCTCTTTCTTCCACCCACCGAGTATTAATACCTGCTTCCTGTGGTCATTAACTACTGTTCGGTTCATTTTTACACATGATTTATCATGTTATTCACCCATTATTTTGAGTTAGTTCTTGAAATTTTATAGTTTTTTTTACTTCCTTTTTGTGTTTTCATAGGTTTTACCTTGGTTAGAATGAAAATGAGCTAAAAGTGCATTATTGCACTACAAGAAAAATGGCTATTTGCGACAAAGATTTGCGACAGAGGAAGCGGCCCTCGCAAATGCATTAATATTTGCGCGTTGGTTATTAGCGCGATAATATTTACGACACTCCAATAAGCAACATCGCATGTAATGTCGTAAATAGGTTTGGAAAGACCTACATACGCAATGGCACTTAATTGCCGTCTTATCTTCCCTGTGATAACCCTTAGCCCCAGAACAAATTACCCAAAATCAAAAAATCGCAGAGATTGTGAGATCCTTCTCCCTCTCATCTCTTCCCTCTCCTCTCCTCTCCTCCCTTGTTTGGCTAACATCCCTTTCATCTCCGTCCTCTCCATCCCTTTATCAGCCTCTTTATTTGGGTTCTGTAATTTATTTTTCTTTAATTTTAACTACTCCCCCTCTCTCTCCCTCTCTCTCTCAGCCCTCTCAGCCCTCTCAGCCCTCTCAAGTTTCTTTCCTCTCGAACTCCATCTTCGTCTTGCTCTATCGCTCTCTCGCTCTCTCGAACTTCATATCTGTGTGTTGGCCCTCCCACTGTTCTCTCAATTGGAAACGCCCAAAATCCCCTTATTTCTAGAACACCCAAACCCTAAGATCTGAGATCTATTTGAAATGGTAATGTATTTTCAAATTTTCAAAACTTTCATATTATGTTTTGTATTTACTTAGTGTTTGATTTGTTTGGGATTTTAGGCTTTGATTTTCTAGGTTTCCGCATGTGGGTTCCTCTCTCTCTGAGCAGGTAAGACTACTCTCTCTGGAGTGGTTGTGTTTGAAAAAAAATGTAAATCTGATCTCTTTTGGCTTCTTGAAATTTTTTGTACAGTTATTTTTATACATGCAAGCGGTTGCTTATGGTGTATAGAGTGGTATAGTGGAGAAGAGGCAGAGAGAGCCAGTCAACGAGAGATAAAGGGAGAGATGGATCTGCTCATGAACAGGGTTGAGAGAAACGAGACCAAGCTTGGAGACCACATCTACACCTACAGAGTTGTCTTCACCTACTCTCACCATGGTCTCTCTCTTACTCATTTTGTTTTGTTTTGTTTTGTTTTTTCTGCGTATTTAATTGTAGGGGTGGCATTTTATACCGAAAAATCGCAAAAACCAACCGATAATTTACCGCAATGAAACCGCAATCGTGGTAAACCGAACCGCATTTGCGGTATTTAAAACCGAACCGCATTTGCGGTTGCGGTATTTGATTTTCAAAACTTGCGGTTACCGCAAACCGCGAATATATTTTAAATAATATTGTCTATAATATATTATATTGAATATAATATACTTATATTGTATGTAAAATATATTTCAAACCTAACCGTCCATAGATATACAAACCTAACTTGTATGAATAAATATTGTATATTATTGATACATATTGTACATATTATTGTATGAATATATACAGGGATTGGAGGGGGTGTGAGCCAAATTGATGAGGATGAGATTGATGATGAGGTTGCACAAATTGGTGATGATGTTGATGTCACATTTCAACTAATGCAACAACTTGTGCAAAAGAGGAAGGATGAGCAATCCGTTGAGATATCCAATGAAGTGGATAAATACTTGACGGATCCTTTTGAGAGCCCCTTGAGCAAACAATTCAATCTCTTGAACTGGTGGAAAGGGAACCAAACAAGATATCCTATTCTTTCACAAGTTTCCAAGGATATCTTTGCAATTCCAAGTTTTACGGTTGCTAGTGAAAATGCTTTTAGCCTAGGCAAGAGGATTGTGGATCCTTTTAGAAGTTCTTTGCATCCTAAAATGGTAGAGGCATTAGTGTGTACTAGTGATTGGCTTAGAGCGGACGAATTTTCCTTTTACAAGGAACCAACGGATGATGAGGTTGAATTCTACAAAGAAATGGAATATATGACAACTTGTAAGTAATTAGTTTATTTATGCTCATGTTATTTATGCTTCTTCTTATAATAAAATGTACTAAACTTATGTTGTTTTATTTGTAGATAGCATTGGTGCTCAAACAACACAACGGCGTTCTTCAAATCCACTCACCACCACCAACACTTGAGTTGGTAACTTTAGTTTGTAATATTGGTGCATTGCATTTTCCTTTTAGTGTGTAACTTTAATTAACTTTAAATTGGATTTTCTTTTGGGTTGTAACTTTAATTCATTTTGCATTGTATTTTCCGTTTGGTTTGTAACTTTAAAGAATTTGGAATTGGAATGCTTGGAATTGAACTTTTATTTTCTTTAGGTTGTGATGCTTGAAAAGTTGGATTTTTATGACACAAAAAGAACTTGCGGTTTTAAACCGCTAATCCACGGTAACCGACCGCTTTTTGCGGTTTACCGAACCGCAACCACCCCTATTTAATTGTGTATATGCTTTTCAAGAACTACACAATGTGGGTTTATGGCGTGATGCGATTTCTGGGGCTTTCCATATTTTTTCCGTTTTGTTTGTATCAATATGCTTTCTGGGTTTCAATTGTCTTGAACTTGAATAGCATTGACTTGTGTTTCATCCAAAGACTTTTTTTTTTGGGTACGTCTTTCCCAATTTATGTCTTTCTGTAGCTGAATTGTGGTATCTTGATTCCTTGATTACGGCCTCTAACTAGTCCAAGGAATTGATGCTTATTGGATAACTTTGTTATGTCATTCTTTCAAATCATGGTGATTGGATAATTGTTGTGTGATATGACTGAATCTTGTATAATGTTTTTCTAATTCTCCATTTAATTGCTGGTGAATGTAAGGCTCTTCGATTTCTACTGGTTGATTTAGGTGTGCCATGATGAAAGCTGATTGCTTGCCTCCAAAATTGATAACTTTTTTGTTATTTGGCCTTATTGCTAGGTTAACTGATAACCTTAAGACCAATACAATAATTCTTATGCTGCTATTTCTCTTGGCATGTCTCTATAGCCACCATGAAGCTTGAAATTTCCTTTCGTTGTTTTTTACTCTGACCTCATGAAATTTGTTGCAGAAAGGATTCTAAGCAGTAACTGCTATTTCAAAGAGTATTTGTCCGATGCTATTTCAAAGAGTATTTGTTTTTTCTTTCTTAGATTCATCTCTCTGTTTCTGTCTTTCATTTTGGTGAATGGTTGAAGATTTTTATTTATTTATTTTAGTGATGCATGAGGAATATATAATGGTTGAAGATAATGGTTGAATCTGGTCCCAACTTTTGGCTTCTTTCCTTGCACTTTTTTGTTTGATATTCAAAGTCTATAAGATTGATGATCCTTATACAATCCAAAAAGGAAAAAAAAAAAAAAAGAAAAGAACAAATCTCTATCCCATATTGGCATATTGCTTTCTGTTATTCAAGTTAATTATGTTGTAGGTTTGATTTTTTTTTTTTAGAATGATGACTTTGTTATTGCTTTTCATATTAGCATATTGCTTTACGTTTCCCATTCATTTTATTGATGGTTTTGTGATTGTTTTTCAGGTTGGGTTAAAGAATTAGGCCATGTACAAGACTAATATACTATTTTGGAGTCTATTTATTTGGCTACTTGAATTTGTAATATTTTCATTCTATCTAGAGATAGTTATTTTTTATACATAATGACTTGAGATTTTAGATTTATAATTGTTGGTTCTGTAAAGTGAATGTATTGAACAATTACATGAATGAAGTTTATGTTGGCTTTTTGAAAGAAGTTTATGATGGCTTTGATGAAAATATAGTACCATTGAGAATAAGCTTTTAAACTAAATTTGACTGTTATATCAAAGTTTATATTCCAATTGAAACATCCAATTAGCATTGTGAATGGGCATTAAATTAAGATGCAGTGTTTACAATATTAAATAATAATAAAAATTATAATTTGGACTGAAAAGTTATTTCATTATGGACTATTGCGACAGGAACTAGCGTCGCAAACACTGTCATAAAACCCCAATTTAAATCCAACGGTAGTTTATTGCGACACTAGTTTGCCGTCGCAAGACTGACGCAACTAGGTATTATGACGGCTTTAAAGCGTCGCAAAAAGACCCGAATTGCGACGCGTCCAAAAACGTCGCAATGCCGTCGCGAATCGTGTTTTACGACGTTTTTTCCACTTTTTGCGACACATTTTGATTGTCGCGAAAAACCATTTTTCTTGTAGTGTTGGTTATAATTTCTGATTTTGTTCATTTTCGTAGGTCAACTTCTTAGTCTTGAATCAACATGCTCTAGTGCTCGGATGAGGTGAAGATCTTCATGAAACTTGTTCCAATGGATGTTAATTACAACATATCCGAATTTGAGCTCCATTGGACAAGTGTAGCCTATCCAACTGATCTAACAATTGATGCTGGCTCTGAAAATCTGTTTTGGGCCAGTTTTACTTTCACTTGGTGTTACTTCATTTCTACTTGTTACCATGCCTTTTGGTAATAAGAAATTACTTTGGTTAAGAAATATTTTCTGAAGCAATGAGCATCTTTGTGAAGACAATAACAAAAACAACCCATCATGGCAAGGGGACAAAGGCTAAGGCTTTAACAAAAGAATGAGTTTTATATTAAAAGTAAAGTTGAAAAGCAAGGAGAGAGGAGTGCAAAGAGCATCAGCCATTGCAATAAGATTCATTATTAAATTTTACAGAGATTTTGGAGCTGGAGATGAAGCTTGGAGCTAGGGAGCTCAAGGAGGAAGACAAGGGCAACAAAGCAAAGAGTGGAAGAGATTTCCACCATTGAAGACCTTGAGCTCCCATGTTCACAAAATCTATAACTTCTTTCTAGTTTTGTTTTGAGTTTGTATTTGAAATAAGTATGAGCAACTAAACTCCATAGCTAGGGCTTAGGTTGAAGCCCTAAACATGATTACTCTATTGTTTTGATGCTTGAGTGTATGAATTTCTAGATTTTGTTGATGAATTTCAATTCACTAAAATAATCTATCCTTGATGTATGTTCTTCTTTGATTGATCACCTTTGAAAGCATGCTTCTTGAGGTTGTTGAGATTGTGTGTATCTTCATATTTTCCTAAGCAACAAATGGATGAAGTAAGAATCATCCATGTGAATTGGTTTCTTGAATACCTAATGTAAACATCATGCTATTAGGGTTCTTGTGGTGTTCATATTCCGTTTAAGCTTAATGGGGTTTTCTTGTAATTGAATCAAAGTACTAAGCACACCTAGATTCGGTTATAGAGAAGGCACAAGCATTGTAGCACTAGTACTACACTTTACGTATATTAGAGAGAATCAATGTGTCTTGAGCCACTAGTACTGGTCTTGATTGCGAACATCTTCGTCAACACAATTAGAGTTCATCACTTGAGTATCCATGAACATGGGTAGAATTGTTTAGGGTGGATTCCGAAACCCTAATGTTTGTTACTTGGTAATTTCACATTTTGATTTTCATTCTCTGCCATTCTCATTTAAATTTAAAGTTCATTTACCTTCATGCAATAGAATTAGGTCACTTGAAATTTTAAAACTATTTCCAGACTAGGCTAAAAAGATATATAGAAAATTTGGTTGCTACCAAATTTCCTTGGCATATCCAAACACGTATAGTCTGCAATTGATCACAAGCTCTGGAGATGATATATATTCTGTTTTCGTGTGTAGAGTATTCTGTTCTTCAGATGCATTACTTTTATCTTCTCTTCATTAATTAATGTACTCATCATCTGCAATGCAATTGACCAAACAAGTTTTTGGAATACGCAGGTCTGCGCAAACGGTGCTCTAAAATGCGTTTGGGAGTGCTTAAATTTTTTAAAAAGCAGCTTTAAAAATAATTTTTCAGAACTAAAGTGTTTGGTAATCATCAACAATCAGCTTTTTTAATAAATTGCGGTCAGCGATCCCTGTTTTTTTTTTTTTTGGTTACATTAGAGGAAAGAAACCCCACTGGGTTCGATCCTGGGTGCCATGGGGGGAAGGGGGAATCCACCACCACTGTGGTGGGAACCCATTGGCCGATCCCGTTTTTTCAAAGCATGTAGAAGGCAGCTTTCAAAAGCTGCTTATAAAAAAATTTAACCGGAGGTTTTAATGAAACTTCGGCTTTCCAATATTGCCCTCACTTATTTTTCAAATGGACAGTCTTTGTCCCTTACACAACTCCCATCTGCAAACTCTGCATGGAGAAAGAAGAAGAAGATAAAATCTTCGAAAAAAAAAAAATGCAGAAAGGAGAAGAAGCCCCATCAAATCAAAGTAGAATTCATACTCAAGCGAAGTCAAAGCGTGGACAAGTAAACACCTAACACCAAACAACCAAGTTGTGGGCTTCTGTTGAAGATTGTGCCCAGAAAATTACTTGCCCTTTGCATCATATCACATCTGCGATATCTTCACAAGTATAACATTACAGACCCAGATGAGGAAATTCGCAAGCGGCAGACTTTCACCAAAATAAAATCCAATCTTACAGTCCCACTCACATACATAGAGCAAAGGACCATGAACTCAAACCTCTCTTGATCTGGGTTTGGATTGAGTTTTGGGTTCTAAAATTCTTGATCTGGGTTGTTTTTTAATTCTGTGTTTTGAGGCGATGGAGAAGAGGAGAGAGAGAGAGATGGGGTGAGTACGGTGATGGATTTGTTTGTTTTTAATTTTAATTTTGTATATATATTGTTATATTTTAACAGTATATATATAACAATATTTTTTAGATTAAATTTTTTGATAAAAAAGTGTAAATTAGTGAAGTTGGGTTTCTTTAAAAAAAAAATAGAAAAAGAATGAAGGAAAAAACAAACAGATTTATCATGATGCCTTTTCGGTCATTATACACACAAAAAGTGCTTCTGATAAAAATTTACCAAACACTTTGACTACTCACAGCAATTTTTCAAAACCAATTTACCAAACGCCTAGCTGCTTTTTTCACAGCTTATTATTTTTGCAGCACAGGAGAAGCAGTTTTTTTTAAAAGCAAGCAATGCCAAACTAGCCTGGTGTGTTTATGAGGTCCACTCCAAACTTACAGTCACCGTTGACCAAAATTTGGCTCTAGATTTTCTTCTTTATTCCAGAAAAAATGGATGAGCCGTGCCGTCAAACATTTCCGACTCCTTACCAAACTTGCCACCAAATGAAGACATTGAATGTTCGGTAGCGGAGGTTTCATTTGTTCTACTTGTAATTTAACATTTGTGAGATGATATAGAATCACCTGGTGAATACCTTTAGGCCCGGTTGGTGCGCTGAAACTAGACTGATTAGTATTGAACTGGTTTAACTTGGATTGAGCTGGACTTTAATAAGTTGTTTAGTACATTAAGTTGGGCTAAATTTCACTGTCCGTTGTTTGGTACAAGTATGGACCGGACTGCATTGGACGTCAAATTTTTTTTATAAAAAAAAATAATTTTAACATTTATTAGATTATTTAATATCAAAAATAATTAAATTTATATATAAAAAAAACATGAACACAAAATTAAAAATAGAAATTGGACAAAAATAAAATAAAAATAAGAAATCACCTGAAGATACAATAAAAATAGTCCGAAAATTCACAAAAATAATAATAAACATGAAAATTCTTTTAAGTACATTCAAATGATCAACAAATACTTATCTCGGGAACAAACTCCTAATACTCCTGAAACCCTACGAATACATAAGATGTTATATAAGAAGCAACATGTATGAGAACTTTTTCCCCATAATTCTGCATACTCCTGCAGGTAGTGTCAATAACCTCTCCCTCCCTCTCTGAGAGTTGTGATTGTAATTGAGAAAGCAAAGCAAGCCATGGCCATGGATGATATCTCACCACAGCTTCTGCAGTACATATTTCATTTAGGCATAGCAACCTTGGTTTCACTAATATTTTTCTTGCTTTTGTATGCAGCCCCTAGACTCATCCATTTTGGGTTACATTTGGCCTCTCTTTGCCTCCACAACTCTGTTCTTGGTGGGAATAATCACCTTTGGTTATATTTCTCAGCTGTCAACAGAATCACACAGTGAAACACAAGAAAGCTTAGAAAGCTAATCTCATCACAACAATACATACATGTACTGACATCTCTATATTCAAATTCCCATTATAAATCATAATCTCAGCACAAGATCGCAAAAAGAAGAAAGGCAGATCATTAGAGTCCCTTCAACGAAAAAAAAAAGCCAAAAACTGAAAGCCCGAAGATGAAGAAAAAAGCAATTTAAGGGAATCCTCCAAGTAGAATTAGATGCCTAATTTTATACAACTTACAGCAAACAACAGAGGTAGACATGACTTGCCGACACCACAATCTCTAATCAGCAAAAGCTTAAACAAACAACTAATCACTGTATAAAACCAACCAGATCTATTTGTCTTGACTCTCTTAAGTCCCCACATTGAGAAGCTGAATTTCTCAAACACAATATGTTCGTTGCTTAACTACATTGACAATGCTTTTTGCAAGAACCACCACCATAGCAAATAAGCAAGCTACTACGCACTTTTGAACGCCAGATATAAACAAATAAACTAAGGATAACCAAATGAGATCAAATCAAACGAAGGAAAACCAATTCATGTCCAAAAGATTAATCAAAATTCCACTTCCCTTTTTCTTTTGGCATCACAGAAACATGACGCTGGGAGAGAATCTCAGCATTTTAAAAAATTGGGTTTTCCCCAGACAGCACGAGTGTGTTCTGAGTTCTCTTCAGTCTTCATCATCGAGTTATGTTGCCCATCTTATTCTCCTCCTCCTGTAAACAATTAAACAATTAAACATCAGCATCATAGAGTGTAAAATAATATCATAAACGACTAAAAAAAGAACATAAAACAGCTCTTTTCCTTGATTTCACAGAGACTAATATCAACTTTTCCCAGATAATTGACAAACTATTTTAAAGCTATTTTCTTTGAGAGTTTCTATTGCTATCAGTAAATCCGACCCTTACATAAAAAACATAGAAGGGATCAAACGGTTCTGCTACCATATACGCATATACAGGCATATATAATACTATCTTTCAGTTCATCTAAACAGTCAAAAAAAGCAACCAAAAAAAAAAAAAAACAGAGAAATATATTCAGATTTTTTATGGCTCATTTTCCATGACAGAAGCCAAACTATTCACCATCTTAACCCCAGTCTGAGATCTCTTGGGCTTCAACTCCGGCGGTTTCCATTCCTTCTCCACTATCGCATTCTCTTCCTCACCCGAACTCTCCAACAGCTCAAATACCGACTCGTCCAACTCAGTCTCAACCGCGGAGTTCGTCCCGCCCGGAATCATCTCGAACTCGCCGGTCTCGATCAAAGGCTGAGTCTTTTCTTCGGTCATCGAATCGGACGGTGAAGACGTGGCTCGGGTGTGAGGAGACAACCACTTGGCCTTGATGTACTTTGTTTGGGACATCCACCCACTTCCCTGCACTGGTGGATCTAGGTGGTGGGTATGGGGGGAGGTTGGGATCGGGGTTGGGAGAAGACGATATGCGGGTGGCGTTTTCTGGGTTTGGTTTGAATGTTCTTGTTCTTGTTTTCACTTTTTTCATTTTTTTGTTATTTATTCTTTAAGATATACTTGTTCTTGTTTTTTTGTTTTAAATTTTTGGTGCGTTGGGAGGTTGCAATGGGTTGGATTGGAATTCGGTTTGGCTGGGTTTGTTTTTTATTTTTATTTTTTCAATTTGAAGATTTCATTATATTTATTTTTAAAATGAATGAATTTTTTTAATAATTTATTGACCGAAAATACCCCTCCACAACTATAAGTTAAAAAAATTTGACATAAATTAATAATTGTCCTTGAATTTCTTTAAATTGAAACTACAAGGATAAAAATTGACCAAATTAAAACGACATGTAACTAAAATAGTAAAAAAGACAAATTATAGAGACTAAAGAGTGACTTTTTGCCTTTTCTAAACTCATATCTCTAGAAGCCCTAGAATATATACTTTTAGCTACTCGTCGATCTCACAACTTCATTACAGTTTAGGAGATAGTAAGGACCCATTTGGTATCCTATTGGATCCAATTTTATAAACTCAAAAACATATTTGAAGTCCAAAACTTAAAAAAACCCCTTTGGTAGAGCCATTTAAAAAAATCCAAAACCAAAACAAACTTAAAAACACCCACATTATTGAAAACAAAAAAAGCGAGATTTTTTTTTCTCTCTCCCCTCTCTCACCCGTCTTCTGGAGGAAACACTCAAAAGTTTTGCTTAAAGAATGTAATTTTCTAGAAAGATAGTTTGGTGTTTAATATCAAATGAGTTTTTAAATCTTAATATTACTATTTGAAAACTCATCTTTTTAGAAAGAATTATAGTTTTTGACTTTCTATATTTGAGTAAGATACCAAACATGGCCTAAGCCTTTTATTTATTTAATTTTTTGAATAAGAGGTTGTGATGCCTGAATTAAAAGTAAAAGTAAGGAATTAAAAGAAAAGAAACATACAAGTTATGGAAGGGATAAATTCTGTTCTTGTTGATTGGCAAGTCTGTTTGTTGTCGTGGTGATGCCTGAATTGCCTTACAAGCATTCTTCAGCCTCAACATTATAAAACTAGCTGGGGAGAAATGAGAATGCCTACAACAACTCCCAACACTACGTACCTTGTTATCATTTGCATTAAAAGATTTCTTCCTTTTCCTCTTTCCCTTTTTCTTCCACTAGAAATCCATTTCTAGAGCAAACAAATGGCTGAAGCAATCATTTCCGTGCTCCTAGAACAGTTGGCCTCAATCATAAAAAAAAAAAGTAGAACAAGAGGTCAGAATCGATTACGGATGTTAAGAAAGAAGTGGCAAAACTCACCCACAATTTCAAAGCTATTAAAGTTGTGCTCGAGAATCCAGAGGAGAGGCAAATGAAGGAGGTGGCCGTGAGATACTGGGTGGACAGTTTGAAGGATGTATCCTACGAGATGGACGACGTGTTGGACGAGTGGAGTACTGAAATTTTGAAACAACATATTCAGAAACAAGAAAAACAAGCTGGTAATGCTGGTAGTAAGTACTAAGAAGAAGGTATGTTTCTGCATTCCTGCCCCTTGGTTTTTTTTTTGGCCATCAAGTAGTTCTTCTTCTTGACATTGCTGAGAAGATAAAAGAACTAAATGAAAGATTAGCTCTGATTGATAGTGAAAGAGAAAACTATAAATTTCGACCCACGAAAAGAGGAATTGAACAACCTGAAATTTCGACCCACGAAAGAGAGGAATTGAACAACCTGAACGACAAAAAAGTTATTCTTTCGTTGATTAGACATTTGGTCGTGAAGTCGAAAAGGAAATATTAGTAAAAAAGTTGTTGAGTGAGAGTGGTCAAGCAAGACCAAACTTCCTTGTCATCCCAATTGTAGGGATGGGAGGAATTGGTAAGACGACTCTTGCCCAACTTGCATATAATGATGAAAGGGTTCAAGCCCATTTCGACAATAGAATATGGGTTTGTGTCTCAGATCCTTTTGATGAGATCAAAATTGCCAAAGCCATCATTGATGGTCTGGAAAAAAGAATTCCCCAGCTTCAAATGAGTTGCAAATTCTCTTGCAATTTATACATGAGTCTGTTAAGGGCATGAAGTTCCTTCTTGTCCTAGATGATGTGTGGAACCATAGAAAGTGGGAACAACTAAAGTTACCTTTCCAAAATGGGGCTATGGGAAGTAGAATATTGGTGACCACACGAAAAGAGGAAGTTGCGAGGATGATGGGAGCATCCACTGATATTGTCAATTTGAAGGTGTTGAATGAAGAAAACTGTTGGGCATTGTTCTATCACATTGCACTGGCTGATAGAGAAAGAAATGAGTCCAGGGGTTAGAATTTATTGGTAAAGAGATTGTAAAAAAGTGTAAGGGTCTGCCCCTTGCTGCTAAGGCATTGGGTGGTCTCATGCACTACAAGGAAACGAGGAAACGAGGAAACAATGGGAAGATGTTTTGAATAGTAAGATATGGGAGTTAGATGTGGTTGAGGAACAAGTTTTCCAACCACTGTTACTAAGTTATTATGATTTGGCCCCGGCAATCAAACATTATCTTTTGTATTGTGTTATTTTCCCAAAAGATTATAACATTGTCAAAGATGAGTTGATTGAATTGTGGATGTCACAAATTATCTTAATTCAATTGGAAACAAAGAAAAAGAAGCGGTAGGCGAAAAGTACTTTGATAACTTAGTAATGCACTCTTTCTTCCAAGAATTTGAGAAAGATGATCTTGGAAATATAACGGGGTGCAAGATGCATGATGTTGTGCATGATTTTCTACAATTTCAAACTAAGAATGAATGCTTAGTTTTGGAGGGTGAGGGTGGTAATAAGAGAATAATGGAGTTAAATGGAGAAAATAAGGCTCGTCATTTGACATTAATGTTTGCACCCAAAGGTCCATTTCCGAGTTCCTTGTACAGCTACAAGAATTTACGGACTCTAGCAACTTTTGATTCAAATATTAATACATTTGGTCGAGAGTTAATTTCACAACTAAAATGCTTTAGAACGTTGAATCTGAGTTTTAACTCCATAAAAGAAGTTCCGAATGAGGTTGGAGAATTGACACATTTGAGGTATTTTGATTTGTCCTAAAATGAAGATTTGATGAAACTGCCAGGACAGTGTGTAATTTAATGAATTTGCAAACCTTGAGACTCATTTGGTGCAGAGCACTTGAAAGAATACCTGAAGGCATGGAAAAGCTGATTAACTTGCGGCATCTTTATGTTATGGGTTGTCTTCGTCTAAAGTTGCCCAAGGGGATTGCAAGGTTAACAAGTCTATGAACGCTAGATCAAGTTCGCATCCTTGACGTTGATACCAAGAAGGAAGCATTATTCGAGTTAAGTGATTTGAGAAACTTGGACCAGCTTCGTGGGAGTTTTCAAATAGAATTTCCAAAGGATCAGAAGGACGCGAGGCAGGCTGAGGAAGCGCATTTGGTGAACAAAAATTGCCTTGTCAGTCTAGAATTGCGCTTCTCTTATGGTGGAACAGATGAGATTCCTCTTAAGGTAGGCCAGGAAGAAACACTGAATGCCTTAGAACCACCTCCAAATCTGGAATCCTTCTCTATCTATCACTATAGTGGCACCACACTCCGGCCCCATTTGATGACGTCGTTAAACAAATTGAGAAGCCTTTACCTCGGATTTTTCAATTCTGTTGAGTTTTTGCCTCCTTTGGGGAGATTGGAGTCCCTTGAAGTACTGGAGATAAAAGATTGGCTGAGCTTGAAAAAAGTAGGAGTTGAGTTTTTGGGAATAGATGGATTAATGTTCAACGCTTCATTGTCGTCGTCATCCTCATCATCTCGAATTATTTTATTCCCAAATTTGAAGACACTTGTATTCTACCACTTGCCCATGTGGGAAGAGTGGGAAGGAATGACAGGGTGGAGTGAAGAAGAGGATTCTCATAAAACAATTACAATAATGCCCTGCCTTTCTTCCTTACGAATTGGTTATTGCCCTTTGCTTAAAACACTGCCCAACTTCTTACGAAATACACCGCTCAAGGAGCTTGTCATCGGTTTCGACTTCGGATTCTTGCACAAGGTTGCCGAAAAGGCAGAGGAGGAAGAGAGTGGCCCAAGATTTCTCACATCCCAAACATCAAAGTTTGGATCGGACGAAGTAGTGAATTTGTACAAAAAGACGGAGTTTGGATCGGACAACAACAAACTGATGATGATGAGACGCTAAGTGTCGCTTCTACATCTTCTTCTGGTAATTATTATTCATTTATCATCACAAATTTTCTTCTTTTCTTTACGTGTTTTTTTTTCTTTGGGAAATTCCATGTCGACAGACTGATGATGAAACAAACTTATGAATTTGGCTGAAGGAGTAAACTTGGGAGATCGTGCTTCAAACTTGGGACATCAGTCCACCTCGAACTTGAACATGAACATGAAGACTCGTACTCCACTCCTTAATTCCAGGTACTCTATCATCTAGACTTACTGAAGCTGAAGGTTTTCATTTTCTTATTCTGATGATATTCCATCATGGCATATGGCATGGGATTTATTTTCTTATCTTAGCAGCCGAAGCTTTTTTATGGCATCCAAAGAGGGAAGAGTGGATCATGCAACCCGGAAGTCTCATTTGAATTCAAACTTTTAAGACAATCTTGTCATGCAGCTTCACCTTTGTACGAGTAAGGAAAATAATTAATTATAGGGAACTTTAGTTTTAAACCACAATATAGTTTACTAATTTAGTAGAAAGAAATACAATTTAGTCTAATTAGCAAAAGGCCAAACACCAAAATGTAACAAAAATACCATTACAAAATATGAAAATTACAACATATGCCATTTTCAGGATTTTAGTTTTAAACCAAAGCTGAAAAAAGACATCAAACCAAAACTGAACCAAAACGACATCAACCGAAACCAAAATTGAATCACAACCCATTCGCGCGACCTTTCAACTTCATCTCCAGAAACCTCTTCAACTTCACCTCCAGAAACCTCCAGACCACCAACGATCATTGAAGACCACCAACCCATTCGCGTGACCATCATCGAAGACCACCAACGATCGAAGCCGATTCTTCATCTCATTTTCTGCGGTTTTCTGCATCACGTTTCATTTTCTGCATCGCAATTTCAGTTTCTGCATCGCAGTTTGTTTTCTGCATCGCAGTTTCAGCTTCTGCATCGCAGTTTCATTTCTGCATCATGGAAAATAACTCCGAAATTAACCAATTAAACCTCAAAGTTTCTGAAATCTTACCCAACTAACAGGTAGATCGTGGAAAATAGCTAGAAAATCATACCTCAATCGAAGGATTTGAGGGCCGAGGAGAGAGATCGAGGGATTGGAAAACCGAGTAAAAATCCGATCAAACTGGGGTTTTCCGCAAAAGGAGGAGGAGGAGAGGTAGGAGGAAGGTCAGAGCTGGCTTGGGGTGCGACGCGGGTCAAAACTTGACCGGTCCGGGTGGTGGGTGGCCGACGTGACAGTTGCTGGGGGGTTTGTCCTGTTTCGGTAGAAACAAAGGGGAGGAGAAAGGGAGAAGACGCGAGGAGAGAGGGAGAGAGAGAGAGATCTGAAAATGGTACAATTAGAGTTTAGGTTTTTAAATGAAAAGGATATAATTGTATTTTTAATGACTAATGTAAGGTGGGTCAACAAATCTGGTCTTCCTCTTTGGCCTAATCCAAAATAACAAGTCTTTTCTAGGTATTAAAACCCAAACCAAAATATCAAATGTCTTAAATACTAATAAGTAAAGTTATCTATGTCTAATACCTAATTTTCCTTTAATTATAATATCCGATATGTATGTATATATAGCCAATAGCGTAATTATGATCTCTGTTGAGATGTTGTTGTTATATATCACTCCGATCTGAAATGTCAGATATGTACATTAATAGACAATAATTCAATCATGACATTAATAGACAATTATTCATCATCTAGCACCATGTTCATTAAGAAGACCTGATGGAAGATTTTTTGGTTGTTGTCTTCCTTTCATATAAAGCTTTCAAACTTCCTCCACAATGAAACTGATGCAGTCACTTTTGAAACACTATGAAATACTTTTTCCTCAAGCCATTGTCAAATAACCCCAATGGTAATCTGGTTCAGCTTCCAATCTTCATCATTCTTTTTTCTGGCTTGTCGCCTTCTCTTGGGTTTGATATACAATTTCCATGTAATATGGGATTTTCTTATCTCAGCAACCGAAGATTTTCACTGTATTTGAATTTACTTTCAAGTAGACCAAATGGATGTTACAGGCACTGCTTTCAAATGGATGTGGAAGAAATCACTGGAATTCTTGTAGCAGCTCCACAAATATTGATGAATTACCTTCTTTTGGGGTTCACAGTTCCGGAATACAGGGCTCATGAAGTGACTGAAACTGGACACAAGGGTTAAGCTACAACAGTAATTGTGTGTGTAACAATAGCTTCCATGATGTAGTATGATTCTAACATTCAAGACCCGCAGAAATATAGATATTGAGTTTTAAACAGAACAAAATCTTTAAGATTAGAAATTTTTTTGCATCATCAAGCTTCTCTTTTCTTTATTTTGCTTTTGTAAAAATGCATTTGCACAGCAACTCATCATACAATCAACCATATCTCAATCTTGCTACCCAGGAAAATCTGATTGCTTATATGTTCTTATAAAACCAGCTAAATTTGTCTTATATACGAAGAGGATATGTGCCAAATTACAGGCCTGCATTCCTAGCTTAGCCCCTCTGCACGGCTCTGCTTGATCAAAAGCAAAATGGCTACAATAACAGGAGTTAATATCATGATAAGAGCCTGTACGATGTTGGGTCTGGTTATCTCAGGAAAAACTATGCTTCCATACTTTATAACAGCTGCAGCCACAATGGAACCAGCTACAACCTTCCCCAGATATTCCAGATCGTCCTGTTTACAACAATGAAAGCATTTAGATCATGTGAATGTTTAAAAACCAGTGCATGATATAACAAAAGATATATGGTGCCTTTTAAATCTTGCGGTTCCTGATTAGTGTGTAAGGAAGGAATTTTGAGCAGATTTTTTACAATCTTCTCTTCCAATAAATCAGGCTCTTTTGCTGGGCCTCTTATCAGCTCCATTCCCTTCATTTTAGCAAAAGGACTCATGCATCAGATGCATTATTCAGTCCTTGGTTTGGTCACAAACATTTTCAATTTTCTGTAAATTGCTTGCTTCTACAGGGTTGGACTAGTCATATGTAGACCCAAAATCTGCAAATTTAGTTGAATGCTATGTTCGCCACTTGCTGGAGAATCACTGGAGCATCACTGGAGCCAACGGTGACCATTGTAATAAATCCTCCTATAAATTGCAGCTTTGTTTCTGTTCTGTTTTCCCCATGACATATCAAGCCACCCTATAATTCAAAAAGACAGAACAATCCAAAACCACAAAAGAAGCCACTTTCTTTAGTCCATTTTCTTTGGACGTACTTTCCCCGGCTAGAGAACCCAATGAAATATATACTTGGCTAACTCAAACAAAACTAAGATAAATCTCAGATGGCAATAGAAAACAAGACTGTGAGAAGGGGACGAAAAATTCATGTGCCGATAAAATCATCCTCATCATGCTCTATAACTGTATACCAGAAAAAAATAATAATAATAATGTGGCATCAAATATGGACAGTACACAGTGGATGCTCAAACCATTAGTTTTGTAAAGTCCATTCACAAAAGATTGGCCCCATCAAGTATGTACTTAGACACCTCAAGCATGTCAGATTGGCTTGTGAAACATGTATTGTGCGGAAATTCCCTTTTATCTTGTTCTCAATGGCATATGTAACAAACTCTCACAATTCATAAGGATGGATTGAACACTCACACACTTGTTTTCTCTCTTTGGTTTCTAGACTTACAAGACTCCAACACTCGGACTCTCTCCTCGCTCACTAGCTCTCAGCTACTTTGCTCCCTTGCATCTGCTCCCTCTTATAATTATGGTGTAGTTCAGCCTTTCAACTTAGGAGGCAGAGAAGCTTCCTCCAGCTGCAAACCCAACAACCAGCCACTCTCTTCCTAGTTTGCAACAAATGCTCTTCCTTTGCATATGTTTTCAGTGAGCCAAACAACAACATGTTTCTTGCGGATTGGCTCAGTAAGATATCAGAAATCAGCAACGATAAAAGAGAACAAAATTAATATTTGATCAACAACTCCATCTGGTCAAAGTTTGATCCTTTTTTTAGCCAAGCAAGCAAAACAGAAATTGAAATCTTCAGATGAAAAACTAAAACTAGACAGTTAGAAGGGGACCAAGAGTTCATATCTAAGAAAACAATCATGCTCGCTCTTTACCTGGACACAAATCTCTGTTACATATATTGAAGCTTACATCTCTTTTTCTTCTTCTTTAACTACATGAGTGAATTACCAAAGAAAATAATTGTAGCATTGAATACAGACATTCATATTCAATATGCTTGTACAAAATGAACAAAGTTGCTATCTATCTAAAAAATGAACACTAAATTTCCCTGCAGAACCGGAAAAAATATTTCCCACCATAGTTTCATATCATAAAATCCTTACAAGCTTATTTGAAATACCCAATAGACATGTAAACCCATCAAAGACAATCATATAGCGATGATAGACAGAAATAAAACTACCCATAAACCCAAAGAAAACAGAGGCCAAGACACAAGTTTCAAAAGAACAAGAAAAAGGAAAAAGGGTGGTACCTGAGAGTTTGAAGCGCTTGTAGTGTTAGCGATGCCTGAACTTTCTTCTTCTTCTCCTCCTCCTCCTCTTCGAGGGTCAAGAGCTCGGATAGGCAAAGAACCTTTTACCCTCGTGGAAGAGAAGCAGTTTGGGTAGTGGATGGCGAATTTTGTGTAACCCGTGACCTTCTTTGCGGGCCTTATCCTCCGGTGGTCCGACCTGGAAGAGTAGCGAAGGCTGGAGACTCCAGTGGCTGTGGCTGAGGCAGTTGTCGCCATCATTTCTATGTCGCTGACTGTTTTAACTGTCGATGCAAACTGCTTGCTTTCACGATGGCCAAGCGTTGTGGGATTTTTTTTAGCCATCGAGTCCAACCCACCGTTTTTTATTCGGCTTTTTTTTTTTAAGTCAAAACTCCTAAATAGTTTTTGATTTAGCAAGGGGTCGGACGGGAGAAAAACTTTCCTGGCACGGTGGTGTCAAGTCAGCATTACAGCTCAGTATCCCTAGCCAATGAAATGCTGCCAGCTGTGAATCTTTTTTATTTCCTTTCCCTCTTCCCTTACAGTCCCTGGCCCGCAACCCTCCTTTATTTTTTCTCCTTCCCCTTCCCCTTACCTTCCATTCCTTCTGGCCTGCAACCCTCCTCCTCCTCCTCTTTTTATTTTTCTGGTTTTTTTACTTCTATTTACATCTTACCTTGCGTTCTCCCTGGCCTGCAACCCTCGGTTTTTTTTTTTCTGGTCTAAAACCTCAACACTCCCCTCCCTTTTGAATCTCAATTCTTAAGTTTCTCTTCCAACTCACTGGGTTGATAAACTGTAAAATTTCAATGGTAGGTGAACTCTAAGCTAATTGAGAATGGGGAAGAAAGCCACAAAAACAAAACCAATTTCAAGAGTGAATCATTACCCATCAAAATGAACCAAAACAAATACAGACATAAGAAATATGAGGAGAGAACTGTGATTTTGGGGGAAGGGATACTTTTTTTTTTTTTTTCTTTTAAGCTTGGGGTTTTTGCTTTTGGGTTACAAAAAGCTTTGGGTTTTACAACCCAGATTTGTATTCCATAACAAAAGAGGAGAGTGGCAGAGGTATTGCTGAGGAGGGAGAAGAGCTTGGTCTTGACGGAGGAGAGAGAGAATTTAAAGGGGGAGGAGGTTGAGAGTTCTTTTTTTTTTGGTCGAAAAGGTTGAGAGTTCAAACGTGAATAAAGGGGGAAAAAAACAATCAAGGAGGAGGATTGCGGGCCAGGGAGAGCGGTAAGGGAAGAGGCAGAGGAAATAAAAAAGATTCACAGCTGGCAGCATTTCATTGGCTAGGGATACTGAGCTGTAATGCTGACCTGACACCACCGTGCCAGGAAAGTTTTTTTCGTCGGACGGGGCCAGCCCAGTACGGTTTTAGAAAGAAGTGGTTTTTGGGGCTGTATTCTCTTATTGTTTATATTTCTAGCTTCTCAGAAAATTTCATATGTTTTCTAATGAAATGGGTTTGTTTGGTATTCAACTTGAATCCAACTTTTTAAATTCAAAAACAGAATTTGAGTCCAAAACAAAAAAAATCTGTTTGTTAGCCTTATTTTTTAAAACTCAAACTCAAAAACAATTAAAATACACCCCAATTATTAAAAACAAAAAATCTGTTTTTTAAGTTTTTTTCTAACAACCCACAAGTTCTCAAATTTTTAAGATTTGAAAACAGTTTTCAAGTTGCATACCAAAACAAGTTTTTGAATCTTAAAAGTAGCTTTAAGAACTCCTTGTTTTTAAGAAAAATCAAAGTTTTTGAGTTCTTTATTTGAATAGGATACCTTACGCCCCCTTATTTTTTGTAGGTCATATTTAACGAACTTTGCAAAATGCTGGATCATAACTCATGCAAAGGGAGGTGGTGCTCTTAATTAGTGCGTAAGTTTTGTTACAAGTTACAACATATTATGTTCACATTTGTTTTTATAAGTTTGCAATTCTGTTGAATAAGTGTTTATGTTTCTACTAAAATGCTAAACAACAATTTTAACTTGTGTTGTTAAACGCTTACATCATGATAGCATTTTTTCCTCCACTAATAATCCAAGACCCTAAAAACTTTATTCTACAAATTTGATCTGCCTTGGAATTTTGTTTTAAATTTGTTGGCTTGGCTACTATAACAAGCTATAAAACTTTATATGTGCCAAATGTGGATTATTATATTAACGGAGGAAATAATTGTAGGCTGCTTGTCTGGTATGTATGTCTTTACCCAGATGCCGTTTTATTTGGTTTTGCATTGTTTGCCTTCCTTTGAGAGTTGACAACAAAGGATTTGGTGCATTTGATCAAGCTCAAGCCTTTAGGCAAAGTGAGGTTGTGCTCTTAGTCCGTAATTTTGGCTGCAACTTTTGTTGGATCTAAGCATTGATATAGCTCATAAGAAGATGGTCCATTAAGCTTCACTCTGGAAACTTAGTATTTTGCTTTTATTCTTAGACTAGTTTTCAACCTGTGAAATTCATGGGAAAAATTTGCTTGAGTTACAAATTTTTGAAATAGTTTGCAGAAATGAAAGATTACATATAATTAAATATAAATTAAACTACAACTCGTCCCGTACAAATCTTCGAAACCTCTATTTGTACATCCGTCTCGTGTGGGTAAGCCAAACCACATTGACATCCATGTTAATGTTCCAACTCGGAACTTCCAAATTATATATTTACCCTGTGTACCTAAATCACTAATTGCAGTACATTCTTTGCTAACCTCAAGTTCTCACTGCAAAACACTATCAGTAGTACAAAGCTTGCCTTGCACAATGCCTACCATATGTACCAATCAGTGGGTAGTCCCCTAACAATCAGCTCAATGTTTAAGTTCCTCAATGTTTGTCTAAGGATGGGATTTGAAGTAAAAACGTTCGGGAATGTCATAGTATAATAAATATTGATTTTGCTGAGGTTTTGACCTTTTGTGGGGCTGCTCAATTAGGTGACTGGAAATTTTCTGCAGAACGTAGATTTTAATGGGAAGGAAAATAAATGGTAGACGACCCCTAGTAAATTGCTCCTGGGTCTCTTTATAGTCACAGCTAGAAAGAGAAGCCAAGCACTCTTTTGATAGCAAATATGGTTTTTAACAGAATTTTTGACAGAGTTAGTGTTAGGTGACACAGTTGGAATATTTTGAAAAATTGAGGCGGCATTTCTCTTTTTTTCTTTTTTTTTTCTCCTGAGGTGACAATTGAAACTCATGTATAACTTCGGGTGACAGACTGTCGAAGTATATATATATATATATATATATATATTTTTTCCTATTAATCTGCCTTCTCAGTTTTGTAATGCTATTCCAAAATTTGTATAAACTTTAACTTCAAACATTAGTCTAGTGATCAATAGCAAAGAATAGCTATCTCTTTGGTTTCTGGGATTTCCAGCTAATGGAAATCATAGAAAACTAAATTAATGGCGTGCCTATAAAATAATGTTTAAAGACAAGATATATTAGTCCTTCCTAAGGTGTGGTGTGAAAAGCAGAACATAGTGTTTTAGAGTTTCTAGATTAAGCACTTACAGGGAAGCATTTTTTGCTTCACCCGTTTTCTGAAAGCATGGTCTAGAGTTCATTCTTAACTTAAATAATGGATTTGATTTATGTTCTAATTTGGTTTTAGTCTTTGTAGAACAGAAACTTCTTGTTCATTGCGATCAAAAGAGCGAAAAATAAAAACACATAGATTCTGTTTGTGATAATGGTCTAAAAGCACATGACTTACACATAGATTCTGTTTGTGATAATGGTCTAAAAGCACATGACTTACGATAAATAATGATTTTCAAAAGGAAATGAAAAAAAAAAAAAGGGGCTAATAATATACATAAATCAGATAATTGTCTATAAGCACATGACTTCAATATAACGCTTTTGTGCATGCACCAAGATGACTAAACAGATAGGTCATCACATCATTCTCGATCACAGGATGAGAAGACTAAAGGGATAACAAAATTTTCATTACTATCTGAAATGCTGCTCATATTTTTAACACCAACATGAATTTAGTTTTGTGTAAACAACTTCACAATTACAAATATCTATTATTCTATCGAGGAATTAACTTGATTCCATAACGATCAAACAGTATGCATATACTAATGTCAAGCCTAGTTAAACCCGTATGCACAGTTAGCACCTTCGACTCAAAAATCAAAATCAATCAAGCCCACCAAGTCAAGAAATCAAGTGAAATGTTTCTTGAGAACCTCAGGGAAAAAAAATTCAAAAGAAAAAAAAAACTCAGCATCGAAACATATCCTACCTCTATTCATTGGGACACTAAATATTTCCCGATAAATCCTATGCAAGCACAAAATGCTACAAAATGATTAAAATTGGTTGAGTAAGATAACTAATAATCTTAAATTTGAAGAGGTCAGGCATTGGAAGGGTTCTCATACCTCCAAAGTGATGACACCACGAAAGTGCCTCTCCCCTTGCTTTTTGGTGTAGCCAAGCTGTGAAATAAAGAAAGTGTCAAATTATATCCGGATATCAATTTGCACGAGTGAAAGGAGCAGCAATAACAACAGTAACACATTTACAATCCAATATTCTGAAGTAAAATAAAGAGAAATATTGGGACATATATATAATCTGCGAGCTAGCATGTGCTACTCCATCCTTTATAAGACTTCTTGTCTGGCAGTAAGACACTGTCTTATAAGGACTCAAACAAAAGGGATTGGAACATACATAAAACTATACATGAAGGCTTTCCTCTCTGATAATAATCAAAAAACAAATAGAGGCTTTCCTCTCTAAACACATATAATACTCATCTATCTACAAATAGCCTGTTATTAATTCAAAACTCACTGCAGAACCATAGAAATTAGTTTCAACCAACCCTATGGTCATAACCTAATTCAGTGAAGAAGCAATCCCATGGTCTATTTACAGAAGCAAAACAATAAATTCAGTCAATAAGCAGTCCCATGCTCCATTCACATAAGCAAAAACAATTAATCCCAACCAAGAAACTGACCTCTCGCTTAACAGAACCGAAAAAGGAACCCTGAACAGGGCTATCCAAAGCAGCAAAACACTACCTACAAAAAGTCAAAAGAAGACACAATTAAAAAAGGGGAGAAAAAGAAAGATAAATCTGAAAAATTGAAGAAGCAAACCCAACATATACCAGCGCAAACACAAAAGAAGGAAAGAGGAAGAAGGCGATATAAAACAAACAGGAGAACAAACGAAAAGAAACTTATCGAGTGCAGAAGAGGACCAAATGGATGAACCAATTTGCGCCATAGAAATTAGCAGCCACAAACAAAATTAACGGCCGCAGGAAAGCCAGATCAAGCTTCAACAGTGAAGCCCTCATGCGAGAAAAGCCAGCTAAAAAAGATCTCCCATCCCCCAAGAATCCCAACCAAAGGCAAAACTGGTTATATTTTTGGGTAGGTCCAATAACAATATCAGAGCTGGAGATAGAGCTCTCTAGACAGAGAATGATATCAGAGAACAAAGAATAAATAAGCAGCTTTCTGTTTCTTCTTCTTTCTAGCTGTCCAAGTTTAAGAGACAACAATCAGGACTTGAACTGTGAGCAGACCCATGAATCGATGAGCATTTTACTTCACCAATACCCTTTGCAAGAGCACTCCCCATCCTGAAAATGGTGAAACCTGTTCCTGTCTCTTACAATAATCTCTCTGTTAAAAAGTTTAGATATCATTTTGGTGACATCAAGGACGGAACTAGCAAGAGGCTTACATGGGCTATAGCCTGGGGCAAAGTTTTCTGTTTAAGCCTCAATATATAAATAAACATATTATTTCAATGTCAGCCCATTAGCATAACACGACAAGATCTTATATATATATATATATATATATATATATAATTAAAAAAAAAGATCTTATTGTCTACACTGAGAAAGAACTTTCTATGGATATTGATTCAGATTAAATAATCACAGATTTTGAGAAACTCAAGGAGCGTAGGGTTCTACTTCACTAGGATGTTTGGCAATATGTATTTAATTTTATGTTTGACAATGTGTTTAATTTGATGTGTGACCATGTGTTTAATTTGATGTTTTACATATGTTATGTACTTATTTCCATTATATTTGTTCGGGATGTGAATGAACTTGATTGTTTTAAGATAAATAAGTAATATATCTGGAAAAAAAAATTAGCCCACCTCTACAAAAATTCCTGGTTCCGCCATTGGGTGACATCATGGCAATCCCAACAGACCCTGAGGTTCTTCACAATCCTAATCGGCACTCCTTTTAAACTATCAAATCGAAAGCCACCGCAACCTTCTCGCTGTGTTTACACAATGCATCCTCTTTCTCTTCTTCTTCTATATCATACAACACAGGATTGGTGTTAGCCACATAACCTGCTAATTTCAGCCGCCTACAGATTTCTCCCAACATAGTCTCAATTTCATTATACCTAGGATGTGACTTGTCTCCTACTAAGAACTCATGAACTTCACCATCAACCTGTAAGACACTACAACCAGGAAGCTTCCTCACACCTTTAGCCTTCATTGTCTGCCGCACATTACTAACTCCATCCCATAGCTTGGAATCAGCATATATATTGGACAAAAGCACATAAGCACCATGATTCTTGGCCTCTAGTTCGACTATCTTTCTCGAGGCAAGCTCACCTATTTCCATATTCTTGTACATTCTACTAGCGTTAAGCAAAGCCCCCCAAGCACCTGCATGAGGCATCATTGGCATGCTGTTTATGAAGTTCAGCGCTTCATCTAAACACCCAGCTCGGCCATATAAATCAACAATGCACCCGTAGTGCTCTAGCTGAGGTTCAATCCCATACAATTTCATCATTGAGTTGAAATGTTGACGACCTTCCTCAACTAGTCCAACAACAGTGCAGCCCCTTAGAACTGAAACAAACATAACTTCATTTGGATGAACCCCTTCTTTGTTCATAAGGGAGAAAAGCTCAAGACATTTCTTACCAAATCCATTCATAGCTAGCCCCCGCAGTGCACTACTCCAAGTATACACATTCTTTTCTTTCATCCCCCAAAACACTTCCATGGCCTTATTCATGTTCCCACATTTCGCATACATGTCAATAAGTGCAGTCCCCAACGTCACTGTCATCCGTAGCTTGTTTCGCTCTATATATGCATGAGCCCATCTCCCTTGATCCAATGCCCCCAAATGGGAACATGCGGATAAAACAGAAACCATAGACACTTCATTGACCCTCACACCCTCCATTTGCATCAAATGAAACAAATTCAAGGCTTCCCTAGACTTCCCACATTGCGCATACCCTGCAATCATCGCATTCCAAGCAATAGGGTCCCTTTGAGGCATTTCATCGAAGAGCTCCCTTGCAAAACCAACATCACCACACCTAGCACAGGCGCTTACCATAGCAGTCTGGCATACCAAATCAGGCTCCACAATTTCTCCAAACACTCTATGACATGAATGTAAGCAATCCAATTCAGCATACATGAAAATTAACCCGCTTTGAACATGTGGGTCATTCTCAAACCCACATTTAGTCAATGCACCATGGACCGAAGCACCAGTCTCACGTGCCAAAAGCTGTGCACAAGTGCGAACCAAGAAGTTGAAGGTGTAGTTATCAGGTAAAAAATGGTCCCTCGATTGGAGAATTCTGCTATAAAAGTAAAATCTTTTAGATGGCGTGGAGCTTTTAGAATAGGCTCTGATCATGGAGTTGAAGGTGAACAGGGTAGGATTCTCACATTGGTCCAGGACTTTATTGGAATAACCCAAATTGTTGGGGTTTCTGATGGCTATGGTGGCAACAAATTGGCCAGAAAGGTGAGGGTCGTTGAGAAGACCGTTACCAAGCAGTTGAGAGTGGATTTGCTTGAGTTCTTTGAGGGTAGTGCATGAGTCTACGAGTGAAATGGTTGGATGCTTTGCAATGCATCTTAGGGAGCTCATGTCTAGCAAATCATTAGTGTCATGTTCCAATAACCTCAGTCTTAGGCCTGTAATTCGGTCGGATCGGATCGGAAATAGCCATTACAATTTCCATCCAAAACCCTTCGGAATTCAATAAACACTTCTAATTCCGATTCCGGAAAATTCCGAAAAAATTCGGAACTTTCCGATTCTGGAGTTTTGAATTCCTCGGAACATAATCATACTTTCTCTTCCCTTCTCAAATGCTAACCCAAAAATCGAACACTCCATTGTCCCTTCCTTTCTCTCTTTGCCTTCTTCTGTGAGACCCACTCCGAAGCCAACGCCATAGCCTCCACCACAGTCAAACCCACCACAGCCTCCCTCCACCATCCGTCCACCTAATCACTCAGCATTTTCACACTATATGAATTCAACATCTACAAAGACAGAGCACAAGCATCACTGTCAAACAGAACACAATTAAACCCAATCACTCGACCAGCCAATCGAACCCAAAAAATAATAAGGAGAGAGGAGGAAGAAGAGATAGAGGAGCCTAGGAAGAGAGAGACATATATGCTTTGAGCCACACAAATTGAACAGCATAAAGCCCTAATTTTTCTTTTAAATTGAACAGAACCCAGAGAGCTTAACCATTCAGAACAATCAGAGTGAACCTTTTATAATATAAAAAACCAGAAATCTGCGAGTAAAGAACACAGAAAACCAACAAGTTCAAGATCCAAAATTTCAGAAAACCGAAGACGGAATAAGAAGAAAGAAAAAAAATTACCCTAAATTGCAGCCCCGAAGATGAAGAACCCGCCTCTTCAACTCCAAATTTGAATATTGGTTAATTTCGAGTCAGGAAAAAAAAAATTCAAAATTGGGACGAAGTTGATGGGCTTGAGCTCCGAGGTTTTGAGCTTTCGGCCGATAAACCCTAATGCAGGGTTCGGGCTATGAGCTTTTAGGCCTTTTTGTGCGTTTTTGGGATTACGAGAACTAAACGACTTGACTTAGTTTGCGGCTTTGGTGTCCATTCATATAAACATGGGTGATGGTCCGTTACACCAATCCGTGTGGTCGTGCATAGAACCCACTTTGACTTTGTTTGATCTGGACCGTCCGTTTCAATGGATTCCACCTGACTTATGACCAATTTGGCATTGTTATACTATAAAAATAATTATTGTCAGATTTACTATGAGAGAAATAAATTATGAAATAAAATAATTTGGCATTTAGTAAACTTTTTTATTAGAAGTGCGGTTGGTACCAAAAAAAAAAAGACAGGGTTATTTTTGGAATTTTGAAAGTTTCATTAAACTCTAACTGCCTTTTCAAAACGGATTACCACATAATCAAAAAATGAAAGCAGCTCATCACATACTTTCCCTAATTGCTTTCTCTCATAACAATTATTGGAAATAAGTGATTTTATTATCTTTTACCAAACATGTAGGGCTTAATTTTCAAAATAATCACTTATTGCCCTAAATAAACAATATCAAACGGGCACTTAGGAGTTTGGTTTTGCCGTGGAGAGTAAGAAACGGCTAATGAAAGGAAAGTTGTATTTTGAGACCAATTGGAGTCCGCCACGTGTTTTTACCATGTGTTGATATTGACTTACGGTTGGTCAAAAGGTTGGATTTATGCACTCTTCATTTTTGTTATTTTAACTTTTATGGCATGTTTCACTTAAGAACCTGAAATTATTATATTAATTAGAAAGAGAAGTTAATTCAATCCCAATTTATTTTCTGTTTATAGTACTAATTTCCTTATTTATGCTATCCATGTTTAGTTACAACGCTCACCAATCCTACTTCCTCACATCGTTTCTATATTACTGATTTTCTTGATTTATGACTTCCTCGTTACAAGTCCCCAATCCTACTTTCTCACACCGTTTTTTACCAAAGGAAAGGAAAAATGAAGGGGAAGGGGTAGGGACATTTTTTAAATGATGGGGGATGGGATGAGTGTATTAATAAACCTTAAAATGGTGAAGAAATAAGATAGGTAGGGAGATATGAATGGGGTGAAATTAACAACATTGAATCGGGGTGGGTATGCCATTTTCATCCTCATCCCCGTTAAGCATTTTTCCCTCATCCCCGTATTCATTGGGGAATGGTTTCCACGACCCGCCCCATTACAAAAACAAAAAAAAACAAAAAAAACTACTTTGTTAAATGAGAAAAAAGCACTATACGCACAACATATGTATCAATTCCATTTTTATTAACTAAAGTTATAGACTATTTAAAAAAATTAATACATGTCAAAATTGCATGTTCAAAAATGACCATCATTATAGAGGTGACACTACCATCATACATTTTAATAATATAATTATATGATAAAATAAATGTTATAAATGTATATATATTCTAACCGGTGTCCCATACCTATTTTTTATCCTTCATACCCGACCGATTAGGGTCGAATCGCCGAAGACCCTTACTCGTGGGGAAAATTGTCATCCTTACAGTCAATATGTAATTTTTAATTTTTGGGAACAAATAATCAGAAACTTGGCCTTGAAGTCTTTGTTTGTTTTATCAATTACATTTTGTTTATCAGCAATAAGTTTCTCAAGCAAAGCGATAATAGTTTCTCATTACATTATGGCCCACTTTTCAAGGAATGAGAAACAAAGTTTGCATAATTTTCATGGAATGAATTTTAGGGGAAATCACTTTCCATGTCATTTTCCAAGGGATGAGAAACGAAGATTCATTTCCTATATTTGGTAATGCCCGGAAAGTAACTCGGAGATATCACTTTATTTCCTTTCCCATGTTTGTTTTGAGTAGGAATGGAAAACAAAGTTTGTATAATTTTCCAATTATACCCATATTAAATCAAATAAAAAAAATGCACTTAATGATATATTGTAATTTTAAATTGTTAATGAGGACAAAATGGTCATGAAAAATGTGTATTTAATGTTACCTCATTTTCTCAAACTTTCCCATGAGGAGGGAAAACAAAACCCAAGGGGGGATGAGGGTTTCACTTTCTCTCCTACTTTGGCATGTGTCATGCAACCATTTCTCATACTTAGACTTTTTTTTATGTATGAGAAAATAAATTACAAGACAAAGCCCCTTGGACAAGAATGCCCAAAGAGGTCAAAATAAAAGGGAGAACAAACAAATAACGGAAGACCAAACTCCCAACAAACTTGATTTGATAACCCATGCTCCAACTTAGCAACTGCATCCGCCGTGAAGTTAGCCTCCCTAAAAACATGTTGGAAATGGACAGAGTTGACAGAAGATGAAAGGGACCAAATATCTTGAATAATCAGCTAGATACTCCAGGGGGGACTAGCTTTTTTAAGAATACTATCAATGATAAGCTTAGAGTCATCTTCAATCACAATTTGATCCCATCATCTCTCAATAGCAGCAACAAGACCATCCCGAAGAGCAACACTTTCAGCCACATTTATGGATTTCTCACAAATGTTATTGGAATCGGCTAACAGGACATGCCCATCACAATCCCGATGACAAAACCTGTGGAAGCTTGAGAGTTCATGAAAGACCCATCAAATTTAACTTTAATCTAGCCAATATGAGGGAAATGCCATTTAATCATCCTGGAAATGTCTTTATCCTTTTTTAGCGATGAATTCAACTGCTAATAGTCCAAGCCCACAGTGGCAGCAACATGGATGCAACTAGCCGGGAGGGGCTTAGAGTCTTGAAACAACAAATTATTCCTAGCCTCCCAAATTTGCCAACAGATAAGGAGAGCTTTGGAGAGGAGATCCATATCAGATTTGGGAGGAGATTGACTTAACGATAAAAGCCAACTGTACATGTTACCATTCTGCTTAGGAAGGGGCCGAAAATCAGAAGAACAAGCCCAAACATCCTTAGCAAAGCATCATTCCATAAAAAGGTGATGGATTATCTCAAGTTGGTTTTGGCAAATGGGGAATTCATGACTAATCTGAGGCATGAATTTGTGCAATCTAGCTCTCACTTGAAGTCTATTCCAAATGAGCATCCAAGCAAAAATCTTCACTTTCGGAGGAATATCTAGTTTCCACATCTTCTTCAGCATGTCAGCATGAGGATAGAACGGCCGATCCTAAATCCTGGATATTGTATGCACTTTTGATAGTGAAGGATCCATTGGGGTTGGGACCCCATATCAGTTTATCCTGTAGATTAGATCTAGGCAAAGGAATATATAATATTTTATCAATCAAATCATCATCTAACACCTGAGCCAGTTTAGTCTTGTCCCAAGTGTTGTTTGTGATAAAGTCAGCAACTTTTTGATCAATATTTAAAGAGCTTCTTTGGTTCTCAGGAATGAGGTCCAAGAGGGGGAAAGGCAAAACTCAATGGGAGGTTCAGAAAAAGAATAGAACCACCATTCCCCACAACCCACCCTAGACCTTTGCACAAAACATGTCTGGCATATAAGATAGACTTCCAAGCGACATAATGATTAGATTTTTTCTTCAAAGTAAAAAAAATTTCATGTCTTAAATATGTTTGAGTGACAACCTTAACCCACCAATTTGATTGGTCGGTAATGCATTTCCATCCTAGCTTTGCAAGAGCAGCTAGATTAAAATGTTTAGCCATTCTTACACCTAAGCCACCCAGATCTTTAGGCATATAAACATCCTTCCAAGTAACAGGAGGAATACCATCCTTGCCCCAGAAGAAAGATCTACGACACTTGTTCATGGCACTTAAAACAAGACTAGACATGATTAGGCATACCAAAAACATTGGATTTAATGAGAGTCAGTTTTCCAGCTCTGGATAGGGTGTTAGCTTTCCACCCAGCAAACTTGGAACGAATTCTGTCAACTAACTCTTTCGCATTTTAGGGGTCCTTCCCAAAGATAATGTTATGGATGCCTAAGTATTTACCAATTGTCGTTTGGTGTTGAATTTGTAAAATAGTACTAATATTGTTTTTGACACTTGAATGAACTTTGGGGGAGAAATAAATTGTGGATTTATGGAAGTTTATACATTGGCCTGAGGCTTTAGAGAAAGCCACAAAGATAGAAAGAACTTTTCTAGCCGTCATTGGCGTGGCTTTGGAGATTAAGCAGTCATCATCTGCAAAGACTAAATTAGAAATTCTATAACCATAAAGGGAAGACAGTAAGCCGACTTGGGTCTTATTGGACTCGACTAACTTATTGAGATGTCTGATAAAAGGTTCCATACAGAGAATGAAAAGATAAGGAGATAAGGAGATAAGGGATCCCCTTGCCTTAAATCTCTGGAAGGGACAAAAAAGCCTTCTGGCTTGCCATTAAGGAGAATTGAGAAGGAAGTTGTGGAAATACAGTTCATAATTTTGTCACACCAGTTGGCATTGAACCCAAACCTGAGTAAGCAAGCTCTTATATAGTTCCAATCTAGAAGGTCATAAGCTTTCTCAAGGTCTAATTTGAGATCCATTGCACCACAAGAGCCTTTCTTCCTTTTAAAGTCACTAAATAATTCATGGGCAATTAAGATGTTATCAAAAATAAATCTCCTCGGAGCAAAGACACCTAGATTGGGAGAGATACACTTAGCAAGGATAGGCCTTAGTCGAGCAATGATAATTTTAGTGGTAATCTTATACACTACATTACAAAGACTAATAGGTCTAAAGTGATCGACAACCTCCGGGTTATCAGTCTTTGGGATAAGAGCAATTTTAGTGTGGTTGATGAGGTTGAGAGGAAGATTGTTAAAAAAAAAAATCCTTAACCAGGCAAATGAGCAGGTGCTTTGACAGGACCCGCCCCAATTCCTTGGAACCCGAAACGAATCTTGTGGAAAATTTTCGACATCACACCGATGCCGGGCTCACTCACTAAGAACCGAGACTTTCTGCCGAAAATTTGGCAAAGTCTCCCTTGTAAATTTAACTTTTCCCAAAAGTTCAACCTGCAAAAACACATTTTAAAACACCAACTGGCAGCGTGCACAAGTTAACAACATGCAATCACAAAATAGGCCTCCGGCCTTCAAATAATTCGAAACAAAACCAACAATGCTCCTAAGTCGAACAATACATACACCAAATAGTTAATGATCTCAAACAACTTTACAAATACCATCGAAAACATCAAACCGGATTCCAATCCAATAACCACATCAACATCCAATCACATACTCAAAATCGATCAAACCTTTTAGCTGTCTATGTACCCTTGGACAAGGGATCAAGCCATACGTAGTTCTCATATTAACGGTCACAACTCCGATAATAAACAATTATTTAAAGCAGAACCAACGATACATTTCAGATTTATCACAACTCCAATTCCGATGAAACAAAATAAACACATTCCCAATCTCTTTCTTTATAACAATTCAACCCCGTAACCATACCTTATCCAAGGCGTATGTACATTGAACACATTATCAATTTCTTCTATTTATCAATTCTTTCCACGCAACCATACCCTATCCAAGGTGTATGTTGCTGAATAATACTTCCCAATCCAGGGCTTAAACATTCATACATGTACAGAGAGTACTCACAAAGTACAATATCAGGAATCTCAATCCCGAATCAAAACCACATATACCCATGTGTAACATGTATGCCTATAAATGAGTATATAAGTATATATATAATAACACCCACCTCTCACCATCATCATGTACTAGGGGAAAACAATCCAACATGAGATTGTTGACTAGCTCACAAGTATCCGCCCTCAAATGGCCATGTGGCTAGGGACGAGCCGTCCAACTGGGGGACTAAACTCAACCAGCCCGTACAGACGAAGAATCAAGACCCGTACGTCTGAAAACAGTCCTACGAGCGCAGACTACCCAATCAAGGGTCTAGAGCAACATCCCATCAAGGATGCCCCGGGTTCCGTCATATACAGACCATATCACAATTTCCATGTATCAGGATCCAAGGGGAGGTACATATGATGATGCACATCATGTACCTGGGGGAAACAATCCATTAGGGGATTGTTGACTAGCTCACAAGTATCCGACCTCAAACGCCCATGTGGCTAGGGATGAGTCGTCCAACTGGGGGACTAACTCTAACCCAGCACTTACGGACGAAGAATCAAGACTTGTACGTCTGGAACAGCCCTACGCGCGCAGACTACCCAATCAAGGGTCTACAGCAACATCCCGTCAAGGATGCCCCGGTTCCGTCATATCCAGACCATATCCATATACCCATTTCCATGTATCCCATGTCCAAATCCACTGTTTCCAAGTATCATCATCCAAGGGAAAGTACTTATGATGGTGGAGTTCGTAATCCCTTATATAAATATTATAAAAATAATATTCCCTTCCTTAATTCAATTTTCCCAAGGCATCGTATTAAGAAGACATCCGAAGGGCCTGGACAAACTCCGACGGCCTGGGCAAAATAAACTCTCAAACATAAAACCCATAACTGGGAGGTACCCAAGGTAGTGCTAATAACACTTAAATTAACATTCTAAGTACCCCACACAAAATCAACAAAAATAGCATTTCCTCAAATATATAAATCTACACTCAAGATATTCAAATGTATCAAAATCCAAATATACAACACAAATACTTCATAATATATCAATTCCATTAATCAAATATATAATATATTTCAAATGAATCATTAAAACAATATGCATAAACTTTCCACATTTGGTCAACTGGGCCCGCGGGGCCCACGACCTTCGTTTTACGATCCAAAAGTTTCTATGGGTTCCACAAGGTCTAGGATACACATCCTGCAAGTTTGGTTCAGATTGGACGGTCAGACCGCTCGCAATCGCACGAATCAGATGGTTATCGAAAAACGCAAACTTTAACTATTTAAATCGGAACATTGCGGGCTCCGATTCCCGATCCGCAGATTCCTACACGATCTTAGGAATACCTAGATCAATATATATTAAATTGGAACGATCCAACGGTTCTAACATATCGAACCCGGAAATTACACAATATGTAAAATCCGTTTGGGGTTCAGACGTTATCCAAATTGAGATCCGCAAATTCCTACGCGTTCGTGAGAACCAGGAGATTATTTTAGGACACAATGACAGGCCAACATGTGGCCCACGCGCCACCCCACGCACCGGCAGCGCATTGGTGTCCAAAGAAATTTTCGACGATTAGAAAAACTCCAAACCGCCGGCCAAGCTTCCTACCCTAGGTAAAACCCCTAATTTGGAATCACTTTTGTTCTTGGACAGACTCCAAAAAGTGGCCGGAAGTGGCTGAAACGGAGGTCGAAACTGGCAGATTTTTCAATCGTTTAATTAACTACCATAACGCAGAAATTTCTCAATTCCTACTCAACCATCAGCTAGAGCATGAAAAATAGGTGGAAAAGCATACCTTAATCGACCGGTTTGGTGGCCGAAGGAGGGAGAAACCGCCGGTGAAAATCTGTTAAAACCGGTGGTTCCAGCGCGGAGATTAGTCAGGATAGGAAGAGGGAAGTGAGCTTGACATTTTGGTACTAATATAATGCGATTTGGTGGTCGGTGGAGGTGGTGGCTAGCAAAAACCATTCGGATGAACAGTAACAGCAAATGGGGTGGGGGTTTTGCGCGGGGGAGAGAGAGAGAGAAATGAGGGCTTTTCTGACTTTTTAATAAAATTCAAACTTCAACTTATTTACGATTATGCCACTGAGGGTTTTTATCTCGTATCTCTCTCGTTACAACTCCGATTCAAGCCTACCACATGTCTACGGACTCGTCTCAGGACGACCTACATAAAGGTACCAACCACTGCCCCGCAATCCTCCCGGATAAAAATAACCAAATTACCCCTACTCTGAGGGTAAAATTCATAATTCATAATTCTTGAAATTAATTAATTCACTAATCCTTTTATTTTGGGTCGAGATGTTACATGCTTAGTCTCAGCCTAGAATCGATGGAAAAAAATTGAATGTAAATCATTAGGGCTAGGGGCTTTAAGAGCACCAATACTTTTAATGGCTTTAAACACTTCCATTTCTGACACATCAGCCATGAGATAAATGTTGTCCTCACTAGAGATACAAGGATCGATAATACTAATGAAATCTTAGATATTGGAGGTAGCAAGGGGTTCAGATTGTGCAAAGCGTTTCCTAAAAGCTTTAAAAAAGACGTTACCCATAAGAGGCGTATCAATCCAGACACCACTATTATCTTTAATTTTACTGACAAGGTTTCATTTCCTACGGATGGTAGCAAAAGTTTGGAAGAATTTTGTGTTTTTATCCCCATGCTTGGAGCCAGTTAGCCCTAGCTTTCTGAGCATAGAATAATTCATCATTCTCAAGAAGGGTTCTTAAGTTGAGGTTAAACTCATTATTCTTAATGATGAAGAATGAGGAAGTAGAAGAGTTTGCTAGTTAGTTCTGGATTAAATTTAATTGTTTTTAGGTTTCTTTAAGTTTTTGAAACAGATTCCCAAAGATCTCATAATTCCATTTCCTTAACCGAGTTTTAAAGACATTACAACAACTAGAGAGTTGTTGGGCATGGTTTCCTTCATAAGTGTGGGACCAAGACTGGTTCATAACACTAGGGAAATCAATATGTGAAAGCCACATGGCTTCCAGCCTAAAAACTTTTTGAGTTTCGGTTCTAGGAACGAGAGCTAGTCAAAATAATGGGACCATGATCAGATTTACAGATAGGTAAATTTAATAACACATAGTTGGGGAATAGGGTCAGCCAATCAGGATTGGCTAAGACTCTGTCAAGTCACTCAAAAATAATGGAATCATCCTGGTGCCCATTAGACCAAGTGAAAGGCACATGTTCAGCAGGGAGAGATATTGTACCATAGTCGTTAACAAAAGTATTAAAGTTAGAAATGGCTCTATGAAAAGCACTATTAGAGTTAGAACCTCCTATTTTTCTCGCTAGAAGAACATATATTATTGAAGTCCCCTAAGAGCTCACGATATTGTAAAGGAGACTTAAGGTTCATAATTAGACTCCACAAGTCTTTTTGTTTCTCTTTTTGTGGGTAAGCATACATGAAAGTTGCCACCCAAGCCTTATGGGCTAAAACATCATGAAGCAAACAATGCACAAAACAGTGCAATTAACATAGATAGGATTCCAGCACAAAACAATCCCACCACACTGCCATGTGGCCGGACACAAAAAACACCATCAAAATGCAGTTTTTTTTGCAATGGCCTCAGCCCTTTGCACACTGGCCCTAAAATAAAGACAACATCTAAATTAAAAGACTTAATAAAAAACAACATCTGAAAAATAAAGCCCTGCCAGACCTGCCCCGGTTTTTCATATGAACGTCTTCATAGATGAAGGAGTTATGGTGTTGGACGTAAGGTC